>CM040399.1:15775599-15801677 GCA_022702515.1 Ilyophis sp. 1 JC-2022 | reverse complement strand
TAAACTTGGTAGCAAGCTAACGTTAGTTGATACCTTTTCCTCGATCGAGAGTCAGTTGCCAAAGTGTTGTGGAGCGTTATATCGTGCAGGACTGCAGAGGGCAGATTTCCTCTTCTTTGGTGTGTGTGGAGGGTCGCTCCCATCGTCGTCACTGGTGTCGTCAGCAGCAGCACTCCGCTCAGTGCCTCCTCCCTCCTTGTCATCGTCAGTCTCCATTCCCATGTCTGCATCCTTCTGTAAGAAAATGAACAGTGGCACACCTTAATTATTATTTTCATTATTATTTAAAAATATGTTCACAACATCAAATCGATCATTTCTATTCATTTTAAAATTTCACACGTCTTTTTGCATATAGATTGGATGTATATGGATGGTATCTCTAGCAGTAGTCTGATGGTTTAAAGGCACAAATAACCTACTACTGTTTACAAGTTCTAATTACCATCAGGGCAGCAGCCTTTGACACCACCTTGGCATATGTCTCCTGCACATCTGGTGGCGATAAGAAGAGCATTGACTTAAACCTGGGGTCTAAGGCGGATGCTACATAGAGGATGTTTTTCTCCTCTATAAACTTGTATCGCTTTTATAGGTCTTCATGTATGGTGCGCTTTATCTCTTTGACAAGAGGGGTATCCTCAATGGTGCTGACTGTGTCACTCAGAAGTTGGGCATGAAGCGAGCAGGCAGTGGTCGAGCAGGGAGGTTCGGCACAACTACATCCTCTGGCTGCACCGCAGCAGGTGTGTCCATCACAGCAGGTTCAGTAGGAGCAAGATGTATTGCGTTCCAGAGCTTTCCATCTGAAAGCTCGTAGGTTGCAGGACCCTTCTGAGAAACCACCTGGTAGGGCTGGCTAAACTTGAACTGTCCTTTCCTGATTATGCCAGGCCGTCTGATGCGCACGAAGGACCCACATTGCAATGTAGTATGCTTTGCTCCACGGCGTCTATCCGTGTACGCCTTGGACTTTTCCTGCTTCTGTTGGACCACCCATCTCAGGTCCTGTGTGTGCTTTGCAGGTGTCGTGGAAAGAAGACCACAAATGTGCAACTTAGTCTTCAGAGGGTGACCATGCAAAAGTTCAGCAGGTGACACCTGAGTCACAGCATGTGGTGTCGCACGATAGGTATGTAGAAATTCTGTCACAAAGGACTTCCAGGGCTGTCCTTCGATGTTTGCCGTCTGTAGGCAGTCCTTTAGGACTCTGTTGAAATGTTCCCCGTTTGCTTGTGGGTAGTACACTGAGCTGCGACAATGATTTATGCCCCGTTCAGCCAGAAAATGTTCAAACTCTGCGGAAACAAACGGAGAGCCATTGAGAGCCAGTTCGAGAGGGTTACCTTCACGGCTGAACACAGTGGACAGAAATTGGATGACCGTTGCAGAGGTCACTTCAGAGGAAAAGGTTACCTCTGGCTATCGACTGAAGTAGTCAATGAGTGTCACAGCATAGCGGCAGTTGTGTGGCGCAGTTTGAAATGGGCCCACAATGTCAATCGCTAACTTCTGCCAAGCAGCATTGGGAAGAGGCACTGGCTGCAATGGAGGAACGCATGTAACGGCAGTTTTGTCATGCTACAGGCAGGTGGTGCATGATTTAATGGCAGCTTCAACTTGAGCGTCTATGCCTGGCCACCAGTACAGATCCTGGAGTCTCTGTTTCGTTCTGACGATCCCTTGATGTGTGGCATGGGCCAGCTGAATGAGCTTTGATTGCAAGTCCACGGGCACAATCACACGCCGAGTACCACAAATGATGTAGTCATCCTGTACAGCCAGCTCATGTTGAATTCTGTAGGAAACCACAGCAGGGTCAAGGTGTTTGCAATTGCGAGACCATCCATTAGCAATACAGGTTTCACCTTTTGCAGCATGGGGCAAGAGCTGTAAGAGCTGCTGAACTGTTCAGCAGTAACTGCAGACACCAGAGCAACAGTGTCCTTTTAAACTGTAGAATACTTCCTTTCACAATTAGATAACGTTTTTCAGTGTCCCCATGTACCTGCATCAGCACCGCTCCAACACAGGCATCTGTTGTAACTGTAGTCGGCAAGGAGGGGTCAAACAACACAATTGCTGGACTGTTGGTTATCAGGTCTTTTACCCTTGTGAAAGTTTCCTGTCCGGCAGAACCCTGTTGATTTCCGCAGCAGCTCACGGAGAGGTTCAACCACAGACGCGTAGTCAGAAATAAACATGGAGTACCAAGCGGTCAAACCTAAGAAAGAGTGCAGCGCATGTGCGTCATGTAGAGGAGGTTCTTCGACCATGGCACTCATATGGTCTGGATTGGGGTGAAGGCCAGCTTCAGAGATCACATGGCCTAGAAAGGAAAGTTCTGTTTTCCGAAAGTGGCATTTTCCCACATTGAGTTTCAAACCTTTGTCGTGAAGGCGACTCTCTTTACTAACTCGAGTTTGTATGAGTCACGGTTTTTGTTCTTTTCTACTCCACTTTCCCCACCTTCTTCTTCACCCCTTGTTCCAGTCTATATGCATCATCTATCATATTTCACCTACTGGTGTATGTGTGTATAGCAGGTAAGTATACCACACATGCCAAACCATGCCTCTTTTCTGTGCTTTTTGGTCTGACGTGTTGTGTAGGCTGAAGCAAGCTATAGGCCCAACTAGTTAGGATGTTGTTTGTATTGATGACTCTTTGTTTACATCTCCGCCAGCCTGTGGCTGAGCACTCTTCATGGTTCTGAAGTCTACCCTGACCTACTTTCCCAAAAGCCTAACTCAACCCAACACAGCAGAATTCTTCTTACAGACCAGCGGCACAGCTATGGGCAAAAAATTTGCACCGGCTTATGCCAACATTTACATGGCGCATTGGGAGGAGACAGTGTTTGAAAAATGTCCCAAACTCTCCACTGATTATTTTAGGTATTTAGATGACATTTGGGGAATGTGGACACGTAGCTCAGAAGATTTAAAACACTTCATAGGGATCCTAAACACGCACCACACATCTATCACAATTAAACACACCACACACTATGAACATATAGATTTTTTGGACACTACCACATACAAGGGGCCCTCATTTCCCCAAACACACACATTAGACACTAAAGTCTTTTTTAAAGACACAGACACACATGCACTCTTACACAAGGACAGTCTCCACCCAAAACATACATTCAGAGGTTTGATTAAATCCCAATTACTAAGGTTCAACAGAATCTGCACACAAACTACAGACTTTGAGGAGACTACCAACACCCTCTTCAATGCATTAAAACCAAGGGGGTATTCCAGATCGTTCTTCAAACAGACTCGAAAAACCTTCTTGGCTACAAAACAACAGGACATTAGAAAAATCATTCCGCTTATCACCACCTACTCGACATTCAGCCAAATAGAAAACTTTTCTTTCCCAAGGGGCCCTCATAAGGGGTAACTTGGGAAATAAAGATTTTTTCTAAACCTAGTAAAACATCTAGGCCTAGGCCTAATGGTGCAGCATTTGTGTGTGTGTGCATATGAGGGGGAGAGGGGTCCTGTAAAGAAAATCTTGAACGGGCCCATCATAACTAGCTTCCGACACTGCAGCCACAACTGGTTCAATATGATTAATAAAATGTGACCCGGCACGAGGTTGAGATGTCTCTCAGACAACCATTTCACAAGAGAGACTAAAAAACGTAACAAAATCACTATCCAGTCAAAATTTAGCTAATACCAGAATCACATTCTTGAATATAAAATCTACCATTCACCTAAATTACTAAATTCGAATTGTTGTGTAAATATGTGACATTTTGTTAAATATAGGGACTAGTTAGACCTCCATAGCCCGCCACACATAAGAAATATCTTTGACCGTAAATGTTCGAATCCCAAACAAAACTTTTGGGTGTTCAAACATGTCTGTCATTGATATGGTTTTAAAGATGGAGATCCAGATACAGTGGGGGTGCAAACATTTGGGCACCCCTGCTCAAAATGCCTTTTACAATTAATATCTAAATGAACAGAAGCTAACCTGACATCTAAATGGTACAAAGTTAAAGGTGACACAATTTTTCAAATTTGAAAGCAAGATTACTTTTTATTTACATTTTCAAAATAATAAAAAAAGGACCCTGCACAATGGTTTGGGAACCCTATCAGTAACTCCTCCTCGGGCAGCTTGCAAACGCACTCTGTAGCCAGCTAAGAGTTTTTCAATTCTGGCTTTTGAAATTTGCAGAACACCTCTAGCTCAGAAATATTCTTCGGCCTCTTTGCATGCACAGCATGTTTGAGATCTTTCTACAGATTTTCAATAATATTGAGGTCTGAGCACTGTAGTGGCCATTCCAAAACCTTCATTCGCCTTTCCTGGAGGTACTTCATGGTTGATTTCAAGGTATGCTTTGGATCATTGTCTTGCTGAAATACCCAACCTCTCTTCAACTTCAATGTCTGGACTGACCTTCAAACATTAGTCTCTAGAATTTCTTGATATTTGGTGGAATCCATTCTTCTTTCCACCCACACAATATTTCCCGTGTCCCCCGCTGCCACGCAACCCTAAAGCATAATACCTTTGTGTCCAAAAAGTTCAATTTTGGTTTTGTCAGTCCAAAGCACATAAACACTTCAGGCTTCTCAAGGTCTTCTTTTGCATACTTCAGGCACTTTAAGATTTCTTTCTGGGAACTGTGCCATGTAGGTCTTTGTTGTTTAAAGTACGTTGTATTGTTGTCCTGTGAACAACTAGACCTGCATCTGCTACTCTTTTTTGCAGGTCTTTTGTAGTGATGTGTGGGTTCTTCTGAGCATTTCTCACCAGGTCTCTGGCCATTCTATCTGAAATTGTTGATATCTTGATTCTGACATCCTTGGACAACTGCTTTGACTTTTGAGGAACCCATGGTTGTTAACACCAGTCAGAACAGCCACTGAATTTGGATGCTTTAGAAGGCATGGGCTGTATTTCAAATTGTATACTTGCACACTTGCGTACTCGTGTACTTGTAAGCATACTTGTAAGTACACTTCCAAGGGCACTAAGAGGTCTGTAATATGTCGAAGTCTTATGCAGGAATGCAGATCGCTTATAAACCTTAAAAACCCATAGTTATACTACAACTTCATAACTCTTCTGACCTTAGCAAGAAACACATCCGGTGCAGGTTAGTCTGCATCTTCATCTGACATCTATGCTACAGCGGAAAAAATATCTTGTTATACAAATTTGTGGTGAAGGGATGTTGGTATAGTTTTATTTATAAAGTAAACAGAGGGAATGCTTAGTGGTATGTAGCCTATATTAAGGTTAAGATGAGGTATCCAATTGTCCCTAAGGCAACACATTTCAAAACACATTTCAAAGTAATCACATTCATATACCCAGTTGGTGTTTTTCTGCAAAACAGGTTAAAATTAGATTCTGATCCAAGCTCCTTCTGCTCGTCAGAAGCAGAGTCATTAGAACATCTTTTTTTCTCCTGCTCATTTTCTAACCAATTTTGGAGGGATATACAGGCATGGGTATTTTTAAAAGTTACTGCTGTCCCAATATTTTAATATTATCATGTAAGAGATGTCTCTGATGTAATAAATGTGGTTCTTATTATGGGGAAATAATAAGTGGCAAGGCATTAAACCTTTGTATGTCCTTTTTATGATTGGTTTTATTAATTATTTTAAAGCTCTCAAGTTTATGAAAAACAAGAACAAAAGGACTATTAAGATTTATAAGACAATATCACAACACCTTTTGTTTTGAATGCTGCTACTGTATTGTCAAGTTAACCTTTGTCATGTAATAGCTAATAAGTGTTTGTTGTTATTTTATGAGGATTGTGAATTGTACACCCCTGCATTTCTAGTCTTTGTTTTTTTTTGTACGTCATGAATGCTAATCTGTAATTTCTCTGAATTGAATTGTAATTGTGTTCAATTGTCAATTAAAAAATAAAAAAATAAAAAAATAAAAAAGGTTAACGCAGTGCTCACGGGTAACGTTAGTCATTTCCAGTCAGTAACGTAACGTTAGTTAGCATGCACTTTTATGCCCTCCCTACAACATTTAACATTTTCAAGTGTGTGCTTTCTTAATGCTACAGAAAATATTTAAATTAAGTTGCAGTCTTGCTTTTATTGAGTGCAAAACAATACTGTAGTGACAGGGGTGGTAACGTTTATCACATTCACTCCACATTCTATAAAATTGTATTTGTACAACTGTTACCGTAGCGTTTTTTTACATAGACCATTGTCACAAAGAATCGTTACAGAGATCCTGGGCCTGAATTGATTACTCTGTACCTTTTTTAGCTACTGTATCAAATGTCAACAATAAAGTCAGTTGTGTTTTCAACATACTACTGTGTTTTGTTTTCGTGATAAATCGGCTTACAATTTGATAAGAAGTTCAAGAATAAATTGATACATAATCTGGCTGAAAATAAACATGAGAAATAAACACAGCTAAGTTACTTGATTTCTGATCTTAGAACAGCTTGGCTATTTGTAAAACGTACTTTTAACGTTCAGAAGAAAAGCTATTTCAGCTGCTAACAATAACATTTCTCATTAAAACATCATGGGTTAGTATTCCACACAAGGAATTAATAATGCATTTAATGTATTTGTTAGCATTCTGATGTGTTTAATGGTGATACATGAGTTAAAGATTTCAGCAAATGTCAACAATAGGACACCTTCAAAAAACACAAAACTAATTTTCATTGGCAAGAAACACTTACACCTGGCGCCATATCAAGATACACAGATGAAAGCATATAGTCTATATATAGAGTTATGGCGCTCGATTCATCCTGTAAGGTCTTTTTTTTTTTAGCTTGATTGAATTTCATATGCCCTTAAAGATACTAAGTGCATTTGATTGAATCCCACGTGTTGTCTGTTACTTTAATAATCAATAATGAGTGGAGTACTGGCAGACTTTGGAGCACTCACGTTAAGAACTCCCTCCTCTATATCACAAGATAATATATGGACAAAATTACTTATTTTAAATAGTATGCATTGACATTCAGACCAATCAAACTAAACACTACACTTTAGGGCCTGATTTACTAAGACCTTTAGCATGTGCAAAATGTTTTTACACACACAAAACTAATAACACAACCAATGATTGGTGCAAAACAAACACCATGACCAATCAATGGTCTTGTTATTGGTATTGCGTGTGCTAAAAGTGTTTGCACATGCTAAAGGCCTTAGTAAATCAGGCCCTTAGTATATTTTTGATGTGATTAATTCCCACTTATTTTTCCATAGAGTTCAATAGGAAAATTAGTCAGGAGAAACAACCCTTAAAGTGATCCATCCATATCTACCGCATATCTGGCAGCAGAGTGATGGTTTGAGGCTCATTTGATACCTCAGACCTTTGATGACTTTAAGCCATTTAGCCAACCATGTGTTCCATACTATTCCCATGTAATTTACAGCTCAATCTAGTCCCACCCCCCAATTCCCATAGAGATCCATTCAAATGCAGAGAGGGTATCGTCTCGCTTGTATGAGTACCTGGAAATAAGATCACCTATTTACCTGTGGAATGTTCCAAACAGGTGTTTTTTGAACTTTCCAGACTTTTTTTGCTCCTGTCCCAATAGTTTTGAGCGTGTTGCAGGCACCAATTCGGAATTAGTGTATATTTACAAAAATCAATAAAGTTGATAAGGTAAAACAATAAATATCTTTTCTTTGTACTGTTTTCAATTAAATATATGTAAGAGAATTTACAAATCACTGCTTTCATGTGCATTTTACATACTGTCCCAACCTTTTTTGGAATTGGTTTGTACATTAAATTGCTTAAAATGCATAAATAATAAAGCATTTTTCTTTTAGAAAAATTGTATGCGTATGGCTTTACACATGTTCCCAAACACACAAACAAGTTCACAAGAAAAAAAAATATATCATTGCCAAAAAAAATTAGATTTTGAATGCCTGAATGGATAGGCAGATACAATTCTGAAATCTACTGTGTTCATGACAGTCAGAATAGAAGGGGAGGGGGGAGCGCTTGTCACACAGCACAGCTGAGGAGAGTTAGGAGGTGGTTAGTGCCAAAACCATTACATATACGTTTTACAATTTGTTTTTGCATTGTGCGATGCAATTGGTTTTGTTACTTCCTAAGCTACTACTTAAATAGCTGGAATGGGACAGAATAGGCAGACAGTACAGTAGTTTGAAAATCATGTACTATAATACAGGTACCATATGGGACAGTTTTATTTCTTTACTATATTATTAAGTGTTAACATAGATAAAACATTTTAAAATCGGCTTTAATTCTATATAACAGACTATACACCCCTCTCCCCCGACCCTCTTAACCTGGCAACCCTGCTGGACAGAACTTACAGACAAATCTCAAATTTGGATGTGAGCCTAAACCTTGTGCCAAACCTTTTCAGCTAACTTCAGCTGTTAAGGGAAAAAAAACAACAACAAAAAACAGGTTCCATTACAGACCCTGAGCCATCTCTCCTCTAGGCATATAATTACAGACACAAATCACCCAGAGAGAATGCATTCCATTTGTGATTAGCATATAATTGACGATAATGTCAAATGTGCTATGGGATGCAGGAGGTTCTTACAAGATGTCTGCATTTCACAGAAGCTTGTTAAATGAAGCGTCACCACAAATCAACTGCATCTAATCTAAGAGAGGCGCATTTAACCGAATACCCTTCGCTACTGGTGTTAATCGTGCTGGATTCTCTGCATTTACATGCCATCGCATAAAAAAAACATGGGTAACATGACAGATAATTCTGCTGTTTTTACTTTGGAATCTTTCTATTTAACACATTAAATAGTGTATGTTCTGCCACAGTACAAATAAATTTCTCCCAAGTGCAGACTACACAATAAAATCCCAAAATCGCTGTACCACTCTTTTTTGTGATCTGTTGTCTTGTTGACGTAGTGGTAAGCACACTACATGATCGAGCTCACTCAGATGAGGTTCACAAATTACAAGATTTTTTCACCTGGACGGATCCATGACAAAGAGCGTCTGATCCTGAAACTCTGTTGCCTCACTAAAACACACGTGAGAGGTGACTTTCTTTTCACGTGACTTTGCCCAAATAGAGCCTGATAAAAAGAGCAGCTATGATATAAGCCATGTTGTTTTGTAGTTATTTTCGGATCTTCCCCTCTCATTGGCTACTGCTCATCGCCGTTCTCACTGCTTGTTGTACATTGCTCACACTACAAGATTGTGTGCCGAATAATGGAAGGATGTGATGGCATTTTAGCATTAGATTATATTTGTTGGTACGTGACTTGCGGTGCACATTGAGGTAGTTCAGCTGGTCAGTTGGCAAGCTAGAGTGGTGATTATGACCATTACTATCTGCAAACATGTTAAAATAAAAAATTAAAATAAAAACACATTAAATCATATTTTGGTTACTTTTGGAAAACGTCTGGGCTATTGTTAGCCCCAGGTTCTCTGAGGGAGAGAACTAGACGTCACCTATACTTTTGGGATACACCTTCTTCGGCGATTCACTCAAATTCCTTTACCACCACGCCAGAATGGCAATTTCCGCTGTCAATCATCTACTGGTGATATAAGGCACTGAGCAGCAGAAATACGTCACTCACCCTTATTTCGCGGTGCAAACAACTTTGGCACTGGAGTGGGTGAGGCCCCCTTATGTGACGTCTCGTTCTCTCCCTCAGAGAGCCTGGGGCTAACAGTAGCCCAGACTTTCTATTTCGGTTGATCACTCGACGTTACCTATACTTTTGGGAATGATATAACCTTCACTGTCATGTTCTCTTTTATCGATATATTATCCACCGTAGTTAGTCTGTGCTTTAAAATGATTAAGGTCCCGAAAATGTCATGGTTCGTGGGTTTTTTTTTTCTTCCATTGCGGTTCTTGTCCTTATTTTCCCGATTGAGAATCTATCGGATTTTTTCCACGTTCCGTTCTGGGGTTTGCTTTCCCTCATCATTGTTTTCACCTGTGCCTCCACCTGCGGGGTATTTAAGTTCCTCACTTCCGCTTCCCCGGTGCTTCTTTGTCATTCAACTTTGCATTGAGCCAGGTATAGCCAGGTACTAGCGACCTTGTGATATTAAACGCTGTTTATGTTCACGGGGGACTTTCTATTAGCTTTTAGTTCAGGTATAGGTATTATTCCTCCTGTTAGTGTTTTGTGCTATTTATTTTATTCTTTGCTGTTCTCTCTGAGACAGTTTTCTTTGTTTGTTTTGTTTGTTTTACACTCTTCCGGCCGTCTGAACTTATGTGCCGAAGGTGTTCTATTCTTTTCTAAGTTTCCCGTTTTGGCTCCAGTATTGAGCTCGGGAGATTTAGTTTGTGCTTCAATCGTTATTCGAATTCTCCCTATTTTAGTGGGTTGATTTTCATTTGGCTGTTTAGCCACAAGGAATTAGTTTCCTGTTTTTTATTTCTTTGCATTTATTTTGTTATTCCCTTTATTGGTCCTCACTCGTGAGTGACATGTTTCTGATCCCCCTACCTTCACGTTTGATTATCCGCCACAAAAATCCTTTCCTGTCATGGTGAACACATGAAAACTGAGAAAAACAATCAATTATGCCAATAAAATGAAGCAAAGTGCACTGCAACATGGCAGTGCTTGAAGTATGTTCAATGACTAAGTTAAAGCCGCTCAAGATGTTGCATGAAAAGCCCTGCAGATCTGTGTTTTGAATTCACATCTGGCAGCACGTTTTCTTGCTATGTTTTTTGCTAGCAACTTATTATTGCTAGTTAGCAAATGTTTGCTATCTAAGGTAGCTTGCTAGCTAATGTGACAGGACATGAGTTTTTACAGAGACTAGATTAATGATGCTGTGCTTGGCCTCTTGTTTTTTTTTTTTTTCTTCTGACCGTATGGTCATTGCAATTGAGGCAGAAAGGACCAAGTCAGTGAGAGCAAGAAAATGAGGGATGCCTTTTGGAGGCATGTAGACAGACATTAAGGTAGGTACTGTGGGATTCTGACATTTAATCCTATAAAAATACAGGTTGTAAATAGAATATATAAACTTGTCTGTGGTAGTGGAGTTTAGAATGGGTGACCTTGGGCCTGTGTTATGAGAGTTCTGAGAAGGGGGGCTGTAGAAGATGTCCTGTGAAAACATTCCTCAGAAAAAAGGGTTTGCTACAAAAGATAAGATTCTATCCTAGCAAACTCTGTGGAAAAATACAAGCCATGAGCTGAACATGAGTAATTCTAAAGGTTTGATTGGTTTGAATTATACGCCCAGTGATGAACTAACTTTCACTTTACAGTATATAAGCACCACAGTAGCAGAGATGGGGGGTCCCACGAGCGAGAGCGTGCACGCGCGAGCGCGCTTCCAGCGCGCTTCCAGAGGACCACAGATGTATTAACCCATTGTGTTATTCTGTAAAGACCTGGAGCTGACACAATAAAGACAAAGTGTTTTAACCATTCGAATTGAATTGAAGAGTATCTTTGATCTACCTCCTTGACCACGAAAAGCAATAAATATTGATTGCTAACAGTACCTAAGACCCTTCCCTTAAACCACTTTTGGTTGCGCTCTCTCACACATGCACACACACACACACATTATTTTATTATAAATTTAAGACGCATAATATTTGATATTTGCATGTAGTCGCATAAAGCTCTTCATCTCCGTGAAAGAAAGTATGGGAATTGAGTTGCAGTACAGATCCACTTACTCTTCCAAAGTTCCAATGGCTTTGCTAATTAATGTAAACTAAATATTATTGTTGTCCTGATAGATTTACAGTACAACAATTTAGCGTGATATCTTGTTGAAATATTAATGTTTTTTAGGCTGTGTATTGTTACTGTTGGAAGTGTAATACTGTCACTCTTAGCAATACAATAGGAGAAACAAATCATAGAAGAAAATAATATTGGTATTGTGGGCATAAACCATCCACATTTTGTGCCGCCTCAAAAGGTTTTGGGTGCACAACGCCCTGGCTGTATGAAAGATCACTTTTATTATATGTGATCACTTTTAACAAAAAAGGGAGTTATTCATATGGCTTGAAAGAGCATAAATAATAAGCTTCAAATTGGTGTATGTTGGAGTGCATAGATTTTTAAAATGATTTTTTAAAATAATATATTTTTCACAAATGTCAAAAAGCCACATAAGAGAAAAACAAGCTTTTTGGACACAGGAAAGTTGTAGCTTTCGGTTGATACCAAAATGTAAGGTGTGTGTCAGAGTGTCAGGTACCAAATGCAACAGCCAAGAAATCTCAAAGTGTACACCGTAGTATACACCAATAAAGCGGACAGGTCCGCACCAGGGGCCACATGTATTAAACAATGTGAGTAAAACAATGCGTAAAAGTATGCTCAGGGAGAAAGTCGGAAATCTGCTTTTGCAAAGTCTTACATTTTCTCCCTCTGCCTTTCTTTCACGGTGTCGCCATATCACACTGACTCCAAACATTGCTTACCTATAGTGTCCAGCATGTGCGGAGGTACCCCGATTCTCTTAATTTATGCGTGGAAACTCGCTTACGCGGCTTTCTGAGGGCATTTTTCTGCTCAGCACTGTTTATACATGTGGCCCCAGGAGAGGGAAATAACAAACAAAAAATGCAGAATGAAAAACACTCCAGGCACAAGACAAATCAAAACTACCCAATGAAAAGAATATAGAGAAAAGAAAAGAAAACTCTTGCTTACAATACAAGTAAGCAATATAAACAGAGGTATAAAAACAAACGAGAAGCAAAACAGGAAAAAAAAAGAAGTCTCTCACTCTCAATAAGGGTCTCAATGAGAACAGAAGTGCAAACCAAAACGAGGGACAGAAAGAACAGAAGGGAAAAACAAATTCAACTACGGAAAATCTCTAATGAACAAACAAGCAAGTCCCTCATATCTCTTAAGCAAGCTTAAAAGTGAAGAGGTCGCTTTGTAACTACCTATACCTTACCGGCTTAATTGTCAAATAGCAAAGACAATATCAAGCACCGGAAAGAGGAAACCCTGAGCTATATATAGTCAGCAGGAAAACCAAAACAGGTGCGAGGATAATTGCCGGGCGAGATGAAAACACCGGAACGGAAGACAAAAAATCTGATAGAGTGCCCCGACTCCGCCAAAAGAAAGAACGACCCCAGAAAACAGCGAAGGTTGCCAAAAACCATGACACAAAAATGTAACGGGGGTGAATATAAAGACGATCGCAAGAAGGGCGAAAACGCACAAATTTTACGCATCACATCGAACAAAAAAATTTACTTGAAACAAGAGTCAACAAAATTCTTTAATAAAACAACTTTAGGAATAAAAATCAATACTTCTTTCGGTTTTATCTCAGAATATGGATATAAAAGAAGCAAAACAAACTACAAAAAATGTTACATTCAATCGCCCTGTATGTGTAAACATTATGCGACATCCGACTCATTATTGCGGGTCACATATTTTTTTTTAAAAACAAACACTTGGCCATGTTCAACACAACAACCAATAAAGTAATTTTTAAGTGTTTTTTTTGTTTGTTTTTGTTGTTCTGAGATGATAAATCCTTTAGTCTATTTTCATTAAGGAGGAAAGAAAAGGAAGGCTGGTATGTCCTAAATGGTTAATCTAGAACAGGTTAAAATTCTTTATAAAAAGCAGTGTGTATTGCTGAAAGTGCATCATTAGGAAGAACGAGATGTCATGTGTCTGAATGGCCATCCTTCAGGTGTTCATGTGACCCAGTGGCTTTTCCATGATGCTTTTCAGCAATGGTTTGACAATCATTTCACAATTGGACTGCATCTTTTGTTCAGACAGCATAATTTTACATCAGGTTATTTTACAGTTCCCTGGGAAAGCTACATAATTACAATTATTTGATTATGCTGTATGCATTGACTGACCTGGCTATGGCAGCATTCAGCAATTAATAAAGAGAAGGTTCTCTATAGTCAGTGTTCAAAAAGGCAAATTCACAGATAGAACAAAGAAACCCATAGAAACCTGTTAAAGCTTTCCTCGCAAATGGGTTTCAATGTGAATAAACGAATGGCTTAAAATGTTTAAATTGCCCCCAGCGGGGATGTGCATGTCGTGGATAGATTTATGTTGAACCAATTACATTACCATTTACAGGATGAATCACAGATGTTCGGTTATATAGAGTAGTGTCTAACGTGCAAGCTTTGGAAATAAGCATAGTTAATTAGGGTTTTAAATTCTGTTCTCTTTTATAAACTTTTTATGGAATGTGTGGCATAATAGTTGCAATATAATGTTAACCCCTTCTTTACAATAAGTTTCATTACAGAATTAGGTGTTTTACTCTGACAATACATTTTTCCAGGTTTACACACGCGCAATTCGATTTATAGGTTACACAATGTATTTTACATTATGCAATAATAAATATATTGCAATATGCATATGCTTAAAATCCTTTGATATTGAGAATGAATGAGATTATATCTTTATTTTGGATTATATCTTTTTTTGTAATGATGTTTAATACATTTCTGTGCCTCTGAATGAGATCAGTCAGAAATTTGTACAAAAGCCCTTCAAATCCAAACCGATTTCTATATCAAAATCCAACGCAGTGATAGGAGAAAAAAGCAGTTCGTTTTCATTTCTTTTTTTATCTGTCTGACAGGAATGACCTGTCTTAATAAAATGTTCTGCCATCCTTCCGGGCTACCGTTTATAACCTCATGATAATCTTTATTTTATGACCGTTTTACAATGAACTCAGAGGAATTTATTGCCTTACATTCCATCAATGCAGCCATCAAATCGCGCTGGGGCCTTTGTCTCGTTTTGGGCATCTGGGACAATAAATGTGAAATATAGTGCCCCACACTTTTTCACTGGGACACGTTAGCGTAGATGGAATTATATGTAAATGACTCCGCAATTTCCACTTGATTAATGTGGAGAAGAGTGCAATTAAACCATGACGATTGGGGAATAAGTGCATCATAGCTGTGAAATACGACTGGTGTCACAGCTCCTCTTTAAGAAAGTTACACACTCACAAGATTTTCTGATCTACTCAAAATGGTCGTAATTCTAAAACAGTGACCATTACCGTGTTTCCATTCCGTAATTCACCCAAATGTCGTCGGAGCTGCTGAGCTGATCTCCAAAGCATAATTACACCCAAATGATATTCTTTAAACCATTATACGTCTAAAATATGCAGGAAGCCTTTGAATCACACCTCTAGAGTGCAAAGTTCCATACCAAGTCAGCACATTATGTATTACAAAGTGATTAACATGTAAATATGGAAATGTTTAGTGCATTAAACCCTAATGACAGGGTAGTGTTTAAATACCATTAAAGAAATGATTTGCATATATCAGACAGGTATATTAATCTATGTGCCAATTGTAGCTGCCACCCAATCATTTGTGCTTTGGAAGAGTGTATTCATGGATGGTAATTTGTAAGCTTTTTTGGTTTCCATTCCATTACTAAAAGTCTACCTGATGGTAAATTTTTGTTTGAATAAAAATAATCTGAATAAAATAATAATCAGAAGCCAGCCCTCAGGCACTGTACATTCCAAATATACTCAAAACATTATATTTCAGACTAATTCCCCCCACCCCCCAAATCTCTTCCCTGCTACTGTTGTAGCATGTAAACAATCTTGTCAGCCAGCAACAGCTAAATACTCACTCGACAATTTTAGATCATGTCCTGCTGCCTGGGTCAGGGTGGGATCATGTGTTCACTGGTGGAATTTTGGTGGCATTTCCTGCCTCCTCAAAGCATGCCATCCATTAATATCAGCAAAGGCCATGTCAAATACAAAAACATTTTGGAAATTACTTAAATGCACTTTACTTGACCTCTTGTCCTTGGTAGTACAAATATGGAGCTTGAGTTAAGAATGATGTAAGATTCATACTCGGTTTTTTTGTTTTGTTTTGCCATAGGAATGCAATTTTGTATTGGTGTACAAATCCATCCAGACTTAGCACCTGCATAGTATTTTGCTGTCAGAATTCCAGTCAGTGTTGTGCAGAAAGGTCAGTCCTGTGTCATTCCAACCTCTCAAAAGAGTTATTTCTCACTACCTCATGATAATCAGCCTGCCACACAAAGGCATAGAAAGTACAGTTTTAGGGCATTTCATTTACTGTGCGGACAGAATAAAAATATATTCTTTTTTCTGTATGTAGAGTATGTACATACTAGATTTTATCTCAACAAAAAACATTTTCAACATATGAAAACGCCAGGTTACTTACGCATACAAAGCACTGAAATAAAACTAGCAAAATCTAGGACTGCCATTAAACATATTGGTATCAAAATGAGACCATGTTACAACAACCAATATTGGCTATCTTAGCTCACACAAATTAAACAAATTCTATTCCAAAGCAATGCTACCCAATGTTTTCTAAATAATTTAATGTAATTGTGCTTTTTTTATCTGACCATCTGATGGGAATGTGATCATTAAAACTGTGTCACATCAAAGTGTCATAGATTTTGCTAGTTTTATTACAGTGCTTTGTATGCATCAGTATCTTTGCATATTTGTACATTGAAAACGTTTTTCGTTGAGATTTAATTTCATTTTGTACTGTGTTTGTTATGGGTAACTGATATTGATAATGTATAAGAATTTATGAACCATAAGATAATTCAATCTAGAGAGAAGATGCATACACAAACACATCCATTTTAGCTCAAAGAAACACATAGGCCTGGATTCAGTCATTTTCCTTTTACCATGAATTACAAATACATTTAACTGTTAAATTTTCCATTTTTAAATGGATTATGGTACATGTTTTTAATGGATTATTGTAGCCTACATGGTAGACCTAATTAGCCCACATGGTAGATACTAATCGTTTGCATGTTGATAGATGATCTGCAGTGGGGTGCAAAAGCTAACCTGACCTCTAAATGGTACAAATAAATCATGAAGTGATTTAAACATGACACATTTCTTCAAATTTTAAAGCAAGATTAATTTTTATTAGAATTTTTAGTTTTCAAAATAAAAGAAAAAAAAAGCAAAAAGGCCCCGTGCAAAACACTTTTGGATTATTCTTTGTTACTTTTAAAAAAGATTACTAAGGCCCAGACCAAGGTGATTTACTAAAGGGCTTCAATGAGTCAGGTGAATATAATTCCAGGGCTGAACTATTTATTGTGAAGTAACTCCATGCCTTCTAAAGCATCCAACTGCGGTGGCTGTTCTGTTTGATGTTAACAACATAGCTTTAACATAGTTCCTCCTGGGCGTGTTGGTCTTAAAATGAGGTGTGGCCAGGATTATTTTTGGCGTATTCAGATTCAGATTCAACTTTATTGTCATTATCCATGTACAGGTACAAGAACAATGTACAGGTATTGCTATCTTGAGGCAGCAGAAAGCGCTTGCGCTAAAAACACCACAAACCTGGTCTAAAGTCATGTCGCTGTTGTTTACATGTTATTTTAACGGCGCATATAAGTGCGTCTACATAGGCGTGTGACCAACGCGCGTACACCCTCCTGTCTGTTACACACAGGGGCGCGCAGAAGCATGACTAAAAATATCAAGATTACAATGTGAAATATTATTATGTGTAGGCTATATATTTAAAAAATGCATAATAATAGGTCAAAGACCACATAGCCTAGCTACCTTTCCCTCAGCGAAGGGGAATGCCGAATTAAATTGCCTTCCTCCCACTCCATCAACATCCAGGCGATGTGCGATGGTACGTGTAAGGGTACATGTATAGGCTATAGACTATTCGCAATTATCCTGGATCAAGCTAGACTTAGCCTATATTTGCCAATAATTCCTGTAATCTTATGGGGGGACAATCTTCTATTACGGGACAATGGCTATGCATTAAAAATGGCTTTCCATTTGCTGATAAAACCTATATCAAGCCTAATGCGCAAATTGTCATTTACACCTAATGCGCAAATTGTCATTCAAAAGAAAACTCGTGCACTGTAATAGACGGACATTTCAGTTCTGAAAATGCGCTTCAGATGTCATTACAATACAGCTCTCTAGGCCTACAGTTTGTAAGTAAATAGAATGGTTTTTACTGAAAAAAGTTCAAAACCTTGTCAAGTGAATATTGCATTTATTGTTTTTCAAATAGCCTAAGCTACAGCAGATTCGCTGTGCATAAGGTTTTTTTCCATAGCACTATGGTTGGAAGACAGAGATAAATGTCACCATGTTAACTGAATTTGAACCTTAGTATTCTTCGTCCTTCATATTTTTTAATTACAGTGACAAGGTTTCCATACTCTCAGCTTATTAAAACCCAGCTGGTTTCACCTGTTATTCCATAACTGAACAAAACGAGAAGAAAACTAAACGTCAAATTAGAAACTAGAAATGAGAAAATTGTGAAATTCATTCACAATTAATTTTAATGCTATTCTCTGCATGTGCTCTGCATGTTCTCTGTTTCTCTACTGTAAGTCGCAAGTTTAACGGTCTTAAAGTGGATTGTTTTAAAGAATTATGCTACGAGTAAAACAGGTTGGTCGCATTTCCATAAGCAGGACATTATAAAACAAGGGGAAATATGCGTGAACATATGGGTTGCCAACCTGACAGCTTTATTGTATTTAGTGTATGAAGGCAAAATAACGGTATTTGTTATTAATCAATATTACTATGCAGGTAGCCTAATGAACTTCGGATAAAGCTTGAAATTTGAGAACTCCATGAGAACAGCCTCATGGAATTGATGTTTGACACTTTCATTGCATAATCAAACACAATTCATTGAACAAGCAGGCTAATTTTACATTTTCTAAGGTGAAACTGAAGCCATCGATAGCTTATTCTTAGCTGTTGCAGGTCTTTTTAACTAAATGTAACTGCATATATTTTGTAAAACAACAGCCATGTTGGTAATTACTGGGAACACATAGGTTAATGGTTAAGTCCGAATAATATTGATCATACTATTGATCCATTTAGCCTATTCCTTGATCGCACTAAACACGCATGACCATGTCTGTTTCGCCATCAAGCAATCCGCCAAGGTGAAAAAGCAGGCTTTTAAAGAGAATGGGATAGGACATTTTGTTTGGCTTATTGCATGTCACGCCCAAGACACACCTATAATTAATGAAGAGACTAAGTTCAGCCCATTCACGCGTTGCGTCGTGCTTAGCGCCCAAAATACACGCCGGTAAACTAGCAACAATGGACTTGGATATGCCCTAAATGGACTTTACGCCATGCGCTTAGACCAAGCGCCAAGATAGAGCCCCTGGTGTTCTAAACCATTGTTACACATCAGTATTAACAGTGGTAATAGATTCCTTCTGGGCACCTTTATTTGTGTCAGGACAAACTCACGTATTTAAATAACATGTTTAACCTCTTCGCGCAGATGGCAAATTTGGTATTTAGCGGTGCTCTGTTTGAGGCTTTATAACTCCAGGTGTGAGCATCATAGAAACTTAGCAAATGGCTCAAATGAAACAAGACAGTTGTACCATTTACAATACTAACTTTATATATGTTTATTTTCATAATTTAAATCAAAATAAACTGCCACAAATGCAAAAAAAAATTTAGTTTGCAATGAAATACTACATATGTGAAACAGGTAAATCTATACATTTCCTGGATCATAAACTTCGTGTCCACAAGTGTGCAAAATCTGAGGATGATATGCAGAACTACTAAAGATCTGTGATGCAAAATATAGGCAGTGTACCCTGTTGTCCATTAGTGTCTCCAAATCTATCTCTGGGTGACTTTTTCTCACAAATGGGGGCACTTAAAATCCCAGGATGAAATCCTTATTTCTATGGTTTTGTTGAATCAGGAGCACACTCATACGACACTTTCGGGAAGTAAAACCTACAACTTGTAGTAGCTGTAGCTTGTAGTCATCTGATCTGCACCTAGAAAAAACACAGGCACGCAGACTCCACAAAACAACGGTGCGTAACACCACTGTCATATGGAAACTGATTGATATACTCAATAATAATATTTAAAAAAATATATATATAACAATCTACTTCCTCAATAGTTTGGAAAATGTTTTGCTGGATTTCTTTTGCACACTGCTTGCTACATAGTAGGCAGGGGTCTGAGTGGACAGAGGGCAGTGCACTTCAGCGGCGCTCGTGTTTACTTATGCTTGTGATTTGATTGATTTGCATTTCAAAGCTGCAAGTTTTTGTTTTTTCTTCTTGTTTTTGCGTTTTGCACTTCAGCAGCTCTATCTGCACTTCAGAGCCGAAAGTATTTGTTTTTCCGTTTTTCATTTTGTTTTTGTGTTTTGCACAAAATAGAGCCACCATATTTTTCATATCGAGGACGAAAAATGCCCGTCAGCGAATGTATTTTCTGAAGCTGTTTGCGTCATGGTGCATTGACTAGATAAAAAAATTATATTATGCTGGGCTGTAATTTATTGTTCAAAGCATTCCAGAAAAAATTGCAAACACAGTTGAAAAGAATATACTGTCCTCTATCGGATAAAACTGTAAAACCGGAATGACGTGAAATACTTATGTTGGTAGGGTATATGGGGGTTCTGCATGCAGACGTTCCACATAGCGTTATAACGTGCTAAACTGGTGTGTATTTCTCAAGCCTCTTGTCCAAGACAATAAATGACGACTGAATTTTGAAAGGAACATCTCTATGTGTAAAACCAATGGTAGGATTGTATATTATTATGGTATCATTTCATATTTAGTAGCAGATATTCATAGTAGAATGATGTGGTATAATGACAGAAATTAAAGTATTTCAATTTATTTTGCATTTGAGTGAGCAGGGCTTTTCACAGCTTTTTTGGCATATGATCAGGCTATTGTTGGGGTTATCTTGTTGCTATGATGGAATTCAAATTTTATATGATGAATAAATATATTTATGAACTCACACATAGACGCTATTGTCCACTATGTCACGCATGGGTAGATACAGTTGCAGGCGAGACTGTTTGGGGTGTTGCTTGTTAAATGGACTTGCCAATGGGAAAATAGTTACACTTAGAAACTTTGTATCATCGGCAGAGTGGCCCGAATCGTGTACCAATAAAGATAAAACATGGAGATTGTGGTTCCCAATCATAGTTTGGCTGCAGGAGCAACGAATGTCTCAGTTGAGCAAAATCTTGGCGCCGGCGCCATGACCACTAGGCAGCTGCGTAAAGAGGTTAATGAATGAATGTGCTGCATAATGATTTTGGTTTGCCGCTGAATGGATCGGCTTTAGTACTACTCTGGAGTAGTAATCCCCTAAAAAGAAGATGACCAGAAACCCCCCAAACCAAAGCAGATCCAAACAACAGGTGGAATCTGGCGTGGTGGAGGGTGACAGCAAAAAAAAAAAGCTGCAAGCAGAACAGAGAGAACTGATTATTGACTTAAAAAGCGCTCCGTTAGAGGTGTGTGCACGTGAATGGTTTAGTATGAGACGTGTGGTTGCTTGCCGACCATGGTCGGCTACAGTAAGAGTTTCCAGACAGAACTTTCTACGCGCACTAAAAACGTTCGGTCCACTCATTTCTGCCTGCTGCTAGCAGGAGCTGCTGTTCTAGATAAAAGTTCCAAGGGGATTAAACAGAAGCCAACAGAGATGCAAAAACTCCCTTTCCATTGCTGTTTATTTTTAAATCAACCTAATTAATCAAACTGTGTTAGAACATAAGAATGTGGATGAAAAACAAAACAGATGTATAGGTTGGATCTGGATTAACTCATGCATATTACTAAATAAATGTTGATTTCCTACTTTCAGAGGCAATGGCATTTTATGCATTATTACTGAGGTCAGCATTCATGAGCATTCATAGATGTATAGTTTCATCCAGGATCCTTTCTGAAGGTTTTTCTTCAAAGAAAGATTATCCGATGAGACCAATTTCTGGTGTAAACTCCACTGGGGGTGGTTATGAATGGTAATGTTCAGTTTGAGGCTGTATCTTTGATATTAGAAGTCATATGCAGGATGACTAATAATGTGAAAAAAATATTAGGAAGTGATTCTGAGCATGCGGATGGGCCATTTGTATTTGTTCCATTACTATCGGAAATCCATAACAAACTGCCACAGAACAAATGTAGATATGATTGATGGTGACAGGCTATCAGCTTTCGTTTTAATAAAGGAAGGTGCCTCACCTTGCAATCTGTTGAAATCCCTCACACTTCATGATTTATAATTGCCCAGGAGGTCTAGTCTGCTGTGTCTGAAATGAGGCTGGTTATAAAATTATCACACTGCGTAATTAAATTATGCTCTCCCTCATATGCACACACTCTATCTTTCATTCTTTCTCTCTCTCTCTCATTCTCTCACATCATCTTGCCCACTTTTTATCTTCACACTTATACTCGCACATAAATTGTAGAGGCAAGAGATTTATCAGAGAACAATATGCTATAAATATTGTGATGTTTGTGATTTTTGTCAATGATGGCAATTAGAAATCTGAAGTCAGTATCAGCCGATCTGCCTGCCTTGTGCCATAAAACACGATACTGAGAAAAGGCTTCCTGGCAGGCTGCCTCGGCATGGCGCTGGACCCTCCTCTGTACACTCACCACGTTCCACAAGATTTAGTCCTGTCATGAAACAGATGTATAATGGGCCATTTAGTGGCACAAATAGAGACACATCTGCTACTGTTTTTTGATGATTATGGAAATAGATTGATGGCAATATCTGTTAATGTTGTAAATTGGATTGCAAATAATATATTACTATTGCAACTACTCATTTTTACTGTGCTACTACTGCTTATATGAATATGTATTTTGACTACGATAGATTATTCAAGGAACTTTCTTGTGGTATTTGATTACATACATTATCTGAATTTCATACACTGTATTCTAACATTTTATCCAGTTAGGGTTTATGGCCACAACAGCCAGGGACAACCAGACAAATCATAGAATAGAAGTGTTCATGCCGGCATTTGAAGCAGAGAGTAGAACCTAGATGATATAATCTATCACCCAAGAAAATACCCATAATCTGGCTAAGCAAGGGGCACCCATTTGGGGGTTGCTTTTTTGGGCCGTCCAGTAGCTATTTGTCTCCATGATGTATGAAGGTACACAGCAAAGCAGAGCTCTACAGGCAATGAAATCCATATGTCAGTGGTATCTGTTCGGGTTCGTCCATCGACTGCCAGAACTCAAGAATCCACTTCACCGTTGAATGTTTGCCAAAAGCTGCTGCTATCGTGAGGAGGTTACTGGATTTCAAGAGACCACGCATATTTAAACCAGCTCAGCCCTGGAGCCTTGTAGCTCTGTAGCCAAGGCACTTTTTCCATCCAGTTGTGCTTTTTGAATACAGCTTCAAATGTTTTTTGGTTTCAAAAATTGCTACCATCACCCACAGCATCTATAGCTCTCCTGCAGGTTTACAGACAGCCCTCATTTACAGTGCATGGCAGCCAGCACTGTGTCCATTTAGTGTACTTGACCATCATTCATGGAACTTGTGTCATGAGCCGAGAGCTCAGACACATCTCCTTACTAGAAAAAAAAAAGCCAGGAGACTCATTCAGTATTCTCCCTGGCCTTCACAAAGCAGAAGGCCTCATCCTCCTATGTACTTTTGTATACATTTTGTTCTAGCACAGTGAGGGAGATTAAGATCCCATTTGGGTCCTCTTGAGCTGGAATAAATGGACCTACCAGTAAATGTAGAATGCAGGTTTCATCCCATTTTTATTTATTGCCTCTGATTTATTACTATTTATCATATACGATCTATACATTTTTTCTTTGAATTGGCCATGACAAGCCTAGGTCACCTGCATAGCCTGTTCCACACATCAAAAGTGTACTTGAAATATTCTGGATTTCACTGCAGAGAAATAAACCAAAATGTGACATACCATGTCAATTTTTTCGCTACCCTTCTAGATTGCTTTGGGGGGTGGATATAAACCTTTTTTGAGTGCATTGTCCCCATTGTAGATGCTGTACTCTCTGTACCATCCCATTAATACCCTCTTTGACCTTTCCATTGAACATGGCAGTAATGAGCCACGGAAGCAGGCACCTCTTATCTCCAGAGTACCCTCAGGCTGGAGAGCCACTAGAGTGCTGTATCATACTCCTCTCATACTCCCATATCATCCATTTCAGTTAAGAGTCCCTCATGCCTGTCCCACACACAGGATTACCATCCACCCCACATGGATATCCTTTCACAAACACATAAGACATATGCCAATATGACCACCTCTGACACTAAAGTAAAGTACCCCATGCAACAGCAGGAAGCTTGGGATTTATCATTTTAAATTAAAACATAAGCAAAGCTATGTGTTGTGGTATGATATGGGTTGTGAAACTTAACTTCAACTGCAAATTTATGAACTGCGTAATTTGTAAATTCTGTGCTATTATCTGTGTTAATTTTACGCGTCATTTTCATAACACACTGCAAAGCAAATTGGGTCAATAAATATATACTCTACTTTAATGTGCTCTAATCTGTACTGCACTTAAAGCTTGTTCACTGGCAAAGGTCTTGATTAAACCTATCATTCCCACACCTTTCTGAAATTAGCCAGGGCTGGTAGTGTAATGAATGCTATAGAGGGAGCCATTTATGGGTGGTGACCTGCTGCTTGGGAGCCTGGATCACATTGGCTCAAATATAGCATGGGTACATTGGCGCTGTGATAATGATGTCGTAGTACCACAATGCAGAGCAGCTGCAGTAACATGCTGTGGCTCACTGGGAACCCCTGGGCCCACAGAGGAATCCACAGCCCATTCTTCCCCCTTCCCCTTTTATACATTTTTCAAAATCTTTACTTGATCGATAAAATCTTTTGTCCCACTCCAAGGAACCTTCTTGGACCAATTCATTATCCACAACAGCAATTCCATGCACGGGGAAAATTAAACATTGATTTTTCCATTTTTCATCGTTTCTTCTTCAAAGGCCATCCCCAAAGCTGATGAAATGCACGCCAGTCGACGTTCCATTCTACCAATATTCAGTAACTTATTTTTCTACCTTGCAACAATTTTATGCAGATTACATGCATACATTAATACCGTATGATTCATAGCATTTTGGTAGATATATAATGGCATACTCATGTTCCACCTTGTCTGTGTCTCTCTCTCTCTCCTTCTTTTTAGTGTTTTGAACTGTCACCACATGAAGCATGTTCCCAATTTCACGCTGCAGTAGAATAACAATGACTCTTATGGTGCGTTTGTGTTAAAAAGAGCTTATTTTATGCTCTTTTGCTGTGTGCAGGAACAAAATATTATTCCTCGTTTGAAAAATGATTCCTTCATTAGAAAACCACTTTACAATAGTGTATTATTGCCTCAAAAATCATAAAAACTTTCAGTGTTATAAAAGAAAACACTGGTTGCCCCCTTATCAAGCAACACCTTTTTGAACACAAGCCCGAAAATAAAGTGGTTACTGTTATTGAACCCCTTTGACTACAGGCATAATCCTGGCTGGTTACTTCTGGAAGGCAACCCCTGGGAGTTAATGTTACTGAAACAAAGTAACAGAAGCTCAAACTGTTTTTTCTCGCTTAAATTTTTTTTATTTGCAGGTATGTATTTATTTTTTTGCTGGGATAAGGATACCAACTTTACCATGATTCATATCATCTGGGGATTTTCAGAACGTATGGAGAAGAATGGTTTAGAGCAATAGAATTGTTCACTTTCAAAAAGTATATTTTGTGACCAGATTGATTGAAAATTTCCCCATAAAAAAATCAATGAATGCAAAGAAATTAAACAATTTCCGGCCCGGGGCCGGTGCTAGTTAAGGGGTTAAGCGGCTCAGTGTTGTTGCTAAATGGCCCCCACTCTGACTTTCTGGATAGATAACCTTCCAGGAGAGTTAAAGTTTTATTTATAGCTGGACTCGATTATTGTTAAATATAATTTGCCATGCCCAGCTCAAAAACTTGATTGAAATGAAAAAACAAGAAGTCCCTAAAGCAGTGGTGTGAAACTTCAGTCCTGGAAGGCCACAGTGTCTGATGGTTGTTAGTGCATTTCAGCACAGGCTCACATCAGCACTACAGGTGAAGCTACTTCAGAGACTATTTAAATTCACATTGTATCTGTTTT
>CM040399.1:15747235-15775099 GCA_022702515.1 Ilyophis sp. 1 JC-2022 | reverse complement strand
ACACACACACAATATTCGGTATCATTTTTATTTATTTCACACTATATTTTCACCAAAAACAACTTGAAGCACCATGTGAAGTAAGCTAACCCATCCTAATTAGTAGTTCAAAAGTAAAATGTTCGCTAGTTGTTCGGCCGCCGTGACCGAGCCCGAACATCATTTTAAAAGTTTAGTCCGAGCCCGGCCCGACCCGTCGGGTATCCACCCTCTATCCCCCACCACAACGAAGTTGTGGACTTTAATTTGATCCCCGTGTGTCTGTCTGTCTGTAATATGTCACACGTGTATGTACCAGAGCCCACCATCAGAGGGGCGCTATTACAATACATTTCCCCATAGCCAAGTACATTTTGCCTTGTACATAAAAAACTATGCTTGATGTCTCCGCATAGTGGCATTTCTACTCAGCAGACCGTCGACTTTCTAAATCCACAGAGTTCAGAGCTTAAAGTGTTTAGTAGCTCTTTGTGGAAAATGTAGAATGTAGGCTATATGCATTTTCCCATTAAAGGTATACTATGTAGTTTCAGAACACCAGATGGCGATATAGAGCACGTAGGAGATCACGGTCACTGATCAAGCTGTCCTAAATAAATAAATGTCGTAAATTAGTTAACAAGGCTAATCTGTAACGTTAGCTAACCCTATTCTCACACACACACGTTAATGTGATGGTTATATAAGACAAAGATTTCCTGGTTTCCCTCGAATTGACCACCATCAATATGCTAATGAATTAAATGGAGGTGGCCATCAGGTATATTGTGATACAAACGTTCAAGAGAAATGATAATGACTTAAGTTAGTTGAAAAAAAACGAAAAATACAAACATACTGGTTATGCTAGCCAGCTCGTGTTCGCACTTTCCATTAGGCAGTGATTCCTCGCGGGCTCGTTTGGGGGTTTTGTTTTGCACTTCTCCTACTTTACTTTGATTTAATACGTGAAAATATCCCTTCATTTTGTCGTCATCCCGGTGTCCCAGAGCGCACAGAACGCCCAGCCAATCAGAGACAGAAGAGGGCGGGTCTTGGCATGGCCATAGTAGGATTTGTAATTTCGCGTCCCAGATAGATAGCTCGCTCGCTCGACTCGTTGAGGAAAAGGATTGTTCGCTAGGAATTGTGGGATTTGGTGTTGGATTAATGGACTCTACGAAGACGGGGACATGGTTTTTAATCGCGCGATAGACTACCAAATAGAATATCGAGGCGCATCGATTCACTTCACACAAACCCTCACTTCACACGCGAAATAAAAATAGTTTTTTTCTCACATACAGACTATCGCACAGGTGCTACTGCAATAAATTAATTTATCGCACAGACCGATTTTTTCGTAGCACGTGCGACACGACGCACTGTACAGCCCTGCACTCCTCTGGCTCTGATGCAGTCACCCGTCGTGTCTCTGAAAAGTTACTACTTAGGCTGGCTCGTCCCGCAGCATTATCGGATTGGTTATACGTCACAAGTAAATGGCCAATCAACACTCTACTTTGTAGGCTATATCTGTGGAAGAGACGTGGGAGACAGGATTGCCAGACTAGGGGATTAAAAAAATAAATTGAAAAAATGTATGGGAGTCAATGATAGAATGGGGATTTTAAAAAGACAAATTATGAGAAAATTGTATGGACCTCAATTTAAAATGGGGGATTTTCTGAATTTTTTGGAGGGGAAATTAATTCAGGCATCTGGCAAAACTGGTGGGAGAGAGGAACACTGAGATGCTGAGAGACGCTGAATGCTGAGGTGAGAATGCTGAAGAGTTGCAATAAACATCACGATACCCAATGCTGAAGTTGCAATAAACATCTCACAATCATTAGAATCAGTTTATATGATAACAATACCCAATATGCAAAGGGATTTCATTCAACTGAGGCGGAAAAAAATGGCTTTAATATCAGTTGCGTATCTCTTCCGCAATGTTAGCTAACGTTCATTGAGTTTCTTTTGAAAGTTTTGTGCAGTTGTTGATATTTTTGTGTAGTGCTAATACAACTAGATAGCTAACGTTGTCTTCGTAGTTAGTATGGTAACAGTTACTATTTAACAGATCATTCGTCTGTATGAGTTGGTGTTTTTAAGTTAGCTGATGGTAAATTCGGTTTAGTAATTTTGACGTCAGCTTCATTGACGTTAAAGCCATTTCTTTCACCTCCGTGAACTTTGCTGCCTAACATCTTTTGCCCTTTACTAAACGGGCTAGTTGGCAAGCTACATGAACGTGACTGTTACTCAACACCAATAGCTAACGTTGAGTCTCGTAGCTGATTAGCTAACGTTACTTGAATTCGATACATATGGATGATATCAGTAGTTGGCCTATATTGGAAATAATATTAGGATATATTATTTGGATATTTCCACCCAGTTAGCAAGCTGCATTGTGTTTGTTAGCTATATGAATGGTAAGCAAGCCAATGCGGTGCTTTCACACCGACACATTAGCTAGAAATTCGAGAAACTTGGCTACATTCTGTGTCCGTAAATTATTATCAGGGCTTGAAATTAACAGCATAGTTCACTCATTTTAAAGAATTGTCTACGTTAAAATGCGACAAGTCTAAGACAATTGATTCGCTTAATAACCAAAACCACTACGTAAATTTGGCTACCAAATTTATTTTGAGATAGCATTATTATGCGTATCATAAACTTGTTGCATTTGTCTATATCCACATTTATGATGACGTTATCATGCGAAGATTTTGACTTTTAAATGTTCAATGTTTAGTTTTTCAAGCCTTAATTATGTATCACGCTCAACAGTTCAAGACACTTAAAGGCTGTCCTCTTTAAATATGCTTTCTAGTGTTTAACTCACATTGACTAATTTGAGTGTTGTCTGAAAATTTATTAGGCTACATTTTTTAACGCATTCAGATTATTGCCTGATCCTTGTTAAACAATCTCAAGTTAGTTATCTTTGTCGTCGTCATTTCTTAATCATTATCGGCTACATAATATATTGGTCTTGATGATTATTTAGCGAATTGTTTGATTCGTGATTCCTGATTTCCTCTATTGTTGCATATGCATATTCTCGCACTGGATGTTTTCAGATCTTTAGACAAAATATAATATTGATAATAATAATAATCACTTTAAGGGTTGTTTCTCCTGACAAATTTTTTCTATTGAACTCTATAGAAAAATAAGTCGGGAGAAGAAACTCTTCAAGTTATCCATCCATACTGTATTTCTGGCAGCAGAGCGGTGGTTTAAGGCTTGTTTGATACGCCAGACCCTTGATGACTTACAGCCATTTAGCCAACCATGTGTTCCATACTGTTCCAGTGTAATTTACAGCTAAATCTAGTTATAAGATATCAAGAGTCTTTTGATATTGTTGGGTCACAGACATCAGGAAGTCATGGCATGCAAAGGATATGCCACCAAATAAAAAAAATTATTACTTTATTCTACACTGGCTGCAGTTATTGTAAGGGGGCAATTAACTTTTCACACAACGGAAATGGGTGTTGGGATTTTTTGTTCAATAAATAAATGAAATAAGTAAAAAACAAACGTGTCATTTGTTCACTCGGGTTCCCTAAAATCAATATTATATTTTGTCTAAAGATCTGAAAACATCCAGTGTGAGAAATATGCAACAATAGAGGAAATCAGGAATAGGGCAAAAACTTTTTCACGCCACTGTATGTTTAAATGAAGTTTTGTGTTATGTAACTACATTTTGACAATACAATTTTCATATTCCCTGCAAATGTATATCGGCTCCATATATCGGTTATTGGTCTCTTTCATTACTAATAATTGGCATCGGCATTGGCCCTGGAAAAACCATATCGGTCGACCCCTATTAAAAACGTTAGCAATTTAGCTAACATTAGCACGCTTGTCCAATTTACCTTTTGCTACCGTTGATCTTACTAAATAAAAATAATAACTCATCTAAAATGTGCCTAGTTGCCATAAATAAAAAAATGTTGAATTAAATAATCAAATATTTGAACATTTCACTACAGGTCTGCTACTCGTTATCTCTTTCGTATTCAAAATCGGCTTGACTCACTGAATAATCGGTAGCTCGCAACCGGTAGCAACCCAACCACTTAAAATTAGAAAGTGTGGGAGGGCTCATATATTTAATTGACATTGTTGTTGTTCAATTCAGGATAAGGCATGGCATGACTGTTATTTTAGGAAACTATGATTGGGCTAAAGCGCTGCCTCCCCTCACGTGACTTTTCACTATTAAAATGACTACTGAACTTAAAAAAGAAAAAGACAGAGGCCTTCAGGTCTTTGATACGTACGTATAACAGACGACGAGCTTCTCTGAGGCAAATTTGAGATTCATGTCTGAGGAGAGTTTACTCTATATCTTTTATCCGATAGAGGTCACTGTTTCTGTCACAATTTAAACAAACAAGGCTGAGCAAGCCTAGCTCGGCCCGGACGCCTGTATGCAGCCAGTGGGGAACAGTTGACAAGGCACGGCGGATATTGTTCTTTCGCATGCAGGTTGGTCTGCATACCAGGGCGACGGAGAGCATCTGATTCTCAAAGGTGTGTGGGTCATGTGAGTGGGAGCGAGCAAGGAGGGCAAGCGGACGGAATTTAATTAGAGTGATGAGCACTATTTCGATTACTTTTACCGCCGATTATTTTTACCACGTTTATCTTCGTAAACGTCTTTTCTTATTACAATCGATCTTAATGAATTTTATTGGTTTTTAGTTTTGTAGCAGTCGCTATCAAGATCGGACTGACTTCTGAGCGTCTGTCGGAGAAGTACACTACGGCACCGCCGCTCCTCGCGCCTTTCGGATTATCCAATATAAACTTAAATCTATTTTAAAAGTAAAAACAAAAAACAGAGAGAGAGGAGATGCCACCACTTACCCGCTCATCCTGTGCAAACTGCCCTCTCCTACAAGAGAGGATTAAAGAGCTGGAGAGTCGGATTTCCGTGCTACATCAGATCCAGAGGGATGAGACCCTGATAGACTCCATGCTCACCATGAACGCAGGGGCTACGGCAGGAGACGTGCAAGACGAGTCCGGTTCTTGGATACCAGGATCTTCAGATGCCCCAAATCCACTAACTGCCAGCTCAACTCCCTTGCAGACCCAGCAATGGTCCTCCATTTGTAGAAAAAACAAAACTAGCAGTCGCTCATCCACAAAGTTCCTTACACACTACATCGCTTTAAAGAACAGATTCGACATATTAGATGTTGAGGAATTCCCCCCGCTTCAGTGTCAGGCTGACGGTTCGTCTCCGTCTGTGCCCCCCAGTCGGCGACGTCCTTCTCACGGGGGCTGTTGTCCGGGGCTGGCATCCGGGGAGCGCTGCCCAGTCTCTCCACTGCATCCCGCTGGTTCATCGTCTGCGCTTAGGGGGAGCTCCAGTCAGTCCAGTGCTGGCTCACCCCCACTGTCTAGAGGGGCCCCCAGCAAGTTCAGTGCTCCACCAATGCGACCTCAGTCGCCAAAACCCTCGGTGATGATCATCGGGGACTCCATCATACGGCAAGTAAGATCAAAAACAGCCCTGACATTCTGCTTTCCTGGCGCTAAGATATGCGATATTATACATGTGTTGCCCGATTTAATTGGAAGCCACCCGTCTGTTAAAAAAAAAATTATAGTACACATCGGGACAAATGACATTCCACGGAAGGAATCAGAAATGCTGAAGCGAAATTTCATCAGTCTTTTTTATCTGCTGGTAGACTGTGGTAAAGACATTTTTATCTCCGGTCCAATCCCCACTCTCAGGCGAGGAAGGGAATCATTTAGCAGATTACTTAGCCTGCATTCGTGGCTGGAGTCGCAATGCAGCCACTTCTCTTTCTGTTTTATTGACAATTTTAATCTTTTTTGGGAGCGTTCTGCACTTTTCAGGAAGGATGGTCTGCACCCAAACTCCCTTGGGTCAAATATATTATCATCAAACATCTTTTACAAGGCCCTTTCGGCCTCTACAACGTGACTCACGCACATCTCAACAACAGCAGCGGTAGCTCCCGTCTCGCCAACAAAGTTCGATGAGAAATGTGCTAGCTTCCCCGGTCGGCCTGATCACGGATTTCTATCTGTTATTACTGGGAAGAGAAAGTGCAAACCTAGGCTAAATGCCGGTCGCATTCCAAGTAATTTGGTTACTATTTTAGCTAAACCCTTGATCCAAACAAAGTCGGACATTAATCTTAATATGGCGCTTTTAAATGTAAGATCCCTTACAAACAAGAGTTTTTTAATCAATGATCTTATCTCAGAAAAAAAATTACATTTTTTATTTTTAGTTGAAACATGGCTCAAGAACGATGGTATTGCAACTCTTGTCGAAGCCTGTCCCCCGAATTATAAGTTCTTTCAATCAGTAAGACAGGACAAAAGAGGTGGTGGTATAGCTACAATTTTCTCCGATCAATTTTGCTGTTCTGAAATTGATCTAGGTAGATTTTCAGCTTTTGAATACCTCGCTACTGTGTTAAAAGCTGAATCCAAGGTGATTATTTTAACAATATATAGACCACCCAAGCAATCATCAGTATTTCTTTCTGAATTTTCCGAGCTTATCTCCATTATTTCTATTAGCTATGATCGAATAATCCTGACTGGAGATATGAACATCCACATAAATAATACAACTGACTCTAAGGCTACGGAATTTATAAATCTCCTGGACAGCCTAGGATTAACACAACATGTTACAGAAGCTACTCATCAGTTAGGTAATATATTAGATCTTGTAATATCTCAAGGGATAACCATTAATAAGGTTATAGTGTCTGACATTACTATCTCTGATCACTACTGTGTGTTCTTTGATGCTATGTTAGATATACCTAGTAACAAAAGAGAATTTATTACTCGAAAAAGGTATTTAGATACCACAGCGGAAATAAAATTCTCCGAACTTGCAAACTCTTTTGATCCATGTAAAGTACACTGCTCGATAAACGAAATGGTTGATGTCTTTAATAGTGACTTGAGTAGCGCACTGAACATTGTTGCGCCAGTTAAGACTAAAAAGAGGTCACGTAATAAAACATCGCCATGGATAAATAACACTATCCGTGACCTTAAGAGAGTATGCAGGGCAGCAGAAAGAACATGGAGAAAAACGAAATTAGAGATTCACCGAAGCATTTTTAAAGAGCACACTACTATATATAACAAGGCTATTCGCTCTGAGAGAAGAGCTCACTTCTCAAAGATCATTACAGAGAATGGCGGCAACTCCAGGGTATTATTCTCAACTATTGATCGTCTATTAAATCCCGCACCAACCTCTGACACTCTCAGCTTAGTTTCGGTATCAAAATGTGAGGAATTTGCACATTTTTTTAACAACAAAATAACTACTATAAGAGCTGGTATTGTTAGACACACCAGTAATACATACGATCTGCCTTGTAACAGACCAGCAACCTTGAGGAATTTGAATAAAATCTCTGAAGTAGAACTTTATAAAATAGTATCACAGAGTAAATCATCAACTTGTAATCTTGACCCTGTCCCCACAAAATTTTTTAAAAAGGTTTTTAATAGTCTCTCTGAACCAGTTCGTAAAATAATTAATAAATCTCTTGAGACTGGAATTTTCCCCAACGCATACAAAACTGCTGTTGTTAAACCGTGACTGAAAAAATCAAATTTAGATGATAAAATTCTAAGTAATTATAGGCCTATTTCCAACCTATCTTTCATGAGCAAGATACTTGAAAAAGTAGTTTTTAATCAACTTAATAACTTTTTAAATGAAAATGGTACCTTGGAGAAATTCCAGTCTGGTTTTAGATCGAACCACAGCACAGAGACTGCTTTAATTAAAGTAACCAATGATCTTAGACTTAGTGCTGCTGCAGGCAGGGTCTCAATTCTTATCCTCTTGGACTTGAGCGCAGCGTTTGATACACTTGATCATAGAATACTAATCAATCGATTGGAAAACTAGGTTGGACTATCTGAATGTGCACTGAACTGGTTTCGAACATATCTTATAGATAGAAAATTTTATGTTAGTTTGGGAGATTTTATATCTGAGAAACATGATATGACCTGTGGTGTTGCACAGGGAAGCTGTCTTGGTCCTCTTCTTTTTTCATTATATATGCTACCTTTAGGTGAGATTATCAGAAAACACAATGTCGACTTTCATAGCTATGCTGACGACACACAGTTGTATATTTCTGTTGAGCCTAATGATTCAAGTGCATTATGCTCCTTGACTACCTGTCTGTCTGCAATCGATCAATGGATGAGCAATAATTTCTTAAAACTTAACGAAGATAAGACAGAAATACTTTTAGTCTGCCCCAAAGCCAAAAGGGAAGCACTTTTTAATAGGTTAGGAAACTTAGCTCACAAGATTAAATCGGAAGTAACTAGTTTAGGAGTAATTTTAGATTCTGATTTAAGTTTTAAAACCCATATAAATAAGGTGACCAAAACAGCTTTCCTACATTTGAGAAATATTGCCAAAGTCCGGTCGTTTTTAACCCAACAGGATGCAGAGAAGTTGACTCATGCTTTTATTTCAAGTAGATTGGACTATTGCAATGCACTTTTTACTGGTCTTCCTAAAAAGTCAATAGATAAACTGCAGCTAATTCAGAACTCTGCTGCCAGACTTTTAACAAAAACAAGGAAGAGAGAACACATTACTCCAGTTTTAGCTGCATTGCATTGGCTCCCCGTTTCTTTTAGAATTGATTTTAAAGTCCTTCTACTCGTTTTTAAAGCTCTTAACAATTTAGCACCCTTTTATATTGCTGATTTCCTGTCTTTTTATGTCCCCTCACGAGCCCTAAGGTCCTCCACAGCTGGGCTTTTAATTGTTCCTGAGGTCCCCAAAGGGAAAATTGGGGCATCTGCTTTTAACTTTTATGCACCTCAGCTGTGGAACTCAATCCCAAAAAGTATTAGAGAAGCCGGCTCAGTGGACATTTTTAAACGACAGTTGAAAACATACCTTTTTAATATTGCTTTTAACTAACTCCTTTTAATTTTTAATTTTTAATTATTTTAACTATTCACCTTACCTATTTTTATTATACTTGTGATTTTTGCATTGTGTGGAACTATTTTTATGTTTTTACTTGTGTTACTACTCATTGTATAATGTAAAGCACTTTGGGCTGCATTCTGTATGAAAAGTGCTATATAAATAAAGTTATTATTATTATTATTATTTGGACGTTACCACTCTGCAAGCTCCAATTCGCTCCGGTTTATATATTATGATAAAAAGGGGCTTCTCATTTTTTTGTTTAGATACCACATTTGTTTAGTTCATAAAATATTAATTTATTAATCATTTTGTTAGCCTTTCTGGAGAGGCAAAGTTGACATTTTCTGTTCACAAAGTAAGCAATATCTCCATTACAATATCCTCTGATCTACTTGGGAGTTTTTTGTCTGCACTCCTCTCCAAAATAGAATGTTTACTGAACCGCAGCGTCCAGACAGAACAAATCAATTCCAACAGTAGCTTACGAAACCCGCAAATAGCCTGCATACGTTGTCTGTTATGTGGGTGGTTTGGGTCTGATTGGTTGCAATGAACAATTATTTTGATGCCGCCTTTTTACTCTAAATGTAGGCATGGCGACCCCTGCTTTTAACCCTTTCGCGCATACCATCACAAATATGTGATCATTCCAGAACTGGCCCAAAAGTGTACCATCAGAAATACGTGATCATTCCAGAACTGGCCCAAAAGTGTACCATCACAAATATGTGATTAGAACATATCATTAGAACGTTCAGTTGAGAATGTCGTCACAAGGGTCACTGCTTTCTAAAGTGCAAACATGACTCCATAGAAAATTACTCCAATTGAACCATTTCTTGTTTGTAAACAAAAGAAGATGCGCGGGCAACCCTGGGGCAAAAAAGTGTATCACCTTGGCAGGCTATCACAATGCAGCAGGCTTGATCATCAATCATTTAACGCATCTAGTTTTGTTTCTGGTTCTTTTATTTCACTTTCATCTTGGCAAAGCTATACAAATTATAGCTAGCGTTAGTTTTATTACAACTTTTCTGTCCGTTAACTTTTTTTGTTGTATGCTAGCATCTGGCTGTATTTACAAATGAGTGCAGCTAACCATCATAAACTGTAAATGTTTGATCTGCGGCAAATTGATAACTTCATTTTTAACATTAACATAGTCCAAATCAATAAGTTGGACAGGATACATTAGACTAACATTAATGGCCTACTTCATTTTAACAAGGACTAACGTTATAGCAGGTTTATAAAACCAGCATATTACCAGGTTTATTTAATCAATGTGTTCTTTCAGTGGAATATTGACATGTCTTATTTGTCAGTGCTGTTAGCTTGCAAGTTATGAAGGCTGAAAAGTGGCTAAAGTATTCAGAGGTTCAAGGCGAAGGCTGCATGCTACTGCAGGCGATTAGCTGAAAGCGAAGGTGACTGCGTAGGCCTACGTTTTCAATTTAGTTTTTTTATTCAATAATAGCACTTTTTAAGTGCTGGGGGCAGTATCGCTTCCATTGTCTACATGCACCAAAGACAAAGAAGAAGCAGAATAAGAAGAACGTTTTTGAACGATCATGGCGGAACGGAGAGAGGGAGAGCCGATAAAAGCGAGATCTAGACTTTCAAAAGTGTGGGAGTATTTCACCAGCAAACCAAACAATACAGTACAATGCAGCATCTGCAAAACAGAATTGGCATTTCACAACAGCGCTACGACGATGCACGAGCATTTAAAACGCACGCATCCTGGAGCCACCATGTCTGCTCCTCCTGATGGGTAAGTTTTAGTTAACTGGCTAAGTGACGTTAGCCTTGTTAACTTATCGTAAGGTTTATGTAGGACTTTTCATTGACTATTTATAATAGTTTAAGTATAGGAGTGCATTTATGTTGGTGCACTTACTATATTGCCCTTTGGCGAATTATTATGTATATATTTTGTTGCTTTAAAACTCAGTAGTATTTAATCTCCTTTTAGTAAATGTTTTGAAATAACTGGGGGGTTTTATATTTTCTGATTGAGTTTGGAGTTTGTTAGCACAGTCTACTGCTGCGCATGTACGGCGAGGGGTTAACTTCCTGTCAGTCGTTTGAGCTAGTTTCACTTTCGTATCAAGCACCGAGGGAGACAGCCGGTAGGTGTTTGGCTGGGGAGGGATTAGCGAGATAAACATTCTTACATTCATAGTTTGTATTTTCTTATTGGAAATCTTACTGTTGTTCGTTTTGTGTGCTTATTTTATAGGTTTATAACCTAACTGATGCCGACGTTTACCTGGAATAAATTACCAAAAGAGTAACGTGTGTCTGAGTTATATCCGTCGGTCGGTGCTCGAAATCCCTTTACACGGGAGATTTATTCAGACTGAGTGGGTTTGGATAGATAAGTGTACAGTTATAAACCGTCGACGCCGGAGTTAACGACGACGACGAAACCACAACTAGCGAGAAGTCCCGGGAGACGAAGCTAGCACTACCTAGCTAGCAAGAAGTCCAGGAGAACGAAGCCGTTGCGGATCGATGCTGCATGACGGAGGAACCGGTGCAGAAGTGATAAGTACCAACTTTATGAGGCTATAAGCTGAAGTAAAAACGTCAGAAAAGTGACTGGGATTGTGTTGCTTAAATATAGCGGCATACATCGTGTGCTGCCGAAGCTAAAGTGATTAGCCGCTGAGCTAGACTAACGTCAGTGTGACCGTGCAACAAGCTACCTAGCTAGCATCATTAACGGTGAAGCTAAGGTTACCACATGGACTGTAACGCTGTAAACTAGCAACTCCTATGTATGCTGCAACGTATTTGCTAACCAATTAGCCGTCTTTCAATCTATCAAAACGTCAGTGTGACCATGCAACAAGCTACCTAGCTAGCATCATTAACGGTGAAGCTAAGGTTACCACATGGACTGTAACGCTGTAAACTAGCAACTCCTATGTATGCTGCAACGTATTTGCTAACCAATTAGCCGTCTTTCAATCTATCAAAACGTCAGTGTGACCGTGCAACAAGCTACCTAGCTAGCATCATTAACGGTGAAGCTAAGGTTACCACTTGGACTGTAACGCTGTAAACTAGCATCTCCTGTGTATGCTGCAACGTATTTGCTAACCAATTAGCCGTCTTTCCATCTATCAAAATGGCAGATTTAGAGGAGTGGAAGAAGAGGCGAGCTGCGGTGCAGGCAACGTTTACAAAAAGAGAGAGAACTCTTAACTATGACGTCGAGCGAAAGGAGGTTTTAGCCACGGAGCTAGTCCAAGGGCTAAAAGAACTCAGAAGTGATTTTAATAAACTGCGTGATATTACAGAGGACTACGTCGCCGTTTTGGAAGAGGCTGACGAGAGTGGTAACGCGGCGACAGCGACCGAGGTTTACAGTAAAAGGGATGCATGTGGGCTTAAGTTAGATAGCATAGAGGGCCACGTTAAGTCAGTTATATGGTCCCGATACGTAAAGGCAGAAGTGGAAAAGCTAGTAGGAGAGTTTGAGAGAGCATATGAGCAAACAAAGAAGCTCAGTTTGGGCGCGGCTTCTAGAGAGGATCGAAACGTGGAAGAAAACGAACTGGATGGATTGCTGCTTGAGGTAGAGGAGGTAGTGCGTGGCTGGAGGAATGTTATCCCTAGGGCCGAGGAAAACCAGGTGTGGGAGCGTCTCCGGGAACTAAGGAGGAGGAAACGTAGAGTAATGGATGAGTGGGCAAACCGTAAAGGGGAAAAGGATCAAAGTGGAATGAGCGGGTCAGATGTCGAAGAGGACGATGTGAATGGGGAGTCTGATGGAAGCGGAGTGGAAAGCGACAGCGACGATCCTAACCCATCTGTCAGCAGACCAGTGACATTCGCTACCAGCGGTCCTACCCGACCAGGTGACAGCGACAGTGCTCCTCAACCCGACGGTAAGAGCCCTCCCCAATCAGGTGGTGAGCAGAATACGGCTACTAGCTCCAGAGGTCCACCACCACCGCCTCAGTCTTCCCCACATTCAAAGCAGTCAGAAAGGGTGCTTTCATTCAGTCCAGTACGGATCTCCACTAGTACGCCACGACAGCAGGGTTCCCGCGCTACGCCACCCGGCAACTACGGCGCGTTGCACACTGGTGTTGCACCTCACGGCAGTCCCAGTGTATCCCCCGGAGGGGGAAGCAGCTCCCAAGGGGCCAGGCCAAAAATAAAGCTCACGGCCTTAAGGCTGCCGAAGTTCTCCGGTGACAGGAGAAACTATTGGCGCTGGCGTAAAAATTGGGAAAACCTCCAGGCGCTGGCAGAGCCCACAGGGTCAGTAGAGTGTAAGTTGTACCACCTACTAGACAGCCTAGAAAGTGCACTGAGTAAAGATCTCGGATTAGGTCGCTGCAGGGACGCAGCCGATGTTTTCAGAATCCTGGACAATCGGTTTGGGAATAAGAAGACGACTGCCCGTCTAATTGTAAAGGAGCTTGAAGATCTGCCTGCTGTCAAGGGCCACCAGCCTCGACAGACAATAAATCTTATTCAGGCGGTAGAGAGTGCACTTTATAACCTACAAGACCTTGACATGGGAGACGTCATTAAGAATCAGATGACAGTCGCTACAATAGAGTACAAGCTACCTGTATCTATCAGAGAGAGGTGGCTCCTCTATGAACAGGATCGCATGAATGGCGTCACCCCAGATACTTACTTCGACAGACTCTTACTGTTTCTGAAGGGGCAAGAGGAGGTCCTCGAAAAGCTGGCAGAGCTGGAGCTTGGGACCAGTGCTAATGAGAAGCCAAGCCACCGGGAGAAACTGGGTGAAAAGAAGGAAGGAAAGAAGTCATTCACCAGAGCGACGGCAAGCGAAGTGAAGGAGTCCCAGCGGGAACCGTGCGCCATGTGTGGGGATGAAGAACATCATGGAAAGAGACTTTTCCGCTGCAGGGCCTTCAAGAGAGCTAGTCTGTCGGAGAAAACAGCCCTGTTGAAGAAGGTGAAAGCATGTCCAAAGTGCATGGGCTCTCATGGGGCCGATAAGGCATGTGACCCGAAGTTCCGCTGCCAAAAGGTAGAGTGTAAAAGGGGAGACGCTCCTGCGGGTCATCACTACCTCCTTTGCCCCAGACCACCAGTGAGAAAGGAGGCAGCCCGAGAGGAACCCAAAGCAGAGAAGAAGAGGGGACCTCGGGGTCTAACGGAGGAACAGGAGGCTGTCGTTGCGGGGTTAAACCTGACCTCACAGCAGTTAGAGGAATTCAAGAAAGTCTTCACTAACAAAGCAACCTCGAAAATTGACGTCGGAAAAAGTCTGATAGAAGAAAGTGGCTTAAAGGAGTATCCGGTCCTTATGATGCTCGTGGACGTCACGACCAGAGGGGGAGACTGCGTGGGTGCGTTAATCGATCTCGCCTCCGATACTAACTATATCACACACCAAGCCGCCGAGAGACTCGGATTGACCGGTGAGCCGATCACGCTGGTTGTGTATGGTGTTGGTAAGATGGCGGCGAGAGTCGATACAAAAAGGTATCTCGTGACAATAAAAGTGTGGACCCCTCGAGGAACCTTGAAGCTGCACGAGATGATCTGCTACGGCCTAGAGGACATCGCCAGTGTGGACAAGGTGGTAGACTCGGAGCAGCTGGAGCGGTTCTTCCCGGGCGTCGAGCCAGGGGAATTAGCCCGTCCCGAAAAGATTGAACTACTCATCAGCACTCGGGAAGGCCGGCTGGCACCCAAAAGACTGCAAAGAATCGGTGACCTCGTGCTGTGGGACGGTCCGCTGGGCAAGACGGTGAGTGGAGTGCATCCCGACCTCTTTGAGGACGTAGAGGTGACTGCTCGACACTCACTGACTAACTTCGCGCGCTCAATGAGGACGGTGGCTGTTAAGGTGGAGGAACACCTCACGAAAGACCTGGAGCAGAGGGGCCAGATAGAAACCAGGACAACTGCTGTAACCAACAAGGAAGTCTTCGAGTGGCTGAAGTGGGACAGTGTTGGGGCAGCCTGTGTGCCTGTCTGCGGGGGCTGTCGCTGCGGAGGTTGCCCTCCGGGAGGAAAAGAGATGTCGTTAGCTGACGAAAGGGAATTGGAAGTAATCAAGGCGGGCTTGACCTTCAGGGAGAAGGACGGGCACAGCGAGGAGTCGCACTGGGATGCGAAGTACCCCTGGAAGGAGGATCCAGTATCACTCCCTGATAACCGTAAGGCAGTGGAAGCGACATTCCGGAGGACGGAGAGGCGTCTCGAACAGGACTCCGCATGGAAGGAGGCATACACCAAGCAGATCCACGAGATGGTCGAAAGAGGCGCGGCAGTAAAACTGACAGGGTCCAGAATGGAAGGATGGTCCGGAGCAGTATGGTGGGTGAGTGATCTAGTCGCGCCTAACCCACACTCGGCCACCACACCCATGCGTATCGTCTGGGACAGCAGCCAGGAGTTCAGGGGTGTCAGTTTGAACAGCATCCTGCTGAAGGGTCCAGACGTACTGAACCCCATTCGGGCTGTACTGCTTAGATTCCGGGAGGGAGAGCATGCAGCTATCGGTGATATAAAAAAGATGTACAATTCGGTGTGGCTAGAAGAACAAGAAGTACATGTTCACCGCTTCCTCTGGAGGGACTCACCTCAAGACGAGTTAGAGGACTATGCAGTCGTCCGGGTGAACATGGGTGATAAGCCAGCCGGATGCATAGCGCAAGTAGCTATGAGGGAGACTGCTAAACTTCCACAGTTCTCTAACCTAGTGGATGAACGGAGGGTTATCGAGGAAAACAGTTACGTCGATGATATCCTCGTGTCGCACAACGACCCTCGTAGACTGGATCAGATCTTGGAGGGGGTGCAGGTTATCCTAAGGACTGGTGGTTTCCACCTCAAGCCCTGGGTCCGGTCTGGGACAAGTGGGAGGCCTACTGCGATGGAGTCCAAGCCCGTAACACTTGTTCTGCCAAACCAGTTAAAGGAAGAAGACAACAAGGCATTGGGAGTTAGCTACCTTGTCCGAGACGATAAGCTCTTCGTCATGGTGTCCATCAATTTCTCCAAGAGAAAGAAGAAGATGAGGACAGAAGTTGACCTGACAGAAGAGGAAGTCGTGGAGAGGACCCCTAACCCTTTGACACGCCGTGTGCTGCTCAGCCAGGTAGCAGGGTTATATGACCCACTTGGTCTCGCAACACCACTTAAGCAAAAGGGAGTGATTCTCATGAGGAGAGCCTTCCAAGAAGCCGGCAAGATGACCAAGGACACCTGGGACGAGCCACTTTCGGATGAACTCCGTGGGAAAGCAGTGGAGTTGTTCAAAGAATATGCGCGACTGAGCAACATCACATTCCACAGGAGCATAACGCCCTCCGGCTGGATGGGCAAGCCGTGGGGGATTACGTTCTCCGATGGGAGCTGTGACTCCTATGGTGCTGTGATGTATCTTCGGTGGGAGACATCTGATGGTGTAATCTGCCGGTTGGTAGAGTCAAAGGCAAAGCTGACTCCAATTGACCAGAAAGGCGACCCGGTCAAAGCTGAGATCTGTGGAGCAGTATTCGCCACTCGCCTAAAGGGTTACATACTGAAGTATGGAAGGTTGGATGTGGAGAGGTGGTTCCATTTCGTGGATAGTCAGACGGTGCTGGGTGCTATCCAGAGGGAGAGTTACGGATTCCAGACTTTCTTCGCAAACCGTGTCGGGGAAATCCAGAAGGCTGGTCCCGTGACCGATTGGTGGTGGATACCTGGGTCGGACAACATCGCTGACTTAGTCACGAGGGACTGCTGCTCTCCTGAAATGCTTGACGATGACTCCAGTTGGCAAACTGGTCCGGACTTTCTGGTCGGTCCGATAGAAGATTGGCCCATGAAGTCAGCTTCTGAAGTAGCTGCTGCTGCCAGGGAGGCCGTGGGCAAACTTCAAAGGAAGGCCTTTTCTGCCGTTGTAACGAGGGCTCAAGCCAGGAGGAGGCTTCCTCCTGTCTATCCTACGAAGGAAAAGAAGAACAGGGAGGATGTTGACATGCCTCTAGGGTCTTCCGATGCAATGGTCTCGCCTACCAAGGTAACCCAAAACCCCACAAAGCTCTGGGGCGCTGTACTCGTGGACTTAGTTGACCCGAGAAGATACAGTTCGCTCACCAAGCTCTGTTGTGTCATTGGCTTTGTTAGGAGGGCACTGACGTTCTGGACTGCTCGGAAGAAGAGAGCCCGTGCTCCAGCAAAGTGGGAGGCATTGTCAGTGGTAGAACGTCAATCTGCATTCGATGAGTTGTGCCTGGCAGCTCAGGAGGGAGTGGTGTTTCCGGTGACGACCTTGAACAGGCTCGTTGTCCGTGAGGATGAGTCCACTGGTCTCTTGCTGTGCCACGGTCAAGTCCAGACCTTGGTCGAAGGGAGACCTGGGGTACCCTTGCTTCCCTTTAAGGAGTGGGTCAGCGTCCTTCTGACAGAAGAGGCCCACAGGGCTAACCACGAAGGAGTTGCTGGGACTCTTCTACGAGTAAGGAGAAAGGCTTGGATAATACAGGGACCCAGGGTTGCTCGAAATGTAATCGACTCCTGTATGCACTGTCGCAAGAGCCGGGCGAAGATGTGCCAGCAAGTTATGAGCGATCTTCCTCCTGAACGCACAACTCCTGCTGCACCGTTTGAGTATACTACCTTGGACCTCTTCGGCCCTTACACTATCAGGGATGCGGTAAAGAGGAGAGTAAGTAGGAAAGCCTGGGGCGTGGTCTTCTGCTGCATGGCATCAAGGGCAATACACGCTGACATAGTAGATGACCTCTCGACTGTTGGTTTCCTGAAAACGTTCCATCGTTTCACTGCTCTGAGGGGCCATCCCAAAAAGCTTTGGTCTGATCAAGGGACAAATTTTGTGGGAGCTAAACCAGTACTAGAGGAGCTATACAAGTTCCTGAAACAAGTAGACAAGGAGAAAGTACAGAAGAAAGCTGCCGAGTCTGGAACAGATTGGACGTGGGTGTTTCACCCAGCTGACTCGCCCCATCGAAACGGGGCAGCAGAGGCGGCAGTCCGTGTGGTAAAGAGAGCCTTGAGCTGCATAGGTGAGGAAGGTAACATGACAGCCCTAGAGTTCCAGACCCTCTTATACCTCGCTGCTAACCTATCTAACGAGAGACCTATCGGCGCCAGGGCTCAGCTGCAAGACGAGACCGTTGAGGTCATCTCTCCCAACTCTCTCCTCCTGGGACGAGCGGGACCTAGTGGGGACTCCCGGGGGTTCGACTCTGCTTCCTACCCCTTCGTCTGTTTGAGAGCAATCCAGATAGAAGTGGATAAGTTCTGGAGACGGTGGAGTCAACTGGCGGGTCCGGGACTCTTCATACGACAGAAATGGCACACGCCTGTGAGAAACGTCACCGTGGGAGATCTGGTCTGGCTTGCGGACCAGAACGCACTCCGGGGCCGATTCAGACTGGGTCGGGTCATGGAGGTGTGCCCTGATGAGAAAGGTGTCGTCCGAGACGTCAAAGTGAGGACGTGTCACAGCATTCCTGTCTCCACCGGTCACGTCAAGCGTGACCAGTTCAACGAAAGTTCCCCCTCCACCATCCTCCATAGAGATGTGAGGAGATTGGTGGTTCTTCTACCTGCTGAGGAGCAGCACTAAAGAGAAAGGCCTCCCCGCTGCCATCCTCTTCTGGGGCTGGTGGTGTGTTTCGGTTATGGGAGCAGTACCAGAGGAAAAGCCCTCCCCACTGCCATCCTCCTCGGAGGTTGGTGGTGTGTTTCGGTCAAGGGAGTATACTGAAGAAGAAAAGACCCCCCCACTGCCATCCTTTCCGGGTGGTGGTGCGTTTCGGTTGGAAGGAATGACATGATGTCTTGAGGGATGTGCCCGAAGCTACTTAGTTAAGACTGTAGAGAGTAGGATTTGGTGTGGCCTTCCTGGGTTTTGCAACCATCACGCCAAGTGGGAGGTGTAGGACTTTTCATTGACTATTTATAATAGTTTAAGTATAGGAGTGCATTTATGTTGGTGCACTTACTATATTGCCCTTTGGCGAATTATTATGTATATATTTTGTTGCTTTAAAACTCAGTAGTATTTAATCTCCTTTTAGTAAATGTTTTGAAATAACTGGGGGGTTTTATATTTTCTGATTGAGTTTGGAGTTTGTTAGCACAGTCTACTGCTGCGCATGTACGGCGAGGGGTTAACTTCCTGTCAGTCGTTTGAGCTAGTTTCACTTTCGTATCAAGCACCGAGGGAGACAGCCGGTAGGTGTTTGGCTGGGGAGGGATTAGCGAGATAAACATTCTTACATTCATAGTTTGTATTTTCTTATTGGAAATCTTACTGTTGTTCGTTTTGTGTGCTTATTTTATAGGTTTATAACCTAACTGATGCCGACGTTTACCTGGAATAAATTACCAAAAGAGTAACGTGTGTCTGAGTTATATCCGTCGGTCGGTGCTCGAAATCCCTTTACACGGGAGATTTATTCAGACTGAGTGGGTTTGGATAGATAAGTGTACAGTTTACGTTAGCTTATATGTAGGAAAATAGAACGTCTTATGGAGGATGCTTGCTAATGCTATTTGTTATGTTAAGTGCAATGTAGTGAATCAGTGAATTATCGGAGTAGCCTGTCTCTTCTGCCCTTTTTTGCTGGCGATAATACTAGCGTTCGTTCTGAATAGTTAACCTCCTCCACTTAGCATTCTTCAAACAAAAGACTGTGGGTTGGAGCATATTGATAATTCAATTGTAAGCTATTTATTCAGTTAAATGGTTTGGCATTAGTCAGTACAATGTCCACACATACTGAATCAAGCACGTTACCCTGTTTAAATGGCTTAAATAAAATAACCCATGCATCCATAATGAGCTGTTTCTTGCTCTTGAATAGAGTAGTTAAGTGAGCATTTCATAAATTTGAATCTAAAAATGATTCTTTCTATTTTAGTAAGAAGCAAAGGCGTGTGGATGAGTTTGTCCTGAAGAGAGGCTCATGCACCCCTCAGATGGCAGGAGTCTTGACAGAGAGCATTCTCAACATGCTTGTCAATGACATGAGACCTCTATTAATGGTTGAGGATGAGGGCTTTATGCAGATGGTCAACACATTCCATCTAGGTTACACCTTACCTTCCAGAACTCATTTTCCAAAGCTCATGGAGCAAAAGTATGAAACTACACTTGTCAGGGTTAAAGATGCTATGGAAGCAACCGAGAACAAGATTGCCCTCTCAACTGATGCCTGGACCAGTGTAGCCACAGAGGCATATCTTGGCATCACTTGTCACTTTATAAGTGATGACTGGGAGCTCACTAGCTTCTGCCTCACAACCATGCCACTTGAAGAGAGGCACACTGGACCCAACATTGCTGGATTGAGCAAGCTGTGGAAAGATTTGAGATCCCTACAAGCAGAATTGTGGCAGTTGTTCATGACAATGGCTCCAATGTCGTGCTGGCTGCAAACGTCTTGCAGGAAAAACATGGGTGGGTGTCTGTCCGCTGCAAAGGCCACACTTTACAGTTGGTTATAAATCATGCACTGAAAAACCCTCAGATCAGCAAAGCACTTGGAGCTGCAAGGTCTCGTTGAGCACATTAAAAGAAGTGAACTGGCTTCAAGCAAGCTGAAAATGAAGCAGAAACAAATGGGGACTCTTTAACACACACTTGTACAAGATGTCAGTACCAGGTGGAACAGCACCTATTATATGATTAGTCGCCTACTGGAACAGAGGTGGCCACTGACTGCAAGCCTTTCAGACCCGGCAGTAACACAGAGAGAGAAACGATACCTCAACCTCAAAAGCGATCAGTGGACCCTACTAGACGAACTGGCCCAAGCTCTCCAGGCATTTGAATGTGCCACTTGAGTGGTGAGAGTTATGTGACGGTCTCTGCACTGCCTCCTCTGGTCAAAGGGCTTCTGAAGTCCACCCACACTGCCTATGATACAACTCCTGTGCAGGCATTCCAGGCAGCTGCTTCAGAGGAGACAACTGCACGGTGGTCAAGAGAGGTCACTTTCACAGGGGATAACCCAAGCAAACAGATAATTGCAGCCTCACTTGACCCAAGAGTTTGAAAACTGAAATTCCTGACACCAGATGAGAGGTTTAGTGTTCAGAATAAAGTACAAGCTCTGGCACTACAGTCAATGGATGGGAGTACTGTGAACCAGCTCACCAGTGGGAACCAAGATGCCACAGCATCAGCTGACAAGGGAACTCCAAATAGGAGGACTGTTTCAGTTCTGGATTCATTGGATCAGACTCCAAGATGAGATCAAGGAAGAGGATGCACACAACCAAATGATCAGTAATGAAGTGCTGATGTACTCTGGAGAGCAGCCTCTTTCAAAGACAGGAAGTCCCCTGTCTTGGTGGAAGTTGAATGAGGCAAGGTTTTCAAATCTTGCATCACTAGCCAAATCATTCTTGTGTATTCCAGCTACTTCTACTCCCTCTGAGCGGCTCTTCTCAGCAGCTGGGAACATCTACTCCAAGAAGAGAGCCAGCCTCACTCCCGAGCATGTCAATATGCTCACATTTCTACATTGCAATTTAAAACGTGTGTAAATTGTGTGTTTCCCTGAAGAAGGAGTTATTTTGGACTGTAAGAAGTAATTTTGATTTACTTTTAAAACCTTACTTGCAATTTGTATTTACTTTAAATGTCAAGAAGGATGGACCATTTTTGGACTTGAATGTCACTCGAAGCCAAGTTATTGCAGTGGCTTAATTGCTATTCTGAGTTACTTTTAAAACTATTTGCACTTTCTCTTTACTTTTAAAAGCGTACTTGCACTTTAATTTGTATTATTATTTAATTTATTATTTAATTTGTATTATTATGATTACATTTGTATTAAGTTATTGTTACTCAAATCCATTTGATTAAGCTGAACTTCAAACTTGAAAGTTTTGTGAGTCATTATTTGAATTTGCTACAGGGAACAATCGTCGATTAATCGGGGGAAAATGGCCATCAGATTAATCGATTATCAAAATGACCGTTAGTTGCAGCCCTACTGTGTTGGGCAACTCGTCACAGAATCAGCTGAAACTCGGGCTATTAGCCTCATATTTAGGATATGTACCTATTCCTACCGCTTTTTTTTAACCACAGCTTTGCTTGGCTGGAAAGTCCATTTTGAGTTGTGTGCTATACTTTTAAATTCAATTTCACTTTTGCCATAAAGTCGTACCCCCTCAAAAATCTTGCCTGCATGACGCCCCTGCTGTCACATAGCCTAGCTAATCGCTACTACTAAATGCTGAAATATAATCAACCGAGACCTCAACAGATTAATATTCTGTATCGGCATGTTAGTCGATACAAAAGCATTCCGTACTGAAAAACGAGAGGTTGGGGTTGATTTTCTGACTTGGAACCGGGGTGCGCAGCCTATCAAAGTGTTACAGATTTCTGGCTAGGCTGGCTAGCCAGCGAGTTATGTGGCCTCTCATCTCTAAATTAGAAACGCTGCAGACAGACAGGCACTACGGTAGCAGTAAAATGCCCAGTTCCTTGGCCTCTGCTTCTGTAACGTAATTAAGTGGGTGTGGCAACCTGTTGCCTTAACTGTAAGCTTCGTGGCTGTTGTAGTTAATTCTAAGGCAAGTACCTGGTACATGCGCAGTAGTTTGGGGCTATATCCCTGCTGTCACTACAGATAGAAGTTGGCTGAGAGCCCATTTTAATCAGGAGAGTTACTTTTCTACAAACCAAACATAATTTTTGGGTGGAATTCCCCTTTAAAGGGCTAACGTTAATTTGCGCAGTTTGAATACCCATCAATCAAGAAGAGGAGATGAGGCGTTGACTTGCTTACGTGGAAAAAAGGTTTTTACCTTTTTTCACATCACGAATAGGGGTGTGGCTCAAATGAAACTTATCAGTTTGGATTCCAGTTTGGACACAAAATGCGGTGGCACAGCTTAATTACATTTTTGTTTTTTTAACAATAGGATATATGTGATTTATGAAATGGGGACAAGATACTCGGCTTTATAACTCAAAATGTGATTTAGTGTTTATTACCCCTTTAACGTTAAATGTTGCCCAGCAAATACATACAGTATTATAATAATATTATACAATTTAATATGAATATAATATAGCCTACTAATATTATAGGCTATATATTAATCTTGTAGCCTAACCAATGACTGTACTGTAACAACTCGATAAATAATTTTATGAGTGTTTTGTTGCCTCATTATTCCATGAGCCAGACCCTCTAACGTTGGCCATCATGCCCACTTGGAGGGCCGATGTCTCATAGTGTTTTTTGGATGGTATATGCTCTTAGTATTAGCGCACTATTTGCCGCTAATGCATTGCTTAGTCTAAATGGATTATGAAATTAGTAAATTAGGTGTCCTACTACTATATGTAGTAGCCTAGGCTCTGGAAGTTTCCGGAGCTTAGGCTACTGCTTAGACTTTTATTAATTCACTGTCAAACTTCATCTCACTGAAGCGCACACGCATGCGTATGAGGAAGTGGATCTCCATGTCTTAGCGCTTTCGCTGAAAAATCGGTTTGCCCCCCGAATGTCACAGTATAATTCACACCCTGATGATCTAGGTTAGGGAAAACAAATGTATTTCCCAAGTTACCCTTTATGAGAGCCCCTTGGGAAAGAAAAGTTTGCACTGGCCATCAGTGTACTGCAGCCTTTAAGTAGGAATAATTTGGCCCCTCTTGTGTTAAAAGTTTTACCAGCGTTGTTTTATCCTCCTGGGAATATGGTGTTGAGTTTTCGAATCCAATGTCTTTCTGTTCTATGTCTGTCTTCCTGTGTCCAGTTAATTAAAAACATTTTACTGCCTCAAGTCAAGGGTGCAGGAAATGAGCAACTAGGTGTGTGTCTTGTGTTTCTAGGATTTTTAAATGTTATATATGTGTTGTGCTAATCTGGTCTTAATTGCCCCCCGCCCACAACAAAGTTGTTGGGGGGGGGGGTGCATTAATTTGACCCCGTGTGTGCGTCTGTCTGTCTGTGTGTCACACATGTATGTACCAGAGCCCACCATCAGAGGGGCACTATTACAATGCATTTCCCCATAGCCAAGTACATTTTGCTTTGTACATAAAAAAACTATGCTTGATGTCTCAGCAATAGTCTGGCATTTCTACTCGGCAGACCGTCAACACTAAGGTGTTTAGTAGCTCTTTGTGGAAAATGTAGAATGTACATGTGTTTTACCATTAAACCTTTGGTAGTGGATTTGTTTTTTGCACCAGTAGATGGAGACATTGTACAGGTGAACACAGATGTATAGAGTATGGCTAGTTATTAGTTATAGTAGTTATATTTCACAGCATCGATCAGATAAGGAAGTGTTGCAGTGTGTGAGTTGTGCCCAGTTGTGGACCATGTAATCTAATCAGCTAGTCTAATATTTCATAGGCTATTAGGCTACCTGTGACAGCAGACCACAATCAACACAGTGAAAACACTAGCCTACTGAATTTTGAGGAACAGGTGCTGTCTTTTTCCAAGTCGGCCCATTATGTTCACCGAAATGCACAAATGACATGGCATCTGGATCATTTCGAACAGTAATAGCAGAGATGGTTAATGGTAATAGCCTCCTCAGTGGGAATATCGCAGTCTGCATTTAGCCGTGTCCTAGCCGTAGTGCTATAATGCACTACTAGTTGCTCGCATGCGACCACAACCAGTGTTCGAGGAGGAGAGGCGCTCACTCTTCAAACTGTCACGTTCTCTTCGTATTCAGGAGTTGTCGTAATGTTACTGGTTTTCAGGTAAGCTTTTTGACATAAAATAGATATTTTGTTAATTTTGTGACATTTAATACAGTAGCTGGCTAATAAGGCAAGACCGGGTGTGCCTTTAATAACGTTAGCGTTATACGTCAGGACACCGGCTCATTTACAGTAACGTTAGGCTACGTTAGCCACTTTTTTATATTAGCTAGCTAACGTTATAACTTAACCAAATTTCTCTGTTCCTTGTTCTCTCTTTTCTGTGCTGGAGTTTTTTTAAGAGCTTGATGGCATCAACATATCCAGCCCAGTAAACTTTTATCTTGAATCAGTTATACCCACAGACAATTGTACCCATTTTTGGTAGGCTACATGATAACGACATGCACATGGGTGGGGGACAACAGGTTTACTGTGCACTTTTCTCTGTCTCTTCTACATATTTTATGTCACAGTGTTTGCACATGTATGCAGTTATATGTTTTGACTGAGTGTTAGTTTAAGAAGGTATGTTGTGTTTGTAGTGTTGTTTTTAACTGACTAGTGGCCTGTTTGTAAAATATCGGGCCTTGTGGGTGATTAAACGGGCCTTGATTTCCGGTCGTTTAATATTTACCAGATGATTCTTGAGGGTTTTTTTTGGTAGGCTGAAATGATTTAGTACTCTTAGAGCAGGTCTGTGTTTTGCAGTCCTGGCCAGATTCAGTTTAATTTTCCCATTCGCTATTTGGCTGAATGTCGAGTAGGTGGTGATAAGCCAAATAGTTTTTCTAGTGTCCTGTTGTTTTGTAACCAAGAAGGTTTTACGAACCTGTCTGAGAAAAGATCTGGAATACCCCCTTGGTTTTAATGCATTGAAGAGCCTCCTCAAAGTCTGTATTTTGTGTGCAGATTCTGTTGAATCATAGCAATTGGGATTTAATCAGGCCTCTAAATGTATGTTTTGGGTGGAGACTGTCCTTGTGTAAGGCCCTTGTGTGTCTGTCTTTAAAGAAAACCTTTGTGTCTAATGTGTGTGTTTGGGGAAATGTGGGCCCCATTTGTATGTGGTTGTGTCCAAACAATCTATATGTTCATTGTGTGTGGTGTGGTTAATTGTGATAGATCTATGGTGCTTGTTGAGGATCTGTATGAAGTGTTTGTGCCCATGTTCCCCAAATGTCATCTAAATACCTAAAATAATGAGTGGGAAATTTGGGGAATTTTTCAAAGACAGTCTCCTCTCAATGCGCCATGTAAATGTTGGCATAAGCCAGTGTAATTTTTTTGCTCGTAGCTGTGCCGCTGGTCTGTAAGAAGAATTATTTGTTGAATTCAAAGTCATTTTTGGTGACCTTGATGATCTAGGCTAGAATAAGGCTGAAGTCGGCTTTATTGTTTGTAGCCTAGTTGGTGAACATCAACAGGAAACCATATGAATTGATATCCCACCTTATCGATGGAAACAGGCGGATTGCTTTCGCATCGTGCACTGGCACGTGGGTGGCATCTGCACGCTCTTCCACACACACACACACACACACACAGAGAGAGAAAGAGAGAGAGAGACAGAGAGAGACGGAGAGAGAGAGACAGAGACAGAGGGAGAGATAGGGAGAGAGAGAGCTACAGATGTGTGAGCATTTTGCAGAAATGTATCTGATTAACATGAAGTTTACAGTTTGGCTAAATCCCACCTCAATGGAGTTCATATTCGTAGACCGCCCAACGCCCTATAACAAAAGAAGGTCATCAGTGACAATAATTTGAAGCACTTGTGCATGTTATTAACAATGCGTTTATTAATCTCATGCTTGGCTTCTGAAGGTATGTGGAGCCAATCGGCATGGGTAGCGCTTACAACACAATTTATTAATCGTAGCCTATGACTCGAATTACAGCAACCTCTTCAAATGCTCACGAACCTAACGGTCACAGTTTTCAGTCAGAAGAGGATCAGCAGGAATATTATGTCAGATAAAAATTACCAAAACCTCATTTTTAAACATGGTAAGTACGTTTCAATGTTGTCATTATTTACAGAAAAACTGAAGCAGTTGTAGGGTACATGCATTAGTCTATAAATCATAAACCTCAAGTAAACATTCAGGTCCATGTTTAATTCCTGGCAGTTCGGATTTCAGTGGATTTGTTTGAGGGGATATATAAATATCAGCTTAATCAAGACCAAGCCAATACACTAGAGTTAGTCTAAATATCAACTTAATCAAGACCAAGCCAATACACTAGAGTTAGTCTAAATATCAACTTAATCAAGACCAAGCCAATACACTAGAGTTAGTCTAAATATCAACTTAATCAAGACCAAGCCAATACACTAGAGTTAGTCTAAATATCAACTTAATCACGACCAAGCCAATACACTAGAGTTAGTCTAAATATCAGCTTAATCACGACCAAGCCAATACACTAGAGTTAGTCTAAATATCAGCTTAATCACGACCAAGCCAATACACTAGAGTTAGTCTAAATATCAGCTTAATCAAGACCAAGCCAATACACTAGAGTTAGTCTAAATATCAACTTAATCAAGACCAAGCCAATACACTAGAGTTAGCCTAAATATCAGCGTAATCAAGACCAAGCCAATACACTAGAGTTAGTCTAAATATCAACTTAATCAAGACCAAGCCAATACACTAGAGTTAGTCTGACTGAAGTAACGTTAGGCTAGATCAGCGGTTCTCAAACATTGTGCTTATTATGCTACATTGCAAACTATTACATAAAAAGAGGTAAAACTTTTTTTAGCTGATCAAATTAAAGAATGAGTTTATCAATAGGCTCCTAATTGATGAAATTATGGACACCTGGTTACTACAACTAACCATATGGTAGACAATGAACAATTCAAAGACAACAGAAATGATAATGAGCCAAACCTGCATTGTGTTAATAATATGCATAGTATTAAATACAAATGTTTATTGGGTGGGTAACTGAATTACAGTGTGCATGTGTCGGCCTACATAAAAATTTGAATGGGTAGATCGTATCCCAGTTAGGTACTGTGTAATTGTGGTTATTGGGGAATATTGTAATTCTACATTCTTAGAGGGCATTATTCTAGGGTGTATTTGCATACACAAAGAAATGTTTAGTCTACATTGTGTGAATCAAAGGATAGGACACAGCCATTTTGTAAGGCATGAGAATTGCTTTTGTAGAGATGTCAAATGCTGAA
>CM040399.1:15678056-15746735 GCA_022702515.1 Ilyophis sp. 1 JC-2022 | reverse complement strand
CTTAGTTCACGCAGCACCGACTTTTCGTCCATCTCGGACAGTTTCCGATGCAGGCCGACGCAGATATGACGTAAATCGGCTCTAGCCGAACACGCCCACAATGTCAGCGCTTCAGTGCCTTACATTAACTGCGTCGGGCTCGGGTCGGGTTCGGACATAAAAAGCAGAATTCCTGTCGGGTTCGGGTCGGGCTCGGTTACTACTATCTCGGGCTCGGTCGGGTTCGGACAGAAATATGCGGCCCGATCCGCACTCTAGTGGGGTACAAAAATTGGCCAGCAGACATGCTAGATCTGTGACACGTGCGCGCCCGTACACGCACGCACGCACACACATACACACACCGTTTGTTGTTTTTGTTCTCTTATTAGTGATTTACACACTTTCTCAATTTAAAATAAAAAAAATATTGTATGATGATATGAATTTAAACTGAGATTTGCACTGCTAATTTGAAGCGTAACATATTGATGTCTTGTATACAGTTGTTATGTCCCTGCAATTTACCATTATGGGCAAATAAAGAAAAAAATGTTTGAAAACATTTCTTGTTAAGGTTTGGATTTTGTGTGCCCTGTATGCAACATGAATGTCCTTTGCCAGTCACATACCTGTTTAAGTGATGAACTGCGTTACTTGTGGTTGTTTTTAGAGATTTTAGAGACGTTTTATACCCGAGCTACAAGTTTTTGGCCTGTGCTACAAAACTATCAACCTCTGTAGCACCAGTGCTATGTGCAAAAAAAGTTAACGTACAGCCCTGGAGTGCATTTTCTATTTATTTTATCGCCAATCATATCAGATAAAATTACAATGCCGATAATTAGAAAAATTACTGATATCGGCCAGACCGATAATCTGTCGACCCCTAGTTTTTAAGTTAACGTTTGCTAGCTGGCTAGCTAGTTCTGGCACGGTTAACAACCTTATTAGCTAGATACTTTCTGGCCTGCCTTCTGTTCTGTGCCAGACGCAGTGGAACATTTACATGGACAAAACATGGATTTAACTTCAAACATCCAGATTGTAGGCTACTGTCACACAACCTGCAGAATCCACGTGAGTGCACTAGTAAAGCTTAATCTTTAGGTACGAATTTGTATAACTTAAAGCATATTATTGACGAGGGGGGAAGGCGTTTAGGCATAATAAAACAGACCGTAAAAAATAAAATAATGAAACCGTAAGACGAAATAGGGCTGTGCTTAAACTTCATTGACGTTACTTGGCCAGCAAGAGTTAACGTTAGCTTTTCATAACAGTTCACAAGTAATGTTCGTTTTTGCTGTGATGGCCAGCTATAATGATTTTCTTGTCTCTCACTTGGAGTCATCGACTGTGTTTAACAATGAGATAACGTTAGTTAAAACCACTATTAAAACACGAGGTTGCTCTTTTTTTGTTTGGCAAATTGACAGAACGACTGCCACCAATTGTCTTGCGATACGTTGATGGAAGTGGGCACATTCAGGAGATGTTCATTGGATTTTTCGATGTTTCAAGTGTGGGCGAGATGCACAATCTGTGTTCGATGATGAGCAAACTGGTAGCTCAGATGTATAACGGGGCTGTAGTCATGCCATGTGCATTAAATGGACTGCAGGCTAAAATGAGGTTTCCCCCAGTGCACTGGCTTGTACATTGCTACGACCACCGTTTAACGTTACAGGATAATTCAGTTTCTTTCCGACTTGGACCCTGTTTTACGAGCTATTTCCACCATTCTGATTGGTAATATAATAATAATTTGTCATATTCTTTTTTTTTTTTTAACCCTGAGAACCTCTCCATTCTGTCCATTGGAGCATATTTAGATAATGTTATAAGTTCAATTTACCTCAAACAAGTCCAGTTAATATATACAGGTGCAGCTCAAAAAATTAGAATATCAATAGAATATTCAATATTTTTTGTCACTCATTTCAGAAAGTGAAACTCATATATTATATAGATTCATTACACATAGAGTGAAATATTTCAAGCCTTTATTTCTTGTAATTTTGATGATTGTGGCTTACAGCTAATGAAACCCAAAATTCAGTGTCTCAGAAAATTAGAATATTTTGCTTTAACATATTTTTAAAGTATCATATTTAATTAGATCATAGTTTTCTTTTATATCAGACACAAAGGTATGTTTTCCTACCTGACATGTTTCGACGGTAATACTTCCGTCTTCGTCAGAGGTGTCACTGGATGGTATGTGACGTGTCTTATACAGCTGATGTTATTTTATAGAGGCGTGATCGTCCTGTCAGATTTGACAGGACGACCACGCCCCCCGCTGTCATTTCGCCGTTTGAGAACGCTGCTCCAGGTGGTGGAAAGCATGTATGCCCCCTCATCCCGGTTCATCGTCGTTTGCGTGAGACTAGATTCACCTCATTTTCCTATAGAACTCTATGGGGAAAAAAGTCAGGAGAAACAACCCTTAAAGGGATCCATCCACATCTACTCCATATCTGGCCGCAGAGTGATGGTTTGGGGCTCGTTTGATACCTTAGACCCTTGATGACGTACAGCCATTTCGCCAGCCATGTGTTCCATACTGTACCAGCGTAATTTACAGCTGAATCTAGTCTCACCCCCAAATTCCCATAGAGATCAGTTCAAATGCAGAGAGGTTATAGTATCGCTTGTAACAGTACCTGAAAATAAGATATCGAGAGTCTTTTGATGTTGATTGGTCACAGACTTCAGGAAGTAACAGCATGCAAAGGATATGCGACCAAATATCAAATATGATACTTTAAAAATATGTTAAAGCAAAATATTCTAATTTTCTGAGACACTGAATTTTGGGTTTCATTAGCTGTAAGCCATAATCATCAAAATTACAAGAAATAAAGGCTTGAAATATTTCACTCTATGTGTAATGAATCTATATAATATATGAGTTTCACTTTCTGAAATGAGTGACAAAAATTATTGAACTTTTTCACGATATTCTAATTTTTTGAGCTGCACCTGTAAATCTCTCATTTTTGAAAGTTTTTTATTAAACCAAAATGAAAATTTTTATACATTCAGTTGAAATGGCAGAATTGATCTAGCGCTATTGTACTTGCCTATTCTGCGTGCACTAAAATGTAGTGTGTGGTTCACTTTATAAGTGAACATCCCAATCGAAAACATGTTGCAATGCTCATTATTCATAGTGATGGGCAAGAATCGGGAATCGATTCCAGGGAACCGATTCCAAAAGCGGAACCGAGGAACCGGTTCCAAATTGTAGAATGTAACGATTCCGGTTTTTCCTCGTCTTGCTCCAAGTTATCCCTGCCTGAGTGCAGATGCAGATTTAGAGGTAATAATAACCCACATTTGGCAAAAGTGATCTCACCGAATTATAACTCTGACTGAGCTCATAAGCAACTTCCGGCTACCTTAAAGAGGTGATTGGACAGCACAGTGATCAGTGCCGCTTGTCGTAACGCAGCGCATGGCGCATGCTCGAAAAAAGCACTGAACGTGAAACCGAGAGAAACAGAGAAACGTTAATCAGAGAGACCAAAAATAAATATGACAACGATGAACTGATGATGCCATTAAAAATGAACAAAGATGGTTTCTTGGTATTCATTATACTTAAATAAATATGTTTTGTTAAACAACTGATTTATGTCATTGTGGTATGATTTACATCATTATTCTGCGTGTAAACAATTTTAGTGGACGTTTACCAGTCATTATTGTGTATTCTGTTATGCAGTGTGAGGTGCAGTATAGGCTTGATATGCGATCATGATGACCAAAATATGGAAACTTAAACTCCAAAAAAGAAAAGTTGTCAGCAAATGGGACCAATGCACTATTTGTTTTGCTAGCCTAAGTGTGATCTAATCTTAGTCAGCTAACATTGGAAAGAAACGGATAGCTCTATTAAATCGGTCGTTCAGTTCTGTACAGGGAATCAAGAACCATTTTTAAGTGGGGGTGCTGGGGAAGTTCATGCCTATGTTAGGCTCCTACTGTTCACTTTAATGACCACAGAGATTTATTTGAACCGGAACACACGGAATACTCTGCATCTTGCCTTTCTGTCTCAGCCTCTGTTCTCCTTCCATCCTCTTCAATTTGATTTAGCTCTTTGTCTGTGTATTCCGATTTAAATAAATAGGGGTGGGTAACAACATGTTATATACACTGCTCAAAAAAATTAAGGGAACACTTCATCATCACAGTATACCACAAAGTCAATTAAACTTCTGGGATATCGATCTGCCCAGTTAGGAAGCGCAAACGATTGTGAATCAATTTCACCTGCTTTGGTGGACAAGAGAGGCAACAGCAAGACAACCCCCAAAAAGGAAACTGTTTTGCAGGTGGTAGCCACAGACCATTTCTCTCCTTATCCGTCCTGACTGATTTTTCTCTAGTTTTGCATTTTGCTAGTGCCCTTGTCACTACTGGTAGCATGAGGCGGTACCTGCAGGCCATTCAGGTTGCACAGGTAGTCCAGCTCCTCCAGGATGGCACATCCATACGTGCTGTCGCAAGAAGGTTTGCTGTGTCTCCCAGCACAGTCTTAAGAGCGTGGAGGAGATACCGGGAGATGGGCCATTACACGAGGAGAGCTGGACAGGGCCGTAGAAGGGCAATAACTCAGCGGCAGGACCGGTATCTGCACCTTTGTGCGAGGAGCCCTACAAAATGACCTCCAGCAGGCTACTCGTGTGTATGTTTCTGACCAAACTGTCAGAAACTGACTCCATGAGGGTGGCATGAGGGCCCAACGTCCTGTAGTGGGACCTGTGCTCACAGCCCAGCACTGTGCAGCTCAATTGGCATTTGCCAGAGAACACAAGAATTGGCAGGTTCGCCATTGGCACCACGTTCTCTTCACAGATGAGAGCAGGTTCACACTGAGCACATGTGAGAGACGTGAAAGAGTCTGGAGACGCTGTGGCGAACGTTCCCTGACTGCTGTTAGGTACCGGGATGAAATCCTCAGACCCATTGTCAGACCTTATGCTGGTGCAGTGGGCCCTGGGTTCCTCCTGGTGCAGGGCAATGCCCGGCCTCATGTGGTCAGAGTGTGTAGGCAGTTCCTGGATGACGAAGGCATTGATGCCATTGACTGGCCCTCACGTTCCCCAGACCTGAATCCAATTGAGCGCATCTGGGACGTTATGTCTCGGTGCATCCGCCGCCGCCAAGTAGCGCCACAGACTGTCCAGGAGCTCACTGATGCCCTGATCCAGGTCTGGGAAGAGATCCCCCAGGACACCATCCGCCGTCTCATCAGGAGCATGCCCAGACGTTGTCGGGAGTGCATACAGGCACGTGGGGGCCATACACACTACTGAGCCACATTATGAGTTGTCTTGATGAAATTCACACAAGTTGGATCAGCCTGTGATATAAATTTTACACTTTGATTTTCGGTGTGATTTTGAATCCAGCCCTCAATGGGTTAATTTTGGTTTCCATTCACCGTTCTTACATCATTTTGTTCTCGACGAATTACACAATATAATCAATAAAGATTTTCAACTTGAATATTGCGTTCATCGAGATCCGCGATGTGTGATTTAAGTGTTCCCTTAATTTTTTTGAGCAGTGTAGTTTTGCAATAACCCTTCCAAAATCTCTGGCTGCACCTGTTACCAAACAATAATCGGAAATACATTTCAAGTAGGCTATAAATAGATACTGTTGTATGAAAGCTCTAACAAATAAACAGATACAAACGTAGCATTAATGGACCTCAACCGTTTGGTGGAGCACGTGTTGGACTTGACTCATAAACCAAATGGTAGAGATGGCTCAATCAGGTGGGGTTGGGTCGGCAGGATGTCGGGACTCGGGGTGTGCAATACTAGGTGGTTGAGCTGGCCATTAAAGGGTTAAATTCTGTAAAAACAAAGGTTGAGGCCTTTTTTTGCAGTGGCCATTACATTTTATTTGACTTTTAAGGACCTGGCTGTTGCTTAAATAATAGTATAATTAATTTGTGTCCTCCCCCAAAGTCACTAAGACTAGAATGATTCCCCCAAACATTTTCTTCCGGGGGAGCATGTAAAATAAATCGTTGGATTTGCTGAAAATTAAAAAAAAATTTAGGCTAGCCTTCAGTGGTTGAACACAATAGCCTATATGCGATGTCTTCAACTTAATCATTTTGGAGAAGCTGTGGGTTTCACAGAGGGACCTTAGTATGAAATGAAATAGGAGATCGATTAATTTCACAACTCGCTGTCTACTGCAAACATTTATTTATGATAGCTTAAAAGATACAAGGTAAGCTAATAACGTTAACGTAACTAACATCTACTGTATGAGCCATAATGTTTATTCAGTTTATATGTGTTTTATTTTTGTTAAGCCTGCACATCTTTCTTTGATTGATAAATTGAATGATGTCACTTCCTCTAATTGCTACAGGGGGGTGTGGTTTCACGTATTGTCTATTTCACCTGTTCAGTTGGGGGGCGGAGTAGAAAAACAGACAAAGGGGGTTAGTAGGTTCTTATACTTTCTGTTGACCGTTGTTATCACGTTTCGTTTTTGTTTCATTATTATTTTTGTACAACTATCACTGTCAGTATTTGGTTAATAAACATCGTAAACTTTATTTTGGAATCAATGGACTTATTTGAACGAGTCACAGTAACGAGCCTACTTAAGCCTCTTTAGCGACCCTTTTTTGATAGTAGTCGCTACAATATAGTCAACAGAAAGCCATTTACATCCAAGACACAGCTGATGGACTGGATTGGAAACCAGGACGCCTTGGATCTCGGAGTTGGAAAATGGACATTTAAATTCTTTCATCCCTTCGGCTTGATTAGTGAAGCCGACGGCCACAATTGACGGCAGCCAGGTGCAAACATTGCCTGTGACAACAGCTCATCACAGCCATTAGAAGCGGTATGTTTGTTTGTTTCCTTCTGTGTAGCAATTTGTTGCAAGTTTGGACACAGTTGGGAAGTGCTGTCGCTTGTCCATTGGGGACTGTTGATTATGGCTTGTGTTGTGTTGTGTTGCGCGTGTTGGGCTTGTTTGAGCGTTCGTCGTGGCTGCTGTTGCTTGTTGAATTGAAAATCGCATTGCCGACTCGCGGTTTATCTGTGGGGTGACGCTTATTTGATGCTGTGTATTTGGATGATTTGTGCATGTTGATGTTATGTCTCGAATTGAGTGAGACAAATCAAATGCTGCCGCTTGTCCATTGGGGACTGTTGCTTATGGCTTGTGTTGTGTTGTGATGCGCGTGTTGGGCTTGTTTGACCGTTCGTCGTGGCATACTGTTGTTTGTTGAATTGAAAATCGCATTGCCGACTCGCGGTTTATCTGTGGGGTGACGCTTATTTGATGCTGTGTATTTGGATGATTTGTGCATGTTGATGTTATGTCTCGAATTGAGTGAGACAAATCAAATGCTGCCGCTTGTCCATTGGGGACTGTTGCTTATGGCTTGTGTTGCGCGTGTTGGGCTTGTTTGACCGTTCGTCGTGGCTGCTGTTGCTTGTTGAATTGAAAAAGTGAGACAAATTAAATGGATGATGAAATGGAGGAAAGGAGGCCAATCAAGCTTACAGCCAAGGCTATGGCTTGCAAAATTGACACACTTCAAAAGGAACGTCAATCAAATGTGAAAAAAATTAAAGGGCTTGCACAGGAAATTAAAGGGCTAATGCAAAGTGATGAAAATGCAAAGGATGTGCAATGCAAGCTGGACAAATTGCTTCAGCTGTATGGAAATGCAAAAATCTCTCATGAGTCAGTGATTGCGTTGATTCCCAAGGAGGAACAGGAAACCCAAAGTGACTGGTTTGAACGCATAACAAAATGCAACACAGGCTTTATGGAAGATGTGATAAGATGGCTTGGGGAAATTGAAAGGCCCTCTCGGCAAGTACATTATGTGACTGCTAATTTACCAAATGCTGCAGAGTCAGACATTGCTCCCACCTCACCTGAGGAGGCACCTGAGGAAATAAATGAGGAAGCACATAAGGAGGCGGAGTCACCCGTGCAATTAAAGGAGACAATTCCTCATAATGATGTTCCATATAACGTTCCCTCCTCCCAGTCAAACATGGAGGCAACACCTGACATACAGGATGAAATACAACCTACGGACAGTGTGTCAAATGATGGCAGGAGAAGCAAGGGAGGTTCCTCTAGTTCAAGCTCCAGAGTTTCAAGCACTACATCTGCATGTATAAGGGCTGAGGCTAAAATGGCTGCTCTTAAAGTACGACAAAAACTGCTTAAGGATAAACATGCCTTGGAAGAACAGGAGGAGCAGCTGAGGAAGAAAAAGGAGCAGCTGGAGCTGGAAGCAAGCATTGCTGCTACTATGGCCAAGTTGAAAGTACTAGGATCCTCAAAGGGATCTGGTGTTCGCAGCAAAGCATCTAGAGTGTCTGATGGTATGACTTCTTATTTTGAGAGAGGGCGACATGAGAAGAAACTACCACAGTTACCAGCCATGCATACACATGGACAAACCCTCTCAAAGCACAGTGTTATCAATGCACCACCACCAAATAGAGCTGTAACTCAAATCCAAGCTCTCACCCCAGCTTCTTTGACACTCCAGTCAAGCAGCAGAAATGCAGGAGAACAAGCACCTGTGACATCTCCAGCTACACTGCCTGCTTCAAGCAACAGTGAGCAGAGCAATATATACTCAGTCATGGAAAAGCAAAATGAAATCACTGCACTATTAGTCCAGCAACAGTGTCTTTCTTCCATGCCCAAAAAGGAGATTGAAGTTTTTGATGGTGATCCACTTCAATACCAAACATTCATTAAATCCTTTGAACATAATATTGAAGGCAAGAACACAAATCCCAGGGATTGTCTCTATTATTTGGAACAATACACAAGAGGACAACCAAGGGAACTTGTAAGGAGCTGCCTACATATGGCCTCAGATAGGGGATTCATGAAGGCCAAGTCCTTATTAGAGAAGAATTTTGGTAATGAGCATAAAATTGCCACAGCTTATATGGAGAAGGTTCTTTCATGGACGTCAATAAAATCTGATGACACAAAAGCTCTACAAGCATACACCATATTTCTAAGAGGTTGTTGTAATACCATGGAAAATGTCAACTATATGCGTGAGCTCGATATGGCTGCTAACATGCTGGTCATCATAAAGAAGTTGCCCTATCGACTGAGGGATAAATGGAGAACTGTGGCTTGTGATTTCCAGGAGAGATACAATCAAAGAGCTACTTTTAAGAATATGGTGGATTTCCTGGAAAGGCAAGTGAGGATTGCAACAGATCCAGTATATGGAGACATTAAAGACACTCCACCAGTGAGCAGAGATGCACGGAGGTTAAAGTCACAGCCTCAACCAAGGAAAGGAAGTATTTTTGCCACCACTGTGACAGTTTCAGAAAAGAAAGATTACAAAGGAACAAAGGAGAAGGAGAGTTGGCCTGCTGTGAAGAGTTGTTTGTTCTGTGGAGGTGGACATGCTTTGGATGTGTGTCCAAAGTTGGAAAAGAGGGCACATAATGATAAAATCGCTTTCCTAAAAGAAAATGGAGTATGTTTTGGTTGTCTGTGTAAAGGACACATCAGCAAAAACTGCAGGAAGCGACTCAGCTGCAATATATGCAGTTTAAAGCATCCCAGAATGCTGCATATCTACCAACTTAGGAAGAAGGAAATGGACAAAGAGCAAGCAGAAACAAAGGAAGCAGCTGAAGGCAGTGCTGTAGCCTCTGTACAGTCAAGTGGTCTTACTGGGGCCGGTGAGGACAACTGTAAACTCTCAATAGTGCCTGTACAGGTGAAGGCCAAGAAAGGGAATGCAACAGTGCATACTTATGCATTTCTTGACCCAGGTAGCACCGCATCGTTTTGCACAGTGGGGCTCATGAATAAACTTAATCTTCAGGGAAAAAGATCAAATATTCTATTAAGAACCATGGGTCAAAGGAAAGTCGTTGAAACAAGCATCGTTTCAGGCCTAGAGGTCGCAGGAGTGGACAGCAGCGACTTTTGTGATCTTCCTGGTATATACACTCAGAGGATTATGCCTGTGCATAAAGGAAACGTCCCACATCAGAACGATATCGATCAGTGGCCTCATCTAAGGAATGTGCATCTGCCTGAAATTGACTCTGAGATAGATTTGATGATTGGCTCAGATGTACCAAAGGCTCTGGAACCACTGAATGTTATCCGGAGTGTGGGAGACGGACCTTACGCCGTAAAAACCATGCTTGGTTGGACGGTTAATGGACCTCTAGGAGGAAAAAATGACGTTCAGGAGCAGTCAGCAGTTAGTGTCAACAGGATATCAGTTGTGAAACTTGAGGAGCTGTGGGAACAGCAGTTCAAGATCGACTTTCCTGAGTGTATCAGGGATGACCAAGAACCTTCAAGAGAAGACCAGCAGTTCTTGGATCTAGTCACAAAATCATCCAAACTAGTCGATAGCCATTACTGTATTGGATTGCCTTTAAAGGAAAGCCAAATCTGCATGCCTGACAATAGAAGTGTCGCCGAACAACGCACACTGAACTTAAAGAGAAGATTCAAGAGAGATTCTTCCTTTTATTCAGACTACACCAACTTTATGTCTGACATGATATCTAAAGGTTATGCAGAGAAGGTACCAGATGGTGTCTTGGAGCGCAGTGATGGCAGAAAATGGTATCTACCACATCATGGAGTTTTACATCCACAAAAGAAGAAACTTCGAGTGGTGTTTGACTGTGGAGCGACATTTCGGGGAGTGTCATTGAATTCCCAGCTCTTACAGGGGCCAGACTTAACCAGCACATTGATCGGAGTCTTGGCTAGATTCCGCAAAGAACCTGTTGTCATCGCTGCAGACATTGAAGCAATGTTTCACCAAGTGAAAGTGCCCAATGAAGACCGTGACTTGTTACGGTTCCTCTGGTGGCCTGACGGAGACTGCAGTCAAAACATGGCGGAATACAGGATGACCGTGCACCTGTTTGGAGCAACATCGTCTCCAAGTTGCTCAAACTTTGCCCTTCGGAAATGTGCTGAGGACAATGTGGAACAGTTTAGCCCTCAAGCTGTAAACACCATCCTAAACAACTTTTATGTGGATGACTGCCTCGCTTCAGTAGCTTCGGAGGTAGAGGCAATAGCTCTTTATCATGAGCTACGAGCGATCTGTTTCAAGGGAGGCTTTCTACTTAACAAGTGGATAAGTAACAGCCGCCATGTGTTGGCCGCCATACCTGAAACAGAGAGAGCAAAAGAAATGAAGAATTTGGAATTGGATCATGACAGCCTTCCCGTGGAGAGGGTGTTAGGAGTACAATGGTGCGTACAGTCCGACATTTTCAAGTTCAAAATCATCTTGAAAGATCGACCTCTCACAAGAAGGGGAATTCTGTCAACAGTCAGTTCGATATATGATCCCCTGGGAATAGTGGCACCAGTTGTCCTGACTGCCAAGAAGATCCTGCAAGATTTGTGTAGGAAAAAGATTGGTTGGGATGACAAAGTACCGGACTCCATCATACAGGACTGGATGAGTTGGATTCAAGATCTTCATCAGCTGGAAGACTTCAAAGTTGACAGATGCTACAAACCCACAAACCTTGGAACGGTGACATCTGCTCAACTCCATCATTTTGCTGATGCGTGTGAGGACGGTTACGGAACTGTTAGTTACCTGTTGCTACATAACAACCGTGGTCAGGCACATTGTGGATTTGTGATGGGAAAAGCGAGAGTGGCTCCGTTAAAGCCAGCCACTATCCCTCGAATGGAGTTGACCGCTGCTACCATGGCGAGCAGAATAGACACAACATTGAGGAAAGAGCTGCAGATGGAACTAGCAGACTCCATGTTTTGGACCGATAGCACCTCAGTGCTGAAATACATCAACAACAAAACCACAAGGTTCCGAACCTTTGTAGCTAACAGAGTTTCTGAAATTGTCAAAGTGTCACATGCACAGCAGTGGAGATATGTTAACTCGGTTAACAATCCAGCAGACATGGCTTCTCGAGGTTTGACAGTTAAATCCTTTCTGAAGAAAGAAATCTGGGTGTCCGGGCCTCAGTTTCTTCGTCGGCCTCTGGAAGAATGGCCTCAAAATCCGGATGGATTGGAAGAGATTTCATCCAAGGACTCTGAAGTCAAGAGCATAATTGTAAATGCTGCTCAGATAATGTCAGAGGAAGTGGATCCAACAACCCGCTTAATCCATCATTTCTCATCTTGGACTCGTTTGAAAAGAGCAGTGTCATGGATGCTCAGACTCAAAGGACTGCTTCTGCTTCATAGCAGGAAGAGGAGACAAGTAAGTGATGTTCATCTTGAGACTCAGAAAACCAGTGGTCTCACAGTTGAAGAACTGGCTGATGCTGAAATGGAGATAATCCGCTTTTGCCAGAAGAAGAGATTTGCAGATGAAATCTCAAGTCTGAAAAAAGGAATGAATGTTAGGAGGAACAGTCACATTCATAAACTCAACCCCATTCTGGAGAAAGATGTATTAAGAGTTGGGGGGCGACTTAGCAGAGCAGCGATGCCAGAAGAAATGAAACATCCTGTCATACTTGCCAAAGATTTCCACATTTCTGATCTAATTCTTCAACATGTTCATCAAAGGACGGGTCATGGTGGTCGCAACCATATGTTATCCAGATTACGCCAAAAATATTGGATTCCTGGCGCCACTGTGTCAATCAGAAGAGTTGTGTCGAAGTGTGTTGTTTGTCGGCGTATAAACGCTACTCCTGGACAACAACTGATGGCAGATTTGCCCCTGGATAGAGTCTCGCCCGATGAACCTCCCTTCACATACGTTGGAGTTGATTATTTTGGACCCTTTGGAGTGAAGCGTGGCAGGAGTGTCGTAAAGCGCTATGGTGTGATTTTCACATGCTTGGCTGTAAGAGCAATTCATCTCGAGGTGGCATCATCACTTGACACAGATTCATTCATTAATGCCCTTCGCCGTTTTACAGCTAGACGTGGTCAAGTAAAAGAGCTAAGATCTGACAATGGCACCAATTTTGTTGGAGCTCAGCGCGAGTTGAAGGAGGCCATTGAAGGCTGGAATCAAGGTCAGATCCATAATACGCTGCTCCAGAAAGGAATCAGTTGGATCTTCCATCCCCCAGCGGGCTCGCACCACGGTGGTGTATGGGAAAGATTAATAAGATCAGTGCGAAAGGTTCTCAACTCCACTCTCAATCTGCAAAATCTTGATGAGGAGGGTCTGCAGACAGTTTTATGTGAAGCTGAAGCTATCCTCAACAGTCGACCAATCACCAAGGCTTCAACAGATCCTAACGACCTTGAAGCACTTACCCCGAACCACCTTTTGCTTCTCAAGACTACACCTTCACTGCCACCAGGACTCTTTCAGAAGGCAGACATATATGCTCGCCGCAGGTGGAGGCAAGTGCAGTATATGTCGGATTTATTCTGGAAAAGATGGATTAAAGAATATCTTCCACAACTGCAGGAGCGACAGAAATGGTCTAACATCAGACGCAACTTCACACCGGGAGACATCGTGATCATTGTGGATGATTCAGCGCCTCGAAACTCCTGGCTGACTGGAAAAATCGTTGAGACTATTCTGGACAAGAAGGGACTTGTACGTATTCTTCGGATCAAGACCAAGTCCGGCTTTCTGAACAGACCCATCAACAAAGTCTGCCTTCTACAAGAGGCAGAAGAACTTTAACAAGTCCATACTGACTTTTTCCATTTTTGCACCTTTGCCCCTTAACCACGACACAGACTACAGACTTTGACTGACAGACAAATAGTGATGGTAAAGATCACTCAGACTAAGGCTATGTTCTGGAACCTCTGGTCTTACTGATGTCTCACTCTTTCTCACTCTTTTGTAAGGCATCTCTGGCCTTATGAAGAAAGAAGATCTACATAACATTGAGATATATATTGCATTTAATAGTCAGTCAATAGTTTCTAAATGTGTAATAGTCGTTTTTATTGTGTAATTATTGTGTAATTATTGCTTGAAACACAATAATTAGGGGCCGGAATTGTATGAGCCATAATGTTTATTCAGTTTATATGTGTTTTATTTTTGTTAAGCCTGCACATCTTTCTTTGATTGATAAATTGAATGATGTCACTTCCTCTAATTGCTACAGGGGGGTGTGGTTTCACGTATTGTCTATTTCACCTGTTCAGTTGGGGGGCGGAGTAGAAAAACAGACAAAGGGGGTTAGTAGGTTCTTATACTTTCTGTTGACCGTTGTTATCACGTTTCGTTTTTGTTTCATTATTATTTTTGTACAACTATCACTGTCAGTATTTGGTTAATAAACATCGTAAACTTTATTTTGGAATCAATGGACTTATTTGAACGAGTCACAGTAACGAGCCTACTTAAGCCTCTTTAGCGACCCTTTTTTGATAGTAGTCGCTACAATATCTACCTTAACCAGCTACGTATACGTTATTAGGCTACAAGGCAATCGTTAATATCCAAACCAAAAGTTCTGTTTGCGATGACCGTATCTGTTATTCAATCGTTGTCAGCAGTCAGAAGACTCAGCACTGGACGATCAAATGCTTTACCATATTCACCGTATGTGTTACTGGTGTTTCATTTAATTGTCATTGCATTTGATGCAATGGATTGTCCGCTGGCTGGGAAAATAGCATTCACGACGAGAAGTAGCCTACCGTAAAGTATCGAAATATGGTACCGTTTTTTCCTAAATGTTTCGATACTCGGTAGGACCGACGTACTGTATTTCGGTCGGTGCCTCGCCCTCATGGCACCATTTTTCGATACCCAACCCTAGTCAGGATATGGTTATTTCTCAAGAACAATGATGATTTGCATATCTTCTGAGCAGTGTCTTGTCTATTTCTTTAGGTTCAGTACCGGCCGCAGTCACAATAACTCCAGCTATGTCTACAAGCAGATTCTGTTTTCTAAAATGTTAGTTATTCTCCCATAGCAAATATTTTATTACCTTGGTGTGTTTTTTTGACTGTGTTCTGCTGGTGATTTGGCTGTGTTCTGGCTGTGTTCTTTGTTCTCCTCTCATGTTCTAACCTTTTCCAGCCTGTGAGAATATTGGGTCAACATTAAATCAAATGTGGTGGTGTGATCATATTACATCAGATACGTAAACTTTATATACCATTGTAAACAGGATAACTGGGGCTTAGAATCGATATTAAAAACAATAGGATTTCTTGAAAGCAATATCATCAATTATGGAAAGACATTAACTAACTAAATTTATAAAATCTTCTAAATGGCTATTTTCTAATGAGACAACTGCTATTTTACCCATTTTATGTTCAAGATAGAGGGAAACTTACAGTGTATGATATCTTCACCATTAATGTGAGTGATATAGAATAGGAATCAGAATAGATGTATCTTCTACTGCTCAAAAGTTATAACCACTTCAGTGATGGGTAAGAAAAGGCAAAAAAAAAAAAAACATTAAAAGCCTAGGTTTTAAAAACATTTCATGTTCAAGATAGAGGGAAACAAACTGTGTGGTACCTTCACCATTTTGTAAGTAATATAGAGTAGAAATCGGAACAATTGTATAATTTACTGTGTAAGAGCCATAACCTTTATTGAGAAATACCCAAGAGGCCAGCTTTCGGCTCTCAAGCATCTATATAATGTCGCCCTCTGCTGATAACTGGCTTTTTGTGCGCAAATCATAGATTTCCCATTGGGCTCCATTCATTTTTGACAGCAAATAAAAAATATTTCCATTAATATAATGTTAACTCTGTGCATTATATTTCTTTAAAAAATCACTTATCATTTTTCCGAAGTAAGTTTTTTGGTTCTTACCACACAGACAAAGATATTTTTTTTGTGTATTATTTCTTTTGGCCTATCTGCGCCTTCCTCGTTGAACACGTGACTTGGCTGGACACTAGAGCTGTGAATCTTCACTGGCCTCATGATTCGATTCGATTACGATTTAGCTGTCCAAGATTGGATTCGATTCTACGATGCATCTCAATGCAGCTCAATAATATATTACATCCTCAATTTTCTCATCTATATTACTGCACATGGCTACTTTTTCATCAATTAATACAAGCAGTCAGATAAATTAACGCTTTTATTTAGAAAGATATTCAATCAGAATGTCAACATAAATGTCTTTACATTAAATTCAATTGTAGATCAAAATAAATAAATAGTATAGGCCTAGCCTACCTGCATTTGTGTGATTTTTTTTTCCATTCTCAAAAACTATACATACTTCTGCACCTGAGCTGTAATCTACAAAAATAAGTTGTTTTTTTTCCACATAGCAGCTCTAAGACAGGGCACTTCCTGAATGTGGTAAACATCACAAATATGACTCTCAGAGTCTGAACACAGCAGACAACAGGACTGCACACTAAAAAAATACAATACTAAATGCTAAAACATGTCTGAAGTAAACATTAAATTGAAAACAAAAATAAATAGTATAGGCCTAGCCTCATCTCCTTCTCTCCCCCTTCTCCCCTGTCCTCCTCATCTCCTCCCTTCCTCTCTCCTCCTCTCCTCCTCTCCTCTCTCCTCCTCTCCTCTCCCCTCTCTCCCCTCCTATCCTCCTATGAAATATGGCAAGTACAAAATTTTCCCTGCTCAGCATTTAGGAATTTGCAGGTTCTTCTGTAAGAACACGAGTTGATCCACATATTCTGGTTTGAGAGAGCTTCTTTTTGCAGTGACCACATCTCCTGCAGTGGAGAAAACCCTCTCTGCAGACACGCTTGTGCCTGGGATACACAAGTATCGTTTTGCCAGCCTGGAGAGGAGAGGAAATGTGACCTCATGGACACGCCACCAGTTCAGAGGATCCTCAGTGAGAAGCAGGGATGGGGCTTTACAGTATCTGTCCATTTCCTCCTCAGCCCTGGCAGGCATAGGCGGTCTTGGTTTGTACTGTACCTTCAGCGTCGGTGAAAGATTGTCCCAGAAAACTCACGAGCAGCAATGAGGCCCTTTTTTTGGGAGCAGAGGGACATGTAGGCCTCTCGTCCTCCACGGGCAGCATTTCTTCTCCTTCGCCGATTCCCCCAGGCGCTTCATCTGATTCTGTCCTGGGTGTCCTCGCAGTCTGTGTTTGAAAGGAGAGGAGGAGAGAAGGAGAGGAGTAGAGGAGAGAAAAAATTGCATTAAACCAGGCGTTAGCTCTTTCTCAATCAATGCAGCAGCTCACATCTATTAGGATAACTGTTTTTCTCAGTCTTATACAACTTTTACTCATTATAGTTACTTTATTGATATGACAATTTTAAGTTTGTTTTAATTGTATACGTTTTACATGAAACATGGTGAAATTACCTCCAAGGATGCAGCCTCCTCAGTCACTGCTTTGTAGACCTCCTGTCTCTCCTTTTCTGTGAGAAAAGGCAGTCCTTTAAAGTGCGGATCCAGGGCAGAGGCTGTATGAAGGATCTTCTCTGCCTCACTGTTGTACCTAATATTTGAGATATGTGACATTGGATTTTAGATTAGATAATGGTAAAATTTTTAACTTTTAGTCTTAGATAACATTAATTTTTTTAGTCTACTTAGAATAAAAAAATAATTCAGTGTTTTTGATGGCAACTGTCTTTAGATAATAATGCTGAAAATATCAATAAACTACGGTGGCTGAGAAGTGCAAAACACAACGACATTTCACAAAACAACGACATTTCACAAAACACAACGACATTTCACAAAACACAACGACATTTCACAAAACACAACGACATTTCACAAAACACAACATTTCACAAAACACAACGACATTTCACAAAACACAACGACATTTCACAAAACACAACGACATTTCACAAAACGGAAAGGGTAGGACAACACTTCTTGTTTGTGATTGGACAGAACCCAAGCCCCTCAATGTAATTTTCTTTCACAAAACGGAAAGGGTAGGACAACACTTCTTGTTTGTGATTGGACAGAACCCAAGCCCCTCAGCGAAATTACGAATCCTACTATGGCCATGCCAAGACCCGCCCTCCTCTGTCTCTGATTGGCTGGTCGTTCTGTGCGCTCTACCCACCCAACTCTCTGTTTGAGTTTAAGGTGACTCTCTTCGCTGGAGCGCATTGCAGTAACTTATTTTCCGAAATTGCATGCAAATTCAGGTAGCCTAACTAACGTTACAGCATAAAACGTGTACTGACATCCATTAGCCTAAAATAAGTTTACGTTTTTAATACCACCAATGTTGATAATAGTTCTAGGCTATAGGACAAATCAGAATGTTTGTAAACAGGTTGCTACGATACTTCCGGGTGGCCACTCAGCACTTCAAAACCGACTGAACCAGTCGGAGCTGTGTAGAAACAGTTAGCTAACGTACACTATGCCGAAATCGTGTTGTGTTTGGGGCTGTAATGCCAAATGTAATCAGGCACACCGTGGGTTGGGCTTTTTCCGATTCCCCGCTTTAAAGTCTAAATCGACCCAACGGAACCTGTCGATTCAGAGACTTAAAATAGAGGATACCCCAGATCAATACAGTCCGTTTGGCTAGCTAGTGAAGGTAACCATATAGCTCGCTAGCTAACGTTAGCTACTTGTTAACGCTAACTTAGATGAAAATACGGTGTTAGCGAACTTAGCTAACGTTAACGTTAGCTGCTTCCCTCAGAAAAAAATAATAGGTAATTCCAGCTATGAACGAACTATCTATCAATCAATAAAACAATGTTTGGCTATCTGTCTGTTGTACTTGTAACGTTAGCTAGCCAGCTAAGAATCCAGAGGTTGAGTTGTCAATAACGTTAACGTTACAGTAAAAACACAAGTTAAAATCTGACAACTCAACCTCTGGATTCTTAGCTGGCTAGCTAACGTTACAAGTACAACAGACAGATAGCCAAACATTGTTTTATTGATTGATAGATGGTTCGATTTTTTTCTGAGGGAAGCAGCTTCATCAACTTGAATTCCCCTCTGAGTGATCAGCCAGCTGATTTTCTAGCTAGCACTAGAATGTGCAATGAGACACATAGCCTAGAACTATTATCAACATTGGTGGTATTAAAAACGTAAACTTATTTTAGGCTAATGGATGTCAGTACACGTTTTATGCTGTAACGTTAGTTAGGCTACCTGAATTTGCATGCAATTTCGGAAAATAAGTTACTGCAATGCGCTCCAGCGAAGAGAGTCACCTTAAACTCAAACAGAGAGTTGGGTGGGTAGAGCGCACAGAACGACCAGCCAATCAGAGACAGAGGAGGGCGGGTCTTGGCATGGCCATAGTAGGATTCGTAATTTCGCTGAGGGGCTTGGGTTCTGTCCAATCACAAACAAGAAGTGTTGTCCTACCCTTTCCGTTTTGTGAAAGAAAATTACATTGAGGGGCTTGGGTTCTGTCCAATCACAAACAAGAAGTGTTGTCCTACCCTTTCCGTTTTGTGAAATGTCGTTGTGTTTTGTGAAATGTCGTTGTGTTTTGTGAAATGTCGTTGTGTTTTGTGAAATGTTGTGTTTTGTGAAATGTCGTTGTGTTTTGTGAAATGTCGTTGTGTTTTGTGAAATGTCGTTGTGTTTTGTGAAATGTCGTTGTTTTGTGAAATGTCGTTGTGTTTTGCACTTCTCAGCCACCGTAATAAACAATAAAACCGTAAAAAATACCTCTTAAGGAGATCTTCTTTGATGGCATGCTTGATCTCGTGGATCATGGGTGAATCTCCGATGGTGTCTGACATGTTCTGGAGGAGTTGAGCATTTAGTGGAGCGATGAGACAAACTGTTGGATTGCTCTCTTCAGACATCAGTGTTGTGGCATCTTTCATGGGCTTTAATGCCTTCACAGTGTCCTCTGCATTTGAAACATCTGTTTCTGACAGCAAGGTGGCACATATCGCTGGTTGTTGTTCCAAAAACCTCTCCGCCATGTCATATGCGCTATTCCACCTTGTGGCAACGTCAGTTTTCAGTTTATGACTTGGCAGGCCAAGAAGTTTCTGTTTGACTTGCAGCTGGTGGTTAGCTGTAGTGCTGCGGTGGAAGAATGTTGATATCCGTCGGATTCGATCTGCCCAGCGGGCACTTTCAGTGCTCGCTGTGATGCGAGATTTAATGTAAGAGCGAAACATCTTACATGAGCGAATTTTGCAACTTGAGCTGCGACTATCATGTTAGATGCGTTGTCTGTCACCAGCACTACAGCTTTATCTTTTAGCTGCCATTCCTCCGCGACATTAGACAGTAGCTCCGCAAGATGAGCACCCGTGCAGCTCTCATAAACGGCTCTCGTTTGCAGCACATGCGACAAAATCTCCCAGTTCTCGCTAATGTAATGTGCAGTTATTGTTACATACAAGTCCGTCGCTACGGAGGTCCATGAATCACATGCGATGGGTACTCAACTAGCTTTACTCATCGAGTCCATTACCTGGGCTTTGGTTTCGCGGTATAGTCTTTTCTGTAAAGTGCCTTCGTGATGGGAGCTTATACCGTGGCTCCAGGGTCTTCAGCAGGTGGCAAAACCCGGGGTTCTCAACGACAGAATAAGGCCTTAAATCCTTAGCTATGAAAGCCGACACTGCTTGGGTGATTCTCTTGCCTCTCTCAGAGTTGGGCGGCAACGTTGACAGCGTCTCCTCAATTCGTGGCTGGGTCTGCTGTTTTCTTACTTGCAGCAGACGCTAGCTCCTGGTGAAAACGGCTAACGTGGTATTACCAAAATATAAAATTTTTGTGTGACAAACTTTTCCGAGCCTGGAAAATCAAGTCAACGTCACTTTTTTATTTAATTTTTTTTTTTTTTACATCAACGTTAGTAGGCTATAATCGATTATGTTCTGTCACTGCATCGATGCAGAATCGTCCACGTCCGCATCGCGATGCATCTTAGAATCGAGAAATTTCCACACCCCTACTGGACACAGCTGCGCATGTGAGAAGCACAAAATACAAAGTTCCTGGTTCTGATGTGCTCCCCATTGGTTTCTATTGGCATCGCTGTCTCTACATTATACTCTAAAGAAATACCCCTTTAATTATTTTTCTGATAAAAGAAAAAAACATTTTTAATTAGAATGTTCACATTCATTTGACATTTCACATTACCATACTTCATACTCCTAATGGGCCACTGTTGAGAATCGGTTGATATAATTGTTACGACCCCGGCTCAAAGGGCCGCAACATTTGAAAAACAAGGAACCGGTTACAAAATAGTTCTTAAAATATCACAATAAACAGACATGAAACAAGAGGAAAAGGGTTCTGGTGGAAGTATGGCAACTAAGAAACAAGACAAACACAAGATCAGGAATCCAACAAGCTAAGACGGTGAGACAAGAGGGCCCAGCGGTTTAAAAAACATGAAGCGTTGGAACCCTGTATCCAACATCACCAAAATGAGAATACAAAAGTTCTCCTCCTCAGTTGTCCCGCGAGTCTCTGTTTACACAATACTTCCAGGTATCACAACCAGACCACACAAGCACATGAGACAAAAGTATCACACAACAAAATTACAACACAGTAAAGTAGCCACAACTCCACAAGCAGCTTACTATCAAAATGTTCCCCCTTGGAAACTAGTAGTCTGTCAACACATTTGCATAACAAAGCGGCATACAGAAACAGTCATGCTCACACAAAGCAAAGTCAAAACCGGCCTTCAAAACAGAGAATCACGAGGAAATACAACCAGCAAGATGCACACCCTAACAGCATGTCAACTACGACAAACTACAAAATATAATAAGCACTGCAGAGGCTACAAGCTGAAACAAACACTACAATGCTATATTAAAATGTGTTTCAGCACAGCAGCAAAAGCTGGCAATGTGCATGCAGTTAACCAAAGAGAAAATCAGGGTCTTTGGTGTTTTGAGCCCTCACCGTTGACTTCAAGGCAGCGACTTAGCAGTAAAGTAGCTTGATTAAAATAACGTTAGCTAGTTATGTTATTCTATGTTCTCAGGTCCAATTAACGTTAGCTGACGTTAGCTAGCGTATGGGTAAGGCAGCTAGCTTAGTTGTCTGGTACGTTAAACTTCAAGGCAGCGACTTAGCAGTAAAGTAGCTTGGTTAAAATAACGTTAGCTAGTTATGTTATTCTATGTTCTCAGGTCCAATTAACGTTAGCTGACGTTAGCTAGCGTATGGGTAAGGCAGCTAGCTTAGTTGTCTGGTACGTTAATTGGACCTGAGAACATAGAATAACATAACTAGCTAACGTTATTTTAACCAAGCTACTTTACTGCTAAGTCGCTGCCTTGAAGTCAACGGTGAGGGCTCAAAACACCAGCGAGCGAAAATCAGCCACCTCATGTTTCTTCTTCTTCTTCTTTTATTTTATGGCGGTTGGCAAGCAACTTTAGTGGTGCATTTACCGCCACCCACTGGTCTGGAGTGTGGACTGGGAATCATTAATACCCTTGCTTAATAAATAAATTAAAATTCTAAAATACCAATAATAAAATTTAAGTTCATATTAATAATTAAAACTCATATTCTTTTTATTAAGCCTGTTGAATGTAAATACTCCAACAGAATTGTAATACATGTATCCCCTGTTGATTGTTTCAATATTCTGTATATATTAAGTTGTGTCCCCACTTCATGTAGCTTGGTTTTTAGTCTCTCTCTCTGTCTGACATATTTTATGCAGCTGTACACTACATGATTTACTGTTTCTTGTTCCCCACAAAATTCACATCTGCCATCTCCATGTTTGTTTATCAGGAAAAGTGTACTATTTAGACCTGTGTGTCCTAACCTTAACCTTGTGATAACCCTGTCTTCCTTCCTATTTCCCCGTTCAGATTGTGTATTTCCAACCAATGGTTTTATTCTAAATAAATGCCGACCTTTACTTTCCCTGGTCCATTCCTCTTGCCATCTCTTTTTAATTTCATTTTTAATGACCCCTTTTACCTCTGCTTTACTGATTTTAACATCTATCTGTATATGGTCTGCCTTTAATGCATTTTTTGCAATTCTATCTGCTTCCTCGTTCCCTTTAACTCCCACATGAGCAGGTACCCATACAAATCTAACACTTATTCTTAATCTTTGTATTCTGAATAGTGTCTGAAGAATTTCAAATAAAATGTCCTGTCTGCTACTGGAATTAAAAGACTCCAAACTCATTAAAACTGCATACGAGTCTGAGCAGATGACCACCCTTTCTGGTTGAGCTTCTTCTACCCATTGTAATGCTATTACCATAGCCATCATTTCGCTTGTAAATACAGATAAGTCATTGGGTAATCTTTTTCCCTCCTTAATGCCTAACTCTGGGATGACAAAAGCAGCTGAAACTCTTCCTGAATTTGGATCTTTTGATCCATCTGTATATATTCTTAAAAATCCATAAAACCAATTGCTAATATGTTCATTCACTATTCCATCATACTTATTCCCCTTCTGTTCATCTCTTTTTTTTGTTATGTAGCTCAAAATTTACCATTGGTTGTGGCAATAACCAAGGAGGTATAGCTGGAAGAACTACTGTTGGGCTGTATTTCTTATTTAAAATCCCCATCTCGCTTGCCTTCTCCTTCGCATTCCACCCAAAACTTTTGGTGTTCCCTTTTTCATGCTCCCAACATGGTTCTATAACATTTTTTGTTGGGTGATCTTTTTTGTGACCTTGCAGATTCGCCCAATATGTCATCATTAGCTGTTGCCTTCTCAGTGTTAATGACATTTCCCCCATCTCCACTTGCAAGGCTGACACTGAAGTACTTTTAAATGCTCCACAACATATTCTAAGTGCTTGTGCTTGAATTACTTCTAATTTTTTGAGTAAGGTTTTTGAGGCTGACCCATATGCCACACATCCATAATCGAGCACTGATCTTATTAGTCCCGTATATATTGTTTTTAGAGATGTCCTATCTGCTCCCCAGTCCTTACCAACCAAACATCTCATTACATTCACTACTTTTTTACACTTTGTTATGACCTTATCAATATGAGTATTCCATGTGAGCCTCGTATCGAACCACATACCTAAAAATCGAACCACATTCACCCTCTCCAATTCTCTTCCGTACAATTTCACTTTAATTTCTTCCTGAATATTTTTGCGTGTGAAAAAGGCAATTTTTGTTTTTTCCACAGAGAACTTAAATCCCCACTCCAAGGACCATTGCTCCACTATTTTAATAGCCTCTTGTAGTTTTTTCACTATATGATTTACATTCCTTCCTCTCTTCCATATAGCCCCATCATCCGCAAATAATGATCTCCCTATCCCTTGTTCCACCTTCGAGTACACATCATCAATCATTATTGAAAATAAAAGGGGACTAATAACACTTCCCTGTGGGGTTCCATTATCCACCAGAAAGCAAGACGAATACTTTCTTCCCACTCTCACTTGAATTGACCGACCTACAAGAAAGTCCTTAATCCAGTTATACATCCTTCCTACGATTCCTAATCTATTAATTTTAATTAGCAACCCATCCTTCCACATTAAATCATATGCTTTCTCTACGTCGAAAAACACCGCTACTACCACCTCCTTATTTATTTGTGCTTTTCTAATTTCTGATTCTAGACATAAAACTGGATCCATGGTACCTCTCCCTTTCCTAAACCCACTTTGACTATTTGACCTGAGATTTCTTATTTCTAGATTGTATGTTAGTCTCTCGGTAATCATACGTTCCATTATTTTACATAAATGAGATGTAAGAGCTATTGGTCTGTAATTTGTAGGTTTTGTGGGATCCTTTCCTGGTTTCCTGATTGGGACTACCACTGCCTGTTTCCAACTTCCTGGCAATCTACCCTCCTGCCATACTTTATTAAATAGTTCTAATACAACTTCCAAAGCTGTATCTGTTAGATGCTCTAACATTATATAACACACTTGATCTTTTCCGGGAGATGTTAATCCAGATTTGCCAATTGCCCTTTTCATCTCTTCTAATGAGAAAATTACATTTATGCTTGTGTCATTGTTTTCATTTCTCCAATCCACCATTTCTAAATTCTCTTCCTTTGTTTTTTCTCTTCTTTGCCTTGCCTCTTCTGACATGTTAACAGAACTATGTACTTTAACTAAAGCTTTAACTAACATGTCTGCCTTTTCTTCATTTTCTACTGCTAATATTCCATCACTTTCTAACACAGGATACCCCCATTCTTTCCTCACTCCACTCATCTTTTTTATCGTTCCCCACACCTCTTCTATTGGTGTGCTTCTCCCAAGTGTATTGCAATAATTTCTCCAATATTTCCTTTTTTCTTCTTTAATGGTTTTCCGGACCATTGCTTGGCACCTTTTATAATTTATTAGTTTCTGGAAGTTGTGAGTCCTTTTTAATTCCCTAAAAGCCCTATTTCGATTTTTCACAGCCACAGAACACTCCTGTGTCCACCAGGGCACCAATTTTCTTCTTCCCTTACCAGACTTCTTTTTAATGCCCTGATTCGCAGCTCCTATTATAGCTGCTGTAATTTTTTCATTAAAAGTGTCTACATTCAATTCTTTGTCTATCACCACTAATCTTTCTTCACATATTCCTTGAAATTTTCCCCACTCAGCCTTTCCAAAAACCCACCTTTCCATCTTATCATCTGGTACCACATTATTCTCCATACCGACTTGACATACTATTGGATAGTGATCACTTCCAACTGTTGAGTGATTCCACACCTCCCATGCACATAATCCTGCCAGTGACTGTGAGGCTAAAGTTAGGTCTAATACAGACTCTTTCCCTGTACTATGATTTATTCTTGTGCTGCTTCCATCATTCAAACACACAAAGCCTTTAGCTTCCATTAATTCCTCAACTATTAACCCATTGTGATCTGTTTTTCCCCCTCCCCACACAGTATTATGCGCATTAAAATCCCCACACCAAATAACCCTTCTTTTGTCAAGTCCTTCAATTATCTCCAAAGTGTCTAGTACCAGTTTTTGACAAGGATTATAAAAATTTACAATAATTAAACTGCTGTTCTTTAGCCAAACCTCAACAACCACATATTCCAGATCCTTCCCTATTGCTATCGCTCTATATGGAATTCCCTCTCTCACAAATGTAGCACACCCTCCCCCACTACCACTTTCCCTATCCCTCCGTACACTAACATATCCTTGTATAATAAAATCCAGTGAAGGCCTAAGCCATGTCTCCTCAATGCATAATACATCTGGCTTATTCTGTAGTTCATTAACATATCCTTTAAATTCTTGTCCATTTGCTATTAGACTTCTTGCATTCCACTGAAGTATAAAAATAATTACTCTAATTCCTGTGAACATACTTCTTTATTCAACTGCTCTTGTCTTTTCAACTCCTCTTGGACAGCTTTACCAGATATCCCTTGAATATCCAGGTACCTTGCTGCGCTCTTCACTATTATTTCAATTTTTTCCGATCTCCCTTTTGCTTGAAATGTACAGTTAATCACGTCTGCCATAAAGTACACAAATTTCTCCTTCTTTACTAAAAGTATATTTTCATCAACCCTTCTACTCTCTAACACACTTCGTTTGGCTGTCGGACCTTTCTGTATTGTTTCTCTTTCTTCCCTTCTCTCAATTATCTTCTCTATCTGAACCAACTTAACTGCATCTGCATATGAAATGTCTTTTTGTACCCTAATTTTCTGCACTTCCATTGCCTTCTTTCTAACAACACAGCCTCCATATACCACACTATGTGCTCCATCACAGTTTGCACATTTCTGTTCTGCCCCTTCCTCACACTTCCCATAATCATGTTCTCCTCCACACCTACCGCACCTCTGTCTTCCTCTACATGCAGCTGCAATATGCCCATACTTTTGACATTTATAGCATCTAAGAGGAGGTGGTACATATGCTCTTACATAGTAGCTCATGTATCCTGCTGTTACTCTCTCTGGCAAAACTTTATCTTGAAATTCCAGCAATACTGACAAACTATCCATCTTTTCTCCTCCTCTTCTTGCTTGTAAACGCTTAATGTTTGTCACCTTACCTCCTTTTAGATTTAACTTCAGCTCCTCCAAGTTTTCTTCAATTGGAATGCCATATATCACACCCCTCACAAGTGGGCCTCCACCTGTATTCCTCACTTTCTCCACCATTTTTTTACACACTTCTTTTAACTTAAAAGCTTTGCCTATCTGCTCCTTATTTTTACACTTCACTAATAATCCTCCATCGGCCATCACCTTTGCCATCACAATGTCACCTATCTTCTCTTTTAGTCCTTTGGTCAAAGCAAATGGGCTTACTTTCCTAATATCATGCCCTTCCTTGAATTTTATAATTATTTTGAATCCCTGATCCTCATCAACCTTCCTCCTAACTGCCCTAGAATATTCCCCTCTATCACCAGAGCTATCACTGTTGCTATTATTACTCCTAGTTCTTTTCCTTTCCACTTTATTCCATTTATTTGTGTCAATACTCTCCTCTGAATCCCCCTCCTCCCTCCCCTCCCTAACCCCTGGCATCCCCAGTCCAGTCACAGACCAGTTTATGCACAATCCGCCAAATTATTATTATTTTCCTTATTATATTTGTTATTTTGTACAGAACTCCCGCCGAAAATCCGGGAACCTTTCCTATTATTATTTTTTATTTCTACACTGCTAACCCCGGCCGGAAAACCCAAGCCAGGATGCGCAAGTGCTTCTCTAATTCCTATTTCCTCCAAAACAAACCAAACAAAACAATCAAACAGCAAAGAAAATTTTTCAAAAAACGCGCGACCATTCCAGCATCCGCATCCGCTTCCGGTCCACCTCATGTTTCTTCTTTCTTCTTCTTCTTTTATTTTATGGCGGTTGGCAAGCAACTTTAGTGGTGCATTTACCGCCACCCACTGGTCTGGAGTGTGGACTGGGAATCATTAATACCCTTGCTTAATAAATAAAATAAAATTCTAAAATACCAATAATAAAATTTAAGTTCATATTAATAATTAAAACTCATATTCTATTTATTAAGCCTGTTGAATGTAAATACTCCAACAGAATTGTAATACATGTATCCCCTGTTGATTGTTTCAATATTCTGTATATATTAAGTTGTGTCCCCACTTCATGTAGCTTGGTTTTTAGTCTCTCTCTCTGTCTGACATATTTTATGCAGCTGTACACTACATGATTTACTGTTTCTTGTTCCCCACAAAATTCACATCTGCCATCTCCATGTTTGTTTATCAGGAAAAGTGTACTATTTAGACCTGTGTGTCCTAACCTTAACCTTGTGATAACCCTGTCTTCCTTCCTATTTCCCCGTTCAGATTGTGTATTTCCAACCAATGGTTTTATTCTAAATAAATGCCGACCTTTACTTTCCCTGGTCCATTCCTCTTGCCATCTCTTTTTAATTTCATTTTTAATGACCCCTTTTACCTCTGCTTTACTGATTTTAACATCTATCTGTATATGGTCTGCCTTTAATGCATTTTTTGCAATTCTATCTGCTTCCTCGTTCCCTTTAACTCCCACATGGCCACCTCAAGTTAGAGAACAACACCAATATATATGCTCTTGGAAAATCCAGCACAGGTGTCTGAAATTTCCAATCATGACTCAGATGAACAGAGAGAAACTCGTTAGCACGCAAAATATTTAAAGAGGCGCACTCATGAGGCGGCATAGGGACGTAACATACTGCTAAATTTAAAGACATGCACTTAAATATACAATGTATGTGTTCAATGAAACACACACTATTTAAAAAAAAAAAAAAAATGTTAACAAATGTATAACATAGTAAATGGATGAACTAAGTAAATGAATAACATTGGAAAACAAATAAAAACATGATACCCATGGCAAATATCAGTTTAGATCAGGGTCAACAAGTCTAATTAGTTAGTAATCATCATGCACGATACACTGCACGTAGCCTAGCCTACACAGTCGGCCAGGCGCGCGCTGGAATAATTTCAAAAGTGCAGGGGCCAAAATGTTATATATATATATATATATAGAGGGGCATCATTAGACTTTAGGTACTACTGGGGCACAGGCCCCCACCACTGGGGCACTCCATATCAGCACGGCTGTGCTGGTCCATCGGCTTTGCGTCGTGCCTATGATGCAACAGCCGGGCTCATATAATCGATATAAGACCTCCCTCTTGTGTGATATTGCTTAAATTAAATATATGCTGCTTAATTATTGGTTTAATGGTGATTAACACACACACACACTAAATAGTTCTGATTAATACACAACTAAAATATATCACAAACCCTCAATGTCAAAGATTTTGATATTGTCTAATGTTCTGTAGCTTTTCGATACCTTGTGTCTAGGATGACCCGGCACCAGGTACACTTGTTAAATAAAGCGTCAATAAAACATGCATTGCTATATTGTTATTTTTTATTTTATTACAAAAGGGCAGTACATTATCAGTAGGCTTGCCAACTAACTGTTTTACGTTTCCTACACTAGGTAGTTATCTAGTTAGAAATAGCTAGGGTATGCAAATTTCTCTGGCTTTTATTCTCCAATATCACTATTACTTCTATTCAATTCAGACAACACATTGGTACATTCTGACAATTATATTGTGATATAAAACTGTTTTAACTAGCTATGTCAGTTTCAAGTTTTAAAGTTGATAGTCACACCCTACTCACATATTCAAATGCAGAATTACAATATGAGAAAATAAAGTAAATAATTTGCAGTTGTTGTAGTTGTACCATGTTTATTTGAATATAAAATTACTGTAATTAACTCGCTTGACTGCCTGTTGTTAAGCAAATGTACAGTCAAACATCGGTTAGCTACGTTACTTGCATTAACTTCCCTCGATTGTTCTCTAACGTTACCTACTCTGGAAAACAATCTTTGGATGTCCATATCTGGGAAAGAACAGAATGTTCTGACTGAACTGCTTGTAACCATTTGGACTAATAAATTGCCAATTTATGACTAACGTTAAATATGTTGTGCAGCACGAATTATCCCTAAAGTAGCTCGCTAGTTTTTGTTGCAAACTGCCAATGCCAGTAGGAGCTAACTGACAATTTAGCGAGCTAGCTAGCTAATATTAGCTATCTTAACTAACGTTAGCTACCTTAATTTAGCTGTAGACATGATGTACACTGCATGCGTTTGATTCGTGTAACACGGACTTTGATTGTGGCGTTAGCCTAGTCTGTATTCTTTTATGTTTGCGTGCATAATTTTACCATATGGACGGGAATGCAGGCAATGTATTTTTACCGTAAGTGTTGCGATTATAGGGGCATTAGCGGAGATACAGGGATTCGTGAGGACGGCGCCCCTGCAGTCGGCGTCTCCCTCTTCTGCTCGGCCTGCTGCTGGTAGCCTACAGAGACGCACTAGCTGCTGTGGGTTGCCCTACCGTCCGCTACAATGCGGACAAATTCGCTGGATTGTTTTGCTGTGCAACACTCCCAACTTATTAGACCAATATTAGAACATGTAGCTACAGTAATACGATAGTAGCCAATTTAATCCTAAAGCATATGCTGTAATTATACTATATTTTTTACTATAATTTGGTTTTGTATGGGTGATAAGCTCCCCAGGTTTTTAGCTATAGCCTAACGTTAGTTAGTTGTCAACTCCAGCCAGGGGCGCTGTAGAGGGGGGAATAGTGGAACTCACTACCCAGGGCCCCAAGGCGGGGGAGGGGCCCTCAGAAGGCCTGGACTAAAGAGTTTGCATTGGGAAGGGGGCCCACAGAGCCTGCATTTGCACGGGGCCCAGAAGGTCCTCATGAGTGAAAACTGGATTATCCTTTCCTGGGTGATGGAACAGTCTGAGAGCGAGGCATCACTGGAGCCACTTTATGAAGGCCTGTCAGAGAGATGCACCACGGCGGGAGTACACAAAGCCAGCTACCTGTGGATGGACAGGTAAGAAATTAAATATCTCTCAAGCCTGTCACATTTCATTTCAATCTGTGTCAAAAATGTGTTTGCTCTATACGGTCACACTACCTATTTCATGTATTCAGTTTTTTTTTAAATATTTCTTTTTCATTAGCTATAAGCCATAATCATCAAAATTACAAGAAATAAAAGCTTGAAATATTTCACTCTGTGTGTAATGAATCTATATAATATATGAGTTTCACTTTCTGAAATGAGTGACAAAAAATATTGAACTTTTTCCCGATATTCAAATTTTTTGAGCTGCACCTGTATGTTGATAGTCAACTGGTGCGCCCTGACGCTGCGTGCTCTCACCCATATTTTTCTATTATTAAAGATAGGTTGTACCGAGTGAGTCATGACACTCAGACAGGTGAGGAGACGTTGTTGGTACCGAAATGATTTTCCAGGCGGCTCATTACAACCCCATGGCTGGTCATTTAGGGTATGATAAAACACTAGACCGGATAATGGCCCGATTTTATTGGCCGGGCATCTGGGCGGATGTACTGAGGTGGTGTGCGTCCTGTCCAGATTGTCGGCTAGTAAATTCCCCGGCCATCCCAAAAGCGCCATTGCGGCCCCTATCATTAATTGAGGTCCCGTTTGATAGAGTGGGCATGGACCTCATCGGGCCATTTGACAGGAGCACTCAGGGATACCGATTTGTATTAGTTCTGGTGTATTATATGCAACCCGGTATCCCGAAGCAGTGCCATTGCGCAATATCTCGGCTAAGAGTGTTGCACAGGCATTGTTTCAAATAATCTCCCGAGTTGGAATCCCGAAAGAGATTCTCACTGATTAAGGCACTTCATTCATGTCACGCACACTACGCGAACTGTATGAACTATTGGGTGTTCAGTCCATTAGGACTAGCGTGTACCATCCACAAACGGATGGGCTCGTGGAACGTTTTAATAGGACTTTGAAATCCATGATTCGGAAGTTCGTACACGATAACAGCCGAAATTGGGATAAGTGGTTAGTTCCTCTATTGTTTGCAGTGCGAGAGGTTCCCCAGGCCTCCACGGGATTTTCTCCTTTCTAATTGCTGTTCGGTAGAAAACCCCGGGGTATTTTGGACCTGGTTAAAGAAAGCTGGGAGGAGGGTCCAAGCCCCAGTAAAAACAAAATTCAATATGTTATGGACCTGCGAGCAAAACTCCATACACTGGGGAGATTGTCACGAGAGAATTTGCTCGAGGCTCAGGAACGTCAGCAGAAACACTACAATAGAGGAACGAAACTACGGCAATTTTCACCGGGAGATAAAGTCCTGGTATTACTCCCGACCTCCAGCACAAAATTACTCGCCAAGTGGCAAGAACCCTTCGTGGTCACACGACGAGTGGGGGAAGTCGGTTATGAGGTGGAGCGGTCTGATAGAGAGGGGGCGAAACAGATTTATCACCTCAATCTATTAAAAACATGGAAAGAGGTGATACCGGTCTCCTTGGTATCGGCAGATCAGGAGAGAGATGAGCTGGGACCGGAGGTCCCAAATTCTAATGATCAAACCTCCCTTTCTGATAGCCATCTCTTACCGAATCAGAGAACGGATCTTGTCAGGTTGCACTAATCTCATAAATCACCATATTGAGACAACCCCAGGGTGACGGTGCATTCGCGCCCCTACACACTACCTGAGCATAAAAATAAGTGGTTCAGGCAGAAATAAAGGCAATGTTGGAATTGGGTGTAATAGAGGAGTCTAACAGTGCGTGGAATAGCCCCATCATGCTAGTAAGTAAGCCTGATGGATCTGTTCACTTCTGTGTAGACTATCGCAAAGTAAATGAAGTGTCATGATTCGATGCCTATGCCATGCCTCGGGTCGACGACCTATAGGATCGGCTGGGCACAGCTCGTTTCTTTTCGACACTGGCAGATTCCCTTGTCTCCAGAGTCCAAGGAAAAGATGGCTTTCTCCGCTCCGGACGGGTTGTACCAATTCCGGACACTTCCGTTTGGTTTATTCGGAGCCCCTGCCACATTTCAACGTCTCATGGACAGGGTTCTGCGTCCGCATGCTGCTTTCGCTGCAGCCTATCTGGATGATATTATTATACACAGTAGCAGCTGGGCTCAGCATGTGCGGCATGTGGGGGCGGTGCTGGAGTCCCTGAGACAGGCGGGACTCACGGCTAACCCAAAGAAGTGTGCAATTGGCAGAGCGGAGGTAAGGTATTTGGGGTACCACTTAGGAAGTGGACAGGTGCGACCTTTTGTGGACAAAACCGCAGCGATTGCGACCTGTCCACAACCCAAGACCAAAAAAGAGGTGAGGAGGTTTTTGGGACTGGCCGGGTACTACAGAAGGTTCATCCTGGCTTTCTCTGAGCTGACTAGTCCCCTGACCGACTTGACTCGGAAAGGTGCCTCAGATCCGGTTCAGTGGACGGAGCTGTGTCGGCAGGCGTTTGAGAAGGCAAAGGAAGCTTTGTGTGGGAAACTGCTCTTGTTCACCCCTAACTTCTCTCTCCCCTTTAATTTGCAGACTGACGCATCAAACAGAGGCCTGGGGGCCGTTTTTATTCAGCAGGTGGAGGGAGTCGACCGACCAGTGCTGTACATTAGCCGAAAGTTATCACAACGGGAAGCGAAGTACAGCACGGTCGAGAAGGCGTGCCTGGCCATTAGACGGGCGGTCGGGTCTTTATTATCTACTGGGTCGCTCATTCACCCTCTGCTCAGACCATGCTCCCCTCCAATGGCTTCACCGCATGAAGGATACCAACGCCCGAATCACTCGGTGGCATCTGGCTTTACAGCCTTTTAATTTCAAGGTGGTTCATAGGCCAGGAACGCAGATGGTGGTGGCTGATTTTTTCTCCCATCCGGTGGAGGAGGAGGAGGAGGAGGAGGGGGGGGAGTTGAGCATTGGCCGGAAGTCTTTCCGGCCTAAGTCGGTCGGTGGGGGTATGTGGTAGGGGGGCGTGGTTTTAGGCGCAGCTAGCAAGAGAGAGAGTGAACGCGGGTGGTTTAGGGAGCCGGCACAGCTGTCGGCAATCAGGCAATTGGGGACGATTGATTATAGGATTGGTGTTATCAATTAACCAATTGCCTTGATTGTTCAACAGTGAGCCTGAGAGCCTTGAAAAGGAGCCCTCGGGGAGTGGAGTGGGAGAGAGGACGGGACACAGGGAATGTGTCAAGTGTGTGTAACAGTAACAGAAACAGAAACAGAAAGAGAAATAAACGTAACATTCTCTTGCAAACGGACTGCAGTGTCTTATTTCCCGAGCAGTAAGAGCTCACTTCGCCACACTCCTCTTATAAGCTGAAGATGACATTACCATCAGCTAGGCTCAAGTCAAGTCTTTTTTTTATTTATTTGTATAGCACATTTCATACACATAGCATCGCAATGCAGTCCGAAAGTATTTGGACAGTGACACAATAGTTGTTGTTTTGGCTTTGTACTCCAGCACATTGGAGTTGAAATGGACAGTGACTATGATGTTAAAGTGTAGACTTTCAGCTTTAATTTTATGGTTTTTACACCCATGTTGGGTGAATCGTGTATAAACAAATATATTTAGTGACACATCAGCTCATCGCTCTGAAATAGAGAGCTTTGTGCAGTGGTGTGATGCCAACCACCTCATCTTAAATTTTAAGAAGACTGAGGAAATGGAATTTGACCTCAGGTCAGTGAGCGATCATCGGCCTGTGGTCATCCACAGTGTTCTTATTAATCAGGTTTTCTCTTACAAATACCTTGGTGTTTATATAGAGAATACACCAGTGGCGTATCATTTTACTTGATTAACAATAGGCTACAGCGTTTAATTCACAAATTACTCATTGTCATCAAATGCAGCCAGTTCTCCTCAATTAGGCTATTAGGCAAGTAATAATTTTTTTAAATTTGCATCGCAAAATTGTGCTACATGTGCTCTTCATTTTCTGCACTCAAATTCTGAGAATATTCATGGGAATTAAATGATCTTAAAGCTCAGCTTTTTCTTGATCATTTTTATTTCAGGTTGTGCTTTTTTGTTAAGTGTAGCCTACTTTTCCGTTTAATCTCCCTAACATGATGTGAAGAATGAAGCTGTGTCTTCACGTACAAATGGATTATTCAGATCGTTGGCACACTTATTAATCAAGTAAAATGATTGAAAAATGATTGAGACCAATAATCATTTCAAAGGGAAGTTTTCTGCCTCCTCAATTTTCAGCTCAGCAGCCGCCGCTGGCTGCAATACACACTGCTGGAAGGCCCATGTTTGTGCTCCCGGCTTCAGCAGAGGATGCAATACACTCTGCTGGAAGGCCCATGTTTGTGCTCCCGGCTTCAGCAGAGGATGTATTTCTTGTGTAGGGTGTATAGAGTGGATCCAAAGCTTATGTTCATATTATTTTTTCAATTTTCCCCTTTTTGGTAGCCAATTGGACCCTATACGATTCAATTCCCCCCGTGTAGCAACCTCTAGAGCAGGGGTGGGCAACTCCAGGCCTCGCGGGCCGGTGTGTTTGCATGTTTTTACTGAAGCCAGTTACCGCGGCTCAATCAGCTAATTAGTCATACACACAATCACCGATTCACTCGTAAATTACAGAACGATAAAATGCTACAATACACGCATACCGGCGCAAGAACATTCATCAGCTGCTGTTCATATCACGGATATGTAAATTAAAATATCTGATCATGTAAACGATTGGGCTAATTAAATAATTGTTAACTGGTGGCAGCAAAACCCTGCATACACACCGGCCCGCGAGGCCTGGAGTTGCCCATCCCTGCTCTAGAGAATCGCCACTACAACCCCTTCTCCGGTAGCAGGATAGAGGGCGCCACATCCTCTTCAGGGCGCGACTCCTTGAGCTCCAGCTCAAAGTCCAGCTCTCCCAGGTTTAGAAAAAATCTTTATTTCCCAAGTTATTATGAGGGCCCCTTGGGAAAGAAAAGTTTGCACTGGCCATTCAGTGTACTGCAGCCTTTAAGTAGGAAGAATTTGGTCCCTCTTGTGTTGAGGTTTTTACCAGCGTTTGTTTAATCCTCCTGGGAATATGGTGTTGAGTTTTCTAATCCAATGTCTTTCTGTCCTTCGTCTGTCCTCCTGTGTCCAGTTAATGTTAGAATGCAAGCCTGATATTTCTACTGCTTGAAGTCCATGGTGTAGGAAATGAGCCACTATGTGTGTGTCTGTTTTTCTATGATTTTTTATGTTCTATATGTGTTGTGCCAATCTGGTCTTAATTGTATTTTCTGTTTCTCTTACATATTTTATGTCACAGTGTGTGCGCTTTATGACATATATGCAATTATATGTGTTAGCTGTTAGTGTTTGTTTAATAAGGTATGTTGTGTTTGTAGTGTTGTTTTTCACTGTAGTGGCCTGTTTGTAAAATATCGGGCCTTGTGTGGGTAAAATGTTGATTTCCGGTAGTTTACTGCTTACCAGATGATTTTTAAGGTTTTTGTTTCTTTTGTAGGCCAAAATTATTTTGTATTCTTGGAGCAGGTCTGTGTCTTGCAGAATCCTGGCCAGGTTCCATTTAATTTTTCTGTTCGCTATTTGGCTGAATGTCGAGTAGGTGGTGATAAGCGGAATGATTTTTCTAGTGTCCTGTTGTTTTGTAGCCAAGAAGGTTTTCCGAATCTGTCTGAGGAACGATCTAGAATATCCTTGGTTTTAATGCATTGAAGAGGGTCTTGGTAGCCTCCTCAAAGTCTGTAATTTGTGTACAGATTCTGTTGAACCTTAGTAATTGGGATTTAATCAAACCTCTGAATGTATGTTTTGGGTGGAGACTGTCCTTGGACTGCGCTCCATCACAGACTACAAAGGGAGAAATAGCAGTGATGCCCAGCCCGCCGCCTCTCTTCCCGACGAGCTCAACACCTTTTACGCACGGTTTGAGGTGAGCAACACCATCCCTATTGAAAAAGTAGCTGAGGACCAGGATGACTGCACTCTGTACATATCTATGGCTGACGTGAGGAGAGCTTTTAAAAGAGTAAACCCTCGGAAGTCACCAGGGCCAGATGGCATTCCAGGCCGTGTCCTCAGAGCGTGCGCTGACCAGCTAGCGGAGGTATTCACCTCTATATTCAACCTCTCCCTGAAACAGTTTGCAGTCCCCACCTGCTTCAAACAGACAACCATTGTCCCCGTACCAAAGAAACCTTCCATTACCTGCCTGAATGACTGTAGCACTGACCTCCATCATCATGAAGTGCTTCAAGCGGTTAGTCAGAACCCACATTTGCTCCTCCCTTCCTGACACCTTGGACCCCCTTCAATTTGCATACCGTCCCAACAGATCTACAGACGACGCCATCACCCTGACAGTGCACACCGCCCTCTCCCACCTGGATAAGGGTAACACATACGTGAGGATGCTGTTTATAGACTACAGCTCAGCATTCAACACAATTGTGCCCGCTAAGCTCATTCCCAAGCTCAGGATCCTGGGTCTTAACACCACTCTTTGCAACTGGATCCTGGACTTCCTGACGGGCAGACCCCAGGTGGTGAGAATGGGTAACCGCTTCTCCTCTGCACTGACCCTGAGCACCGGAGCCCCTGTGGGAATTTAACATTTAATTCTATAAAAAGTATGTTGTAATAGAGTGTATAAACTTGTCTGTGGTAGTTAAGTTTCGAATGGGTGACCTTGGGCCTGTGTTCTGAGAGTTTTGAGAGGGAGGGCCACAGCATTCTTCAGATAAAGGATTTGCCACAAAAAGCAGAGCCAGTTTATGCAAAAACAGGAAACGCCAAAACTCATAAGTTTCTATCTTAGTGGAAAAATACAAGACATGAGCTGAACACGAGTAATTCTAAGCGTTTGATTGGTTTTAATTATACGCCCAGTGATGTATGAAAATGGAAGATAGAAGACATACCCCTTTTTACTTTACAGTATATAAGCACCACAGTAGCAGAGATGGGGGGGTCCCACGAGCGAGAGCGTGCACGCGCGAGCGCGCTTCCAGCGCGCTTCCAGAGGACCACAGATGTATTAACCCATTGTGTTATTCTGTAAAGACCTGGAGCTGACACAATAAAGACAAAGTGTTTTAACCATTCGAATTGAATTGAAGAGTATCTTTGATCTACCTCCTTGACCACGAAAAGCAATATATTGATTGCTAACAAATGGTGACCTCGTCGTGGAGGAGGGAGATGATCTTGGATCAATAAAAAAAAATAAAAAAAGACGGTGGCAGTTTAATCTCTTGGACATTCCGGGGCCCCTAAAAAGACAAGGTAAGCAGAACCTTTATAAGGAATGTCTGAGAGATATAACCAAACCATCTGAAAATTTGTTAAAAGAACTAATTTGCATAAATTTGTCAGAACGAATATAAATGTATTAAGGTGTATTCCATGACCCAACTTGACAAAGAATAAGGATAAAAAGTGCAGGGAAGACACAGAATAAAATATTCTTTGGTTGTGTGTAATTAAAAATTTGCGGGTCCATTATTTGTGGGACCTATGTATTGAGATACTAAGTGCGTAGTCTTTTGGAAACGAATTCAGCCTTAGGATTCTGAGCCAGTATCAAAAGTTACATAGTGATGCGACGCATATGCACCTCGGAAACGAAAATACGCAAATTACTGTGGTGATACATTGATCTAGTGATATCAATGTAAGGTCCGTCGAACCAAATAATCGACATTAAATGGGTGAGATAGATAGAGTGGCGCTAAAAGTCCACAGTGAAAACATACAAAAGGACTTGATTCATGGAATACAGTTTTGATTCATAAACAGGTCTTTGAGTTTTTTATTTTTTTTATCTGTTGTATATCTGCTGTATTAAAATGATAAAAGGGGATAAACAAAATTGTGGGTGTCATTGTAAGCCTTCGTGATACTGATTCAGTGAAAATATTTTCTGATAATGCAGACGTGCATTGAGAAAATTAAAGGAGTAACTGAATGCAGCTGATCACAGCCAATGACTGCAATATAACTGATATTTGGTGAATAAATTAAGGGAAATAAGGTTGTGTTAATTTAATTAGAACTGTTAAATTGTGGATCCTAATCAAACAAGTAAAAAGTAGAAATTAAAACGAGTCAATATCTAAGTAATAAATAACGTTTACGGAATAAGGCAAAAATGACGACTACCGCGGATATATTGCGTAAACTATGGGACAATCTGAGCACAAAATTATGTGCCCAGGAATTGAAAAACGTCGTGATAAATGGACTAAATATTTAGCCGAGTGGAATAAATTAGGATGGTTCCCCGAGCCAGACAAACCATTTTTGTCTGAGAAAAAGTGTGGGTTGTGTGAGTGCTGGCCAGAGAATGAATGTGTGTCGACACAAGTATGAGATTACAGCGCTGTGGTTGTGTATCAGCTGTGTTGTGTTTATGTTAAATCAGCTGAGTGGTTTAGAAGAAAATACCTGTAAATTGTTAAATCCAGAAGAATGTGATTTTAAAAGTGAATGGAAAGCCTAACTCATGGTATATTGTGATAAAGTGGGATTCTGATTGAACAAATTATAGTGTCCTGTTGGTCGTGGGCAGCCAAAAACCGATAGCGGAGAGACTGGAAGAACAGACAAGTAAACGGTGCACGCATGAAGGCGTCCAAATACTTTTGGCTTGTTGAGTTGTAGCCTTCGTAATGAAGTGAGCAGTTATTAAGTGGGTAGAAGGCACATTATTGGTGAAATTATAAAGGAAAACTAAAAATACTTGCAGTGCTTTGAACCCTTTACACCTTGAGTGAAATAAGCAGTTTATATTTTGTTAAAAGATCCCGTAGCTTCCGTTTTGCAGTGTGTGTAACCTGACCACCAGAATTACCGTAATAGCTCATGTAGGAGAGACCTTAAAAAAGTTAAAATATGTGCCCAATTATTTTCTGTGTCTCTGGAGCTATACTACAATGTATGATATATTTGCAATAGTTTGTGTTATAATCTCAGTGTATTATAAGATTTGTGAAATTTATGATCAGACGCATTGTAATGAAGACCCGCCTGGGAAAGTGTAAACAGTGTTGTGCAGAGAAGTGTAGAAGATCTTAATCAGAGTTTACGGTTGATTAAGTTTATGGTTAGTACAGATAGATAAGTGGAAGTTATATGCGAGGGAAACTTGCATAGGATTGTGACAGAAAGTGATAGAAGGACATAGAAGGAAGTGAAAGTGTAATTCAATTTGCGTTATTAGTTAATTTGTTATTACATTACATATATATTATATGATATTATACATATATGCAGTTTATTTTCATGGAAAATTCTGAGCGCACTGATTTGTAATTGGTACTGACTGGCTTGGAGTTATGTGCTACTCAGTTCTCTATTTTCAGGTAGTGATTCGATTTAGTTGCAGACGTATTGTGGGGCAAAACAGCCTGTTGCAGTTTATTGTGCTCAAATAACATAGGCTACTGGCTACAGCGAATTCGCTGTGGAGAAGGTTTTAGCCTATGGTTATAAATAAATAAAAACTAAGATTGATCTCAGCATGATAACCGAACCGTATTTTTTGTCCTTCAAAGTGTTTGAAAGAAATAAATTGAGTACAAGCTCGAGCGTCATTTTGTAACAGACAAGATTGACGATTCAATAACCAGGTAACAATTTGTGGTAAAGATTTTAACTTTTAAATTCTGTAAATCTAGAGGATTTTGCATACAGAACGGGTATGGCAATACAGAAACCTACATATATATTAGCAGGCTTTAATTTAAGTGAAATATGAGATAATGCACCCTGAATCTCGTGAAGAAAAAGGTCTGATTTACCAAATAAATAAATAAGTAAGTAATGCAGGCCAATGTACTGATTTTAAACCTCTGGTTAATGCAGATAATACACGCAGTTATAGTTATAGTTATACAGTTATAGCTTCATGCTAGTGAAGTATAATAAATCGAATAATCCTTTCACCGTCCTGTCGGGAGGGGTCAGGACCATTGCATTACACGTAATTCAAACTTTCTTCCAAAATAGACACAACATTCTAGAATCTGGTATAACGTCATTTATTATAAAAGGTTTAGCACAAATATACATACCCAGGCTGATCGGCTAAAACATACATATGTTAAAAACACTCAATCACATAGTCCAGTCTGAACCCGCAAGACGTAAAAAAGTCCGTTAATGACAGAAGAAAAACATAACAGCGCACCATGAAGTTCACCCCACCCCCATTTTTTTTGGGTGTTTCCATGGTCTGCAGAGGTCTCTGCCTGTCCTAATTAAGCATTACATATAACCCTTATTTATATGGTAGTTTTGATGAAATGCTATGATTTAATCATATCAGAAACATCCTAGTCACGGTTTGACAATAGTAGTCCAATACATAGTTTTTACACCAATGTTTGTAAAGATAGAAGATAAATGTTTTATTTGGATTTAATAAACTCTGTCAGTTCCTCGGACTGCACACACACATACATTTTCAAGGATGTTCTTTTCGACGGTCGGGCCCCGAGGAATTTGTAGGGAGTAGTTCATGCTTATCTCTTCAGACGGGCTAGGAAAATTTAATTGTCTATGTGTGTGTGTGTGCGTGTGTGTGTGTGTGAATGAATGCCTAAATTATGAGATAACTAAACCTCGCCCTGGGAAATTTTGAGGAGTGTGTTTGCGGTGTGGCTGTTTCAATTTCCCTGCGTGTGGGTGTGTGTATATGTCCTTGAGTTGAAGGTGTCGAGATGAGCTCATATTGGGTGCCTAGCGTGGGACCATTGTTCATTGAGCACACTTCGATACAAATAATGAGCTGATTTTGTGCGTGGTTGTCTGCCCTTGGGTCTGAGGCCTTGTGCTGCTATTGTCCACATATGGGTTTTTTGTGCAATTCATGATACCACAGAAAAACATGTTCATGTTGACACTACATTTTGATATAGTTGGTCCTACAGTATGTTATATAATTGTATATAGGTAATGAATAATCTATAATTTGTCACAACAACTGAACTCTAATACGGGGTTGTTTCACAATGAGGGTCACGGTGTGAGTTGCCATGATAACGTGATGGTAATTTCTTTCTAGCAGGGAGGTCGGGCCGAGCACCGATTTCAACTACAAGGTGTTTATTACATTTTCCATCGTGAGATATCGGGATTCTTAGGTAGGAAAAATAATAAATTGATAAACGTTGGCATTAACCACAAACATTTGCGGGTAAGTTCATTTTGAATATTTTTATGTTTTTAATGTATATTTATCACTAAAGATGATAAAAGGAGGGAGGATTGTTAGAGAAAAATAAATATATGCATTACTCAATGATTAAAGCTATTAAATAGAGGTGTTTATTATCCAAAATGTATGATCACATGTTTACTGGAAGGTTTTGACACAATCAGACAAAACCTGTTAGTCATAAAGGGGGGGTCTGGTGAAAGGAGATTGAAGGTTTGTGCATGTGAGGCTGGAGCAGAGTCCTGTGCAGTGGACAGAATGTTGCAAAGGGCACATTCTGTAGATAAAGGAATGGAGGAGTATTGAGACATTATTCGCTTATGATTGGATGGTTTTTGCTGCATTAAGAAGAATATAACTACAGCAGCGACCGCACAAATAGCAAATGAATAATTCTAATGAGTTTACAAAAAAGAAAGCGCATCTGAATTTGATTTATCAAAGTAAAAATTAATGTTATTCATCAGTATGACTTCAGTGTTATTATTACACTGATACATCAGTGACCGGTGGGTGCTCAATCATGGAAAGTTGGTTGCTGACCGATACTGTTGCCAATAACATGCTAGCGAGGTTGATTCGATGTTTCCTTGCTGCCTGGAATGTGGTTAGTGTGCCTCAGAAGTGAAAGTAGATATTAGTGTTTAAGCAAAATGTTACAATTCGTTTTGAGTGCCATTCTCTGCATGTACGAGTAGATTTCATGCAGAGAGAGAGTCTGCATTGCCCGCTTTGAATTTAACTTTTCAGTCTTTCAGGGAAAGGGGACTTGTTTGGTGGCCAGAGAAGAGAATGGAATAGAACAGGATAGAATAACTTATTTTCCCATGAGGGAACTTTAGTTGTAGTTTCCAGCAGCCAAGACATAGAAAGTGAGACAGTGTTTTAGTGTGATTTAACCGAGTATGTGTATATATTGTATAACAACAACACTGTCAGGAACGACCATTCAACTCATTCTTTAACCAGTGTAGTGGGCATGCGCGAGCGTGTCTTCGTGATGTGCAGTACGTGAACGAACAAATCTTTTTGAACGAATCTTTAAAGTGAATTGAGTGTACCGTATCATCACTCAATGATTCGTTCATATGCTTGAGTGCGCATCAGCGGTCAGGAACTGTAGCGAACTGTACTGACCACAGACTACCCCTAGTTAATGAAAGTCTGCCCGTTATTAAACCATTTCAAATAATGATATTGATTAAATAAAGCACATTTTTGTTTTCTTTGGTATCGAAATAGCACAATAAATGTAGGCTATTTTAAGGAGGCCATGCTATAACCATGTTTTATATAGGCGACACAAATATAACCAATATGTGGCTATACTAGAGTTGCCAACTGTCACTGGTGTTAATTGCATGTGCATTCATTACTTCATTCTTGCTTTGAGTTGCGTAATGACTAAGTACGTTTTATATATCTTGAATACGGTTAATACTATTCTTGGAGAGATTTTTAATTCATTTAGTTTACGAATAAATTCATTTTCAGTACTATTTAGTTTTGTTTATTCCAGCCTTTTTGATAGAACATCGTTAAATTTATTTCAGTTTATTTGTTAAACACTAGTTTAACAAGCGTTTTTGTTTAGGAAATCCCCTCAGAACAACTATGCAACAAGGCAGGCTGAATGCCTTATCTCTATTATGTATAGAAGCAGATGTGCTATGTGAGATTGGTTATGAGGAGCTGATCAAAGAAAAAGTGGGAGAGAGTTGTTCAGCTATGGATAAGGTGGAAGCATTCAAAATGGATATTGTTTTCCTTCTTGCTGTGGGTTTTGTTTGATTTCGAATTTTCTGGGTTTTATTATTAATGGTCAAAAGAGCCGAAGAGCTCTGTTTTGACAGGCTAAAAATGTTCAAACACCCGCGCCTGCATCTGTATCAAGCTGTGCATGCGCTATAAAGGACCAAGTGAAAATAATTGAGCAACAGCGGAGTATTGAAACAATGTTTAAGCGAAGATAAGAAGTGGAAACTTTACAGTTTAAGCTGGGGGAAGTGGAGGGCAAGGCCACCTTCCCAATGTTTGTGTTTTTTGTTCGGGGGCAGATAAATAATTAGTTTAATTTACATCCTAAGTTGTGTGGTTTTGTTTTGTGTTTAATTGTTTGATTTTGTCTAAAAACCATCAAAGTGAAACCCGGCAATGCGATCTCTCCTAAGGGGTTGTCAGTTTAGATGCACAACCAAAACAAAGATAAATAAATAAACTGAACAGACAAATAAATCCTACGCTGCCCCGTATGTGAAAATGTACCCTAAGTGAAGGGAAAAGACTAATAAAGAGTTCTTCTCTGTTTCCAGCAGGAACTGGGTGGCGGCTCTCAAGCAGCTCTACTGACAATGAGAGCTGAACTAGGCCCCACTAATATTGCTAATTTCTCCCCTTTTTTGAATTTATGACAGGAACTCCAATGATAATTCCAGGGACGAATTATCACTGCTGTGAAGAATTACAGGGGATTGGAGATGAGATGACAAAGTACTGTGTGACTAACTGAAATTGTCAGGTTTCTCTACAGATATTGGGCCCAAGAAGACAGAAGCACACAACCTCGAGCAACTAATAAACAGATAACACACACAGAGCAAAGTGTGATTAAGGATGCGCATGGGCAGGACCATTGCGCAAGGGGGGAAGTGTATGATTGTGAGGTTTGTGTGATGTATAATCATTTGGAAAGTATCAGTTTTTCCCCAATAGGGCACAATCGGCCATAGGAGGGCCCATGCCGTTTGTATGAGGTCCGTACAATGGACCCCCGCTTGAACAGCTCAAGAGGGAACTAGCGAACTATGTGTAACACTTAACCAGAATGTGCAAGATTATTTTCCAACAGGGCATTGGGTGTATATTAAAGTAACACTAACACTAACACTGAATATACACACACACGAAGAAAGAATTACACAACCAGGAGCTATGTGCTCCCTCATCAATGGCAGATAGAGAGAATACACACACATAGATGCATTACATAATCTGCCAAAGAAAGACCGTGACTGAGTGATGTGCTAGTAACCTCTCCTCTGTCCATTGGTCCGACGTTGAGGCTACTTGGACCAAAGAAGAAGAAGCCAACATAATTTTGCGGGAAAAGTATCGTATGTTAGTCGAGTAAATGTTTTGTACTACCATTACTGAGTGAACCATGTGATGAGCACACTATGCCTATGCCAACCGTGTGGGAGATACCAGAACCTCCCTACACCCCCAACTGCCCGAGGAGAAACCCCTATGTAACTATATTGTGATAAAATGTTTAGAAAAAGCTGCCAATGCACTGTTGCCAAAATGCTAGGATTTTCTTTCCTCTTGATAGAAGTGTAAAAAGTAAAATGTATTAAAAATGAAGGAGTATCGCTTAAGATGGATATCGGACAGAGACATGTCCTCACCAGCAGCAGACTCAGTCTAGAGTTCTGTGGTTTTGCCTATGAGGTTTTCCTGGTGATTAAGTAAGAGCTCTGACATCATTGCTTACCGCTGTGCTAGTATTATAACCCTGATAGTTAGAGTAAATAAAATTAAGAAAACTGGGTTTGCAATGTGTACCTGCTTTAGGTATGGAGTGAAGATATCACCCATACAAGCTTGAATTACCGCTGTATAGTGTTGATCCTAAGGAGGGATCAAAGGAGGGAATTGTGGGAATTTAACATTTAATTCTATAAAAAGTATGTTGTAATAGAGTGTATAAACTTGTCTGTGGTAGTTAAGTTTCGAATGGGTGACCTTGGGCCTGTGTTCTGAGAGTTTTGAGAGGGAGGGCCACAGCATTCTTCAGATAAAGGATTTGCCACAAAAAGCAGAGCCAGTTTATGCAAAAACAGGAAACGCCAAAACTCATAAGTTTCTATCTTAGTGGAAAAATACAAGACATGAGCTGAACACGAGTAATTCTAAGCGTTTGATTGGTTTTAATTATACGCCCAGTGATGTATGAAAATGGAAGATAGAAGACATACCCCTTTTTACTTTACAGTATATAAGCACCACAGTAGCAGAGATGGGGGGGTCCCACGAGCGAGAGCGTGCACGCGCGAGCGCGCTTCCAGAGGACCACAGATGTATTAACCCATTGTGTTATTCTGTAAAGACCTGGAGCTGACACAATAAAGACAAAGTGTTTTAACCATTCGAATTGAATTGAAGAGTATCTTTGATCTACCTCCTTGACCACGAAAAGCAATATATTGATTGCTAACACCCCTCAGGGCTGCGTACTCAGTCCCCTCCTGTACGCCCTGTTCACACACGACTGTGTGGCCACGCGCAGCTCCAATGCCATCCTTAAGTTTGCAGACGACACCACCATCCTGGGTCTCATCTCCAACAACGATGAGACCGCCTACAGAGAGGAGGTCAGCATCTTAGCAACATGGTGCCAGTCTGCAAGACTAAGGAGATTATCGTGGACTTCAGGAAGCGACAGGGGGGGGGGGGGGGGTCACGCCCCCATTCACATCGATGGAGCTGAAGTGGAGAGAGTCTCCTGCTTCAAGTTCCTCTGTGTGTTCATCAGTGATGACCTCTCCTGGTCCAGGCAATTAGTCGCGGCAGTAAAAACTGCCCAAAAGCGCCTATACTTCCTGAGGAGACTCAAGAAGTTTGGCATGTCTGCCAAAACTCTCACCAACTTCTACAGGTGCACCATTGAGAGCATTCTCGCTGGCTGCATTACTACCTGGTATGGCAGCTGCTCCGCTGCTGATCGCAAGGCCCTTCAGAGGGTGGTGAAGACAGCGGAGCGCATCATTGGCTGCCACCTCCCCTCTGTGCAAGGCATCTACCACACACGATGCCTTAAGAAAGCACAGAAAATCATAAAAGACTACAGCCACCCAGGCTATGGACTGTTCTCGCTGCTGCCATCTGGTAGACGTTACCGGAGCATTCGGGCACGGACTACCAGACTCACAAACAGTTTTTTCCCCCAGGCCATCAGGCTTCTCAACCAGCAACATTAATCTCATTCATCTCACCTCATTGTATGCTCTAGGCACTTCTTATGCACATTCAATGTACATCACCTTAATTTAATTTATTGTACATGTCTATCGGCACCTCCACACTTTATATTTAATACTCCTACTCCTACTGTCCATATCTGGAACTGCTGCTAGTGTTTTACTGCTATGTATATTTATATTTATGTTATTATTCTTGCCCTTATTTGACTCTTTTTAACAATTTAATATATATATATATATATTTTTTTTTTTTTTTTAATGCCTACTACATAGTTGTTGCTTGCCATGTCCTAAGAATTTCATTGTTCAGAATGACCTTGTGTTATACTGTGCACTTGATAAATAAAAACACTTTGACTTTGACATTATTAAAGTGAAATGAAAATGTGTATTTCATGAACATAACGCCATCATATCGACCAATGCAGTGTATGTCCTATTGCATGTCTGATAAGGAGAGTAGCCTACATTGGAACAAATTCCAATTATTTGAAAAACAATATTTGTGAAACATCTGGACACTGAAAACCCAATAGCAGACCAGGATAAGGCAAAGAACATAGTTTATTAATCAGTTCAGTGGTCAAAGGCAGGTAAGCAGAGTGGTACCCAAAAATCACAAACCAATGAACAAGCAAAAGTCAAAATCCAGAAATCAGAAAAGCAAAGGTACAAAATTGCTAGGTTAAATCAATGTCGGTAAAAACACAAAGAAAAGTCTAAAACCAGAAATCAAAAAGCTAAGATACAAATGAGCTATGCTAAATTTAAGTCAAACAAAGGGTGTCTCAGGAATCTCAGGATAAACTCAGGTTTAGAAAGGCGCCGGCACTGGTAAACTGATCAATGTACTGGCAGAGGAAATGTGGGTCTTAAATACACAGAGGAAGGGGAGGGGTAACAAACAACGTGAGGTTAAAACATTAGGAAAACAATAATTCAATAACGAGAAAAGAACGAATACATGAAAGGGACTCAGAAAACATGCATGACAGACAACAGGCTTGAATAGGAGCAGAGTGTGCACAGTAATAAGGGGAGGCGTGGTCTCTGAGGATAAACAGCTGAAACAAGTTAACAGGTAGCTCAGGAACAGCTTAGTAATGCAAGTAGAAAAGATAAAGTGAGGAAGCTGGTTAAATGTTAGTATCTAACTACAAGACAGACAATAAGTTTGTTAATATACAGTCAAGCCGGAAAGTTAATATACAGTCAAGCCCTTTCACCTTCTCCACGTTTTATTATGTTACAGACATATTCTACAATAGATTGAGTTCATTTTTTGTCTCAAAATTCTACACAACATAGTCCATAATGACAGTGAAAACAGGTTTTTAGACATTTGTGCTAATTTATTAAAAATCTAAATGTAAAATATTATATGTACACAAGTGTGCACACCCTTTCATATGACACCCAAAAGTGAGCTGAGGTGTATTTTGTTTCCACTGATATTGCTTGAGATGTTTCTACAACTTAATTAGAGTCCACCTGTGATAAATTCAAACTCCAAGCCATGGGGTCAAGGGAAATATCTGCAGACCTCAGAAACAGGATTGTGTCAAGGCATAGATCTGGAGAAGGGTACGGAAAAATCTCTGCAGCTTTACAGGTCCCAAAGAGCACAGTGGCCACCATCATTCGTAAATGGAAGAAGTTTGGAACCACCAAGAATCTTCCTAGACCTAGCTGCCCGGCTAAACTGAGCAATCGGGGAAGATGGGCCTTGGCCAGGGAGGTGAGCAGGAACCCGAGGGTCACTCTGACAGAGCTCCAGCGTATCCTTGTGGAGATGGGAGAACCTTTCAGAAGATCAACCATCCAGGCAGCACTCCACCAATCAGGCCTTTATGGTAGAGTGGCCAGACGGAAGCCCCTCCTTTGTAAAAAACACATCACAGCCCGCTTGGAGTTTGCCAAAAGGCACCTAGAGGACTCTCAAACCATGAGAAGCAAGATTATCTGGTCTGATGAAACCAAAATTGAACTTTTTGGCCTGAATACCAAGCGTCACGTCTGGAGGAAACCAGGAACCGCTCATCACCTGGCTAATACCATCCCTACAGTGAAGCATGGCAGCGGCAGTATCATGATGTGGGGATGTTTTTCAGCAGCGGGAACAGGGCGTCTAGTCCTGATAGAGGGAAAGATGAATGCAGCTAAGTACACTGAGTGCTCTGGACCTCAGACTGGGGCAAAGGTTTACCTTCCAACATGACAACAACCCGAAGCACACAGCCAAGAAAACAAAGGAGTGGCTTTGGAGAAAGTCTGCGCATGTCCTTGAGTGGCCCAGCCAGAGCCCAGACCTGAATCCAATTGAACATCTGTGGAAAGAGCTGAAAATGGCTGTGTACCGATGCTCCCCATCCAACCTGATGGAGCTTGCAAGGATATGCCAAGAGGAATGGGCAAAAATTTACAGAAACAAGTGTGCCAAGCTCGTAGCTTCTTTCCCAAGACGCCTTGAAGCTGTAATCGCTGCCAAAGGTGCAGCAACCAAGTATTAGGCTATGGGTGTGTACAGATATGTAACCCCTAAATAACCTATTTTTGTCAGTAAAATAAAATTGCATATTTTCTAAAAACCTGTTTTCACTTCGTCATTATTGGCTATTGTGTGTAGATGTTTGAGGCAAAAAATGAACTAAATCTATTGTAGTATAAGTCTGTAACGTAATAAAACGTGGAGAAGGTGAAAGGGGTGTGCAGACTTTCCGGCTTGACTGTACATTTATGTTAATGAGTTTAGTAAAGTGCACGTAACTAATAAAGCACCCGAGTGATTGTTAGCGCGAGTTAGTAATATATACAATATACACGGGAACGAAAGCAGGAAGTAGCAGAAAACGAGACTTCGGAAATACAGCGACTGGGTAAACAAACACACAGATGAGACTCGGACAACCAACGAACAGAGGGGAATGCAATGATGAACCGGGAACGTAATAGATAATATGGAAAATAATTAATAACATGACTAATAATGAAATAAAAATACAAAACAGACAGATACTCAGAACATAACAATTCGCCAATTACTGGTTCATATTTAAAGCGTATCAGCTTTCTCCCAGCTCACAGCATCGTGGAAAGGAAGTTTATAGCCTATTAAATAGCACACAGATAGGTAGCCATATTTGTATTCACGTTATTGTTATTCTTATTAGTAGTCATTCTATGGGAGTTATTTTCTTAATATGTTTTCAGGGCTTCCTGGCATAAGTGGATTGCTACTGTGATTTAACTGAATTAATAAATAACATAATGCTCATGCATGTGGGGAACTTCAATAACTTGTTTATCTTACGTTTTTAAATATTAAAGTAGGCCTACATTTTGGTGCTCTATAGGCTTTAGGCCACCTAGCTTAGATGGTCCAGCTTGAGTCACAGCAGGATTCCATGGTAATGCTGCAATATCGGGATGCATTGGCCGCAAGTGACGAAGCATTTTAACAGGACAGGTGCCGGTCGAAAATCATGCACCGTGCTTTTTATACGTGAACCTTCCTTTATTAACAAATCTCTGCAAAATCTCAAACGCACTCTCAAATCTCTCCCTCTTTGAAACCCTACGACTTGGAATCAGGAAAACTACAGGGTTTGCGTTCATTATTACCGTTTTATAACTTTAAAAAAAACCCAACATTTTGACAACTCCCGTAGGCTATAATAGTAAAAAGGGCTTTTTACAAATAGGCTAACTGTTCTGGGAAATTTGGAAATAAGATAACCTGTTATGCAGATATTTCTCAAGTTTATAACCAGTCAAAATTTACGAAAATTAGTCGAGAATTAAGCAAGTTATGGTATATTTTATCAGGTGAAGTCTGCATCGGTCAATATGGGCTACTACCAATATGGTGGCCGCGTAGAAATCTGAGCGGTTTCTAGGTTTTTATGTCTATGGACTGAGCCGACCGTTTCTGTCCCTTTCGTGTTTGACAGGCCGATTCGTTTTGAAATAAATACGATAAAATAAATAAAAGAAAATTAAAAAAACGAATAGATATTGATTTATGTAATTGCTAATTTACTTATTTCATTGCTTATTTATTAATGTATGTATTTATTTAATTGCTTATATATTTATTACATAATCAATTTAATTTAATTTTGTCACATTTGGTCTTCCATACTTGGGGGCGTTTGAACCATTTTTATATTTTGCAAGTTTGTGGGGAAAGGAATGAGCTGATCTGGAATCAGAGGTTTTGCACAGACACGCAGAAATCCCGTGTCTTTTCACCGACACCCGAGGTTCATATGTGAGTGAAAAGAGCCCCTGATCCCAGATCCGTATTGCTGACACATCTCAACAGGTAGGGCTATTGGTTGAGCATGTATTGGTTCGAGATACCGCCCACAATGACAGGCGTCACCGTGACGCCCGAAGCTTCGCTTTCCATGATCACGTGATTTGAAACAAGCCTCGGAGCACTACTTCGAAACATTAGTGATTTGAAAACTCGACACGTGCGTGTCGAGCATCCCATCCCTAATTTGAATGCCATTTTTTTAGCCTACATTTTAATATAAAAGGCACTTAAATTCAAAAGTTAAGGTTTTTTCAAAACACATTTTGGTAGGTGTTTTGTGCCTGACACCCTTAAACAAAATCTTGCAGATACAAACAGCACCCAATGCGTGGTAAGTCCCAATAACGGAAAACAGGATTTTTTCCCCCATTACACCAGTGCTGATATTTTACTAAATATACATGGTTTCATTTCTTTAGAACACCTACAACAGGTGAGCATAAACTAGCAGAACTTGGCTTCCCTCTCGCCAAATTAGCCTGCTTGTTCAATTAAATTTCGTTTAATTATAAAATTGGGTCATGGAATCGTGTCGGCAGCAACATTCCAACGTAATTAGGCCTATATTATGTAAAAGGTGTTGGTATTCATTAATGTTATTCTGCATTTGTACATATATTTAGAAAAAAATAAAAGTACTTAAAACACCTTTTTTTACTGTTTACATTTGAATGTTTCATGTGATCACGTAGCTAAATGCTACTTTAATAATTATTGACGTCGCCTCATTCCTACTGCACACCATGAGCCGATTCGCCAAAATGCTGATAACAGTTCAATCAATCAATCAATAACCTTTATTAGCTTTAAGGGATTATTTTTGAATTAATTGAAGTCCCAACATAAATATAATTCTCGAGTTGTTGAGGCCTAGTAGCTATAGCCTATATAGGCCACGTTTACATCTGGCAAATATATAGATGGATGAACTGTGTGTCTATTCTGAATAACTAATTAAATACAATAAATAATGCAGCGGTTAAAAATAAAAGCTAAAAGCGGTAGTCCTGCAAAAGAGGAACAAAGTAGCCTGTTTCAAACTCAAACGCCATTTTAGAGACGGAGGAGAAAGAAGTGAGAGTAAAATAAGGAATAAACCTGAATAAAAGAACGGAGTAAGTAGCCTGTTGTGCAGTGGGATGAAGAGAAGATAAAAGTGAAGGTGTGGGGAGGAATGGGAATCTGAAAGTATAATCGTACTAACGCTCAATTCAGTAAAACAGAAAACTGGCGGTTTGGGTGTAGCCTAATAGCCTCGGCTATTTTTGAATTTCCCATTTGGTACCATATAGTCATTTAAAAAATAACTTTAAAAAAAGTTTACGTTTTATTTCAGTGTATTTTTTTTGTCGCCTATTCTTTTTTTAAATTACTATTTTATTTCATCACCGTTTTTACCTCGTCAGATATGACGGAAGTTACAGGCCCTGCAGTTTGATTAAAAGAGTAGGCTACATTTTTACAACTGTTCCTGAAACAGGGAAAAACAAAACTAACTTCTTGTCAAACAGTATCGAGCAGACTTCACTGACATCAGACGTAAATTCAGTAGCCTACTTATTGGTCTGATTTTAACTCAATATAAGGAAAATGATAACTGAGGTGTGACTTAGTATAAAGGTAAAGATAAATAAAAGTAACGTGGGCGAATACATAGTGACGTTTCAGCATCCGTGGATTTATTTTTAGCTGATCTATTTCTTAATTGAATTGACAGGCTATCTTTATTAAACACCATCCATGTTAAATCAGCCAGTCAGTCCGTGATTCTGTTGGAAAAGTTGTTTTTCCATCCGGTGTAAAGCCTACGTGCAATCAAACTTTACACCTGCTCAGGACCATGCGTACCACGTTCTTAAATTCAAAATGCAGCTAAATGCAGTTTATTGATGAATATCAATTAAAACATTAATTTATTCTTGTTTTCTGTTAAATTCACAAGACTGAGGGGTCGATTTACTAAGATCCCAAATAAGGGGCGTTATTTTGTGTGCTCAGCCGCATTATCATTTCACACTTTGTGGTGATCAACTAAGAGTCATCAGGCCTCATTCATCAAACGATCATAAATATGTGTGGAAATTTATGTACGAAACGAGTTTGTATGAAGAACCTATGCCGGATTCATCAAACCATGTGGGAAAGGCAGATCTTTTAAAAATAAATTATAATAATAATTTTTGTATTTTCTGCGTATGTTTGTACATTATGATTTATCGGTGGCCTGGTGGGACCCACAGCTTCATTCTGAGGGGAAGCTCATTTGGAGTGGGACCCACAGCTTCATTCTGAGGGGAAGCTCAGTTGGAGTGGGACCCACAGCTTCATTCTGAGGGGAAGCACAGTTGGAGTGGGACCCACAGCTTAATTCTGAGGGGAAGCACAGTTGGAGTGGGACCCACAGCTTCATTCTGAGGGGAAGCTCAGTTTGAGTGGGACCCACAGCTTCATTCTGAGGGGAAGCTCAGTTGGAGTGGGACCCACAGCTTCATTCTGAGGGGAAGCACAGTTGGAGTGGGACCCACAGCTTCATTCTGAGGGGAAGCTCAGTTGGAGTGGGACCCACAGCTTCATTCTGAGGGGAAGCTCAGTTGGAGTGGGACCCACAGCTTCATTCTGAGGGGAAGCTCAGTTGGAGTGGGACCCACAGCTTCATTCTGAGGGGAAGCTCAGTTTGAGTGGGACCCACAGCTTCATTCTGAGGGGAAGCTCAGTTGGCGATTGTTTAGAGAACACTGTTGTGAGAGACGATTACTGAAGAAATTAATAACATTTTATTTATTTCCGGCTGAGAGGAAGACCATAGCCTAGTGCTTGGCAGATGGAAGCAATGTGCTCGTCCGATTCAGAAAGGCTTGAACTTTAAAGGGTAACAAAGCACTAAAACCACTTATTTTAGATAACTGATACATTTGGGTTTTTCTAAGTATTACTCATTGATCCTGGTCCAAATCTTGACAAATTACTGCAGTCAGCACAAAAAAGCATAAACTTTAAGAATCTGGCTCAAAAGTGTCTCTAGTGGTAAAACGTTAGGTACTGCACGTTCAATCTGTGATTGGCCAGAAGTGTCATCGCTGACGTATTTCTCCCTCAGTGACGAAATATAAACCTGTACAGCTACGCCCACCGATAGTTCAGTGGCCACGCCCTGAAGTTTTGGAGCGAGGGCGGCCTACGCAGCTGACCGAATCTAGTTCGTTTTTCAGTCTAGCTTAGCAAGTAGCTAGCTAATTTTTAAAATATATAAATACGTAGGCTACTTTATTAAAAATAATTATATAGTATAAAGCATATGAAAACTGCGTATCTGACAGGGATGTGGAGAGCTACTCTCTGTGTTGCATGCAAGATGTGGATATTTCCTGTATTTTTATGTTAAAACAAAGCTAAATTTTACCTTCTGAGGAGGTAAGTAAAGTATCAATTGTTTCCTTTGTTCACACTGTGCCCTTGCTGGCCTGCTCCGAACAAAATTTACACCTGCTCAAGAGCACGCGTACCGCATTCGTAAATTCAGAATGCTAGTAAATATAGCTTCTGAGTGATAATGAATTTATTTTTATTTTCTGTTAAATTCACGAGACTAAATGTGGCCTTTGAAATACACATTGCAAAACGTAATAAATTATGATTGTAAGAAGCAAACCTTTTATATTACGCCCCTTAATCAATTGTAGGCTATGAAGCTGTTTAATTAGACCCATAACGTAGGCCAATGAACGCTCCCAGTAGCCTACTATTTTTTTCTAAATTGCTCAAAATTGAAATTCTACATGACCTTACATAGGCTATGCTAATTAAAACAAACATTTAACCAATTAAATTTGCTTTAAAGTGGCGTACATGTCTGTAGCCAGGGTGGCAATTGTGGTCAACAGCTTAATCCAGCTAATGCCAGCGTACATCCAGTTCCCCTACAAGATGCAAAGCCAGGTGGAGGTAAAGCAGGGTTTTTATGTAATTGCCAACCTGTCCAATGTTATCGGTTACCGATTTCAAACCACACTCACATACACAGAACCCCAACAGAATTACAAAATGAATAACGTTTAATGTATTTCCAGGCTGCGATAATGCAACGCGCTCGTATTGATGGTACGTATTCTGGTAGGTCTTTACTTTACCAGTTCATGACGCCATTATTGACAATATTAAAGTATTTTTTTCTTTGATTGAACATCTGCTAATAAGCGATTTCAGTGTCAGAATAATTATTTCTTTTGCTTTTTCTGGGCCATTCTGACTAGATATGGATCTTTAAATGGAAGTGACAGCCTCCATATAAGGCAATTCATGGGCGTGGATTTATGCTAATCACAAAATAACGTGGACGCGCATCGTACGTGAATATGAAAAAATACCTTTTCCACATGGTTTGATGAATCCGGCGTAAACTTTTTGTAACAACTCCCTTCAGACATAAATGTACGCGTATATTTAGGAACGCTTCATGAATGAGGCCCATTCTCTCTTGGGCCTTGAACACACTGGGGTTTGAGTTTCTGAAACATTTTAGTTTTCGCTACCTTGACCTGTACCCAGCTAACAAAAGGATGTCCTGAGGACGTACTCAAACTGGACCACAAAGTTATTAGGATGTTGGAAATTAACGTTATTTTGTAGGGTCCTTTGATGTCCTGGGGACGTTTTTCTTAATGTCAAAACAATGTTTTCAGGACATTCTTAATACAGTCATAACTATAAAATTATGTCCTGTGGACGTCCTCTAATGTTAGGAGAACCGATCGGAACCACACGCAGACACCAAGATGTAGTAACAATTATGCTTTAATCAGAGTCCACGGAAACAGGGCAAAGTCCAGCAAACAGGGCAATACAGGGCAAGCAGAAAAATAGTCAAATCCAGGCAGGGGTCAAAGTCCAAGCAACCAGGGCAATGCGGAGAACGCAGGGCGAAGTCCCAGTTCTGAACCTGGAGATCAATCAGAGGGGGCTGGAGAACAGGAGGGTGAAGGGCTGGAGCGGGGCTTGGACAGAGATGGGCAGGCGGGCAGGAGGACTGGAGGACTGGAGCAGGGTTGGGGGCTGGAGAACAGAAGGGTGCAGGGCTGGAGCGGGGCTTGGACAGAGATGGGCAGGCGGGCAGGAGGACTGGAGCAGGGCTGGATGGAGACAGGTAAAGCAGGCAGGAGAACAGGAGCAGGACGGGACAAAACAGGACAGGAGACAGGAACTCAGAACAGGTAAGGAATAAACGTGAAAGCGGAATACAAACACAGAAAACGCATAGAAACGGAGAAACCAGGAAATTAATTATGACACAGAGGCACGGGACATAACACAAAATTCACCACAACATTATTATGTTGAAAATTTATGTTCTTCAGGTGTTATTTTGTAGGGGTCCTACGACATTTTCGGGACGTTCATAATACAGTCATAAGACCATAAAATGACGTCCTCTAAATAGAATACAATGTTATCAGGACGTTAAAAATGAACGTTCTCCAGGCGTTATTTTGTAGGGTTCCACTGTTGTCCCGGCAAAGATTTTAGATATCCGACTAGCCTACCCTTTTTTATTTTTTATTTTTATTTTTTTAATAACTTTATTCAACAAGAGATACATACATAGACAAAACACAGAATACAATCAGGGGTACATATATTAAACTAAACAAAATAAGAATAAAAAAAAAAAAGATGTTATAAGTAGCACACATATTCTGTCCCCAGTGTGTGTCTCTGTACACAAATTGACAGATAGCTAACAAGCTTCAAGAGAAAGTCGGAGGCTGGAGTAAAGTTGAAAATACTTTTACTGTTGTCGTCATTCTCATGAAGGATTTTGTAAAACTGAGATGATACAAAAGATAGTACCAATCACTGGATGCGTACACAAACATTCAAATGATATGTAAATAGCTGTACTGTACATAACTTGTAAACATTCTGTAAACATGCATAAAATTCACCAGCCTAAAAACACCAATAGAAACGGTACTGGCAGTATTCACATGTAGATAACTAAATATTAAATGTAACATAACCGAATACACTACATGACATGTAAACTATTATAATTATCTGTAAATGTAAATACAACTTACAAGCGATGCTTTCCAAGGCACAAACAGAGGAAGGAAAGGATAAAATGTCTGGAGCTGCAAGCCGACTGCATGTGCAGCAACAACTGAAGCATTTCCTGGTCTAGCTGTGTCACATGACTAAAATAACCAATGAAAACAATAGCAAGAATTAAACAAGAGGATAATTAATTACTCCAAAACGACCACTAGGGGGGAGAGAATCCTAAAAACAGATGCAAAGCTCTTACAGAACATGACACTCCCCGTCTGGTATTGATTAAATACCACTCTCTGAATAACGAGAACATGTCTGAACAACGGGGGAACTAAATTCAGTCTGTGTCCTCAGCGCTCTTGAGAAGGATTGTCTCCGAGACAGGCCTCAAGAAGGTCTTTGCTGAGCCAGATCTTGTGATCTTTAGTTCAATCTTCCTGACTTTTCCATCTTGGTCAGGGAATGTCTTTGTGACCAAAGCCATGGGCCACTCGTTCCGCTTCACCTGGTTATCCTTAAGCAGGACTAGGTCACCTTCCTTGATATTAGGTCGTACATCCTGCCATTTTCTACGGCTTTGAAGTGTCGGAAGGTACTCACGTCTCCATCTGTTCCAAAAGGTGTTTGCCAGATGCTGCACCTGTCTCCACTGCTGGCGGTGGAGGTCTTTGCTGTCGAAGGTTCCAGGAGGAGGAAGGTAAGTACACACCTTTTGTGTCAGGAGTGAAGCAGGGGTCACGAGAAAGGGTGACTCTGGGTCTGAAGAGATAGGTGCGATTGGCCTGGCATTAATGATTGCCGTGACCTCTGCCATTAAGGTAGATAACACCTCATGAGTGAGGTGTGACTGGCTGGTTTGCTTGAGCATGGAGTTGAGTATGCGTCTGGAGATGCCAATCATTCGCTCCCAAACTCCTCCCATGTGGGAGAAATGAGGAGGATTGAAGACCCAAGTGCAATGTTCTTCACCCAAGTACTTACTGACATTGGGCTCTTTAGGATCAGTGAGGAGTATATGCAACTCCTTGCAGGCACCTGCAAAGTTGGTTCCACAGTCGGAACGGATTTGCTTAGCAGGTCCTCTTAGAGCAAAGAATCGCCGCAAGGCATTTATGAAACTTAATGTATCCATTGCCTCGATGAGTTCTATGTGCACGGCACGTGTGCTCATGCAGGTGAAAAGTACAGCCCACCTTTTGCTGTTAGCCTGACCCCCGCAAGTACGTCTTGTGGTGACAGCCCAAGGGCCAAACACATCAAGTCCCACGTAGGTGAAAGGTGGCTCTGTGCTCAGACGATCGGAGGGTAAGTCTGCCATCTTATGTTCAGCAGTTCTCCCACAAAGTTTGTTACATACAACACATTTGTGGAGGATACTGTTGATGCATTTCTTAGCCCCAACGATCCAGAACCCTGCTGTATGCACAGACCCTTCTGTGAAGACATGACCTTGGTGCTTGACCTTTTCATGATAATGCCTCACGAGCAGCGTTGCAATGTGGCTGCGGCCTGGGATGACTAGAGGGAACTTTTCTCTTGTGTCGAGTGCCGCGTGGTTGAGTCTACCTCCTATTCTCAGAAGGCCCTCTTCACTCACACAGGGGTTCAGCTTTCTCAAAGGACTGTCTTTTGAGATGTCCTTACCAGCAGTTAAGCAGGTGAACTCTTTGCTGTAGGTCTCTCTTTGCACACACCTGATGATGAGAGTTTCTGCCTTTGACAATTCTTCTGCTGTGTGAGGCTTTTTGCATTGATGCCAGCCGCTACAGACCTCGCGCTTGGCTTTAGCTGCACTTCTTTGGGACTGAATGATGTGCGTCAAAGATGTTATGGCTCGCACCAGAGACTTCCAAGAAGAGAACCGCTCAAAGCGATGAGATCCCAGATGAGATGGAGGAACAGTGAGCGTAGTGACATGAGAACGCACCTCAGTGTCAGAATCTGGGTCGATGAGTTCATATGACTCCTCTTCTGGAGTAGCCACTCCTTCAGGTAGGGACAGGAACGGGGGCCCTGTGAGCCATGTCGCGCTAACTAGCTTGGCTGCAGGTACAGATTGAGTAGCATGATCCGCCGGATTCTGAGTGGTGCAGACGTAGTGCCACTGCTCAGGTTCAGTGAACTTTCTGATACGCTGTACCCTGTTGCAAACATACACATAAAACCGTCTGGTTTGGTTGTATCCCAAAACAACCTTACTGTCTGTGTAGAACTGCAATGTGTCCACACTGATGTCCAACTCGCTCTCTACCAACTCCGCCATTTCCACTGCCAATACAGCCGCACCCAGTCTGGGGCGCTAGTTTCGCCTTTCCCAGGATGAATCCTACGTGACACGCTCCATCACTGTTGATCACCTTCAGGTAAGCTACAGCCGCGATAGCCTTCACCGAAGCATCTGAGAAGATGTGAAGTTCTTTCCTTTGAGAGGTAGTAAGAGTGGTAGGAGTGTAAGCTCTTGGTATCTTGAATTCACTCAGGTCTTGTCAGGAGTCTTTCCACAACCTCCATTCAGCTTCCTTCTCATCTGGAAGAGGACTCAAGGGCCTCACTGCTGGTGAATTCTCGCAGCAAGAACTTCCCTTGAATTATGATAGGCGCGACAAGCCCGAGAGGGTCGAACAGACTGTTCACCGTGGCTAGAACACCTCTACGGGTGAAGGGCTTCTCTGTAGCTGCCACTCTGAAGGTAAAGATGTCATGTTTTAGATCCCAGCTGAGCCCTAGGCTGCGTTGGATGAGGGCTGAGTTGTCGTCGAAGTCCAAGTTCTGCAAACCCTTCGCATGGTCTTCTGGCAGGAAGGCCTCCAAGACGTCAGAGTGATTTGACGCTATCTTGTGGAGTCGTAAGTTGGAGATGGCAAGCATCTCCCGTGGCCTTTTCAGCAGGTCGATAGCTTCAGCGGCTGATGGGAGTGACTTGAGGCTATCAACGACGTAGAAGTCACGTTCTACAAAGTGTTTGGCATCCATGCCATATTCGCTTACCCCATGTTGTGCTGCGCGACGAAGACCATAGATGGCTACTGCTGGTGACGGGCTGTTACCGAATACATGGACTTTCATCCTGTACTCAATAATCTCCTTGCTGGGTTCGTTGTCCTTGAACCAAAGGAACCGAAGGAAGTCTCTGTGGTCTTCTCTGACAGTGAAGCTGTGAAACATCTGCTCGATGTCCGCTATCACAGCCACAGTCTCTCTTCGGAAACGTAGCAAGACTCCGAGTAAGCTGTTGTTCAGATCCGGGCCAGTAAGTAGCACATCGTTCAGGGAGACGCCGTGATGCTGGGCGCTGGAGTCAAAGACGACTCTGATCTGACTTGGCTTTTGAGGATGGTATACACCAAAAATGGGTAAATACCATTGTTCTTCTCCCTCTAGCAGCGGTGGAGCTAACTCGGCCTGGTCGCGATCAAATACTTTTTGCATGAAGTTCACAAAGTGAGTTTTCATCTCAGACTTTCTTTCGAGGGTGCGGCGGAGAGAGGTAAGGTGACTTAGAGCCTGTTCTCGATTGTTTGGGAGCTGTCGCCGAGGGGATCGAAATGGAAGGGATGCCACCCAGCTGTTGGTGTCATCCATAAACATCTCTTTGTCCATGAGCCCCAGGAAAAGCCTGTCTTCGATGGAGAGACCCACTTTGTCGTCATCCTTGGTTCTCTCAAAGATTGTGCAGCCGAGGCTGCAGTCATAGAGGACTGGGGTTTCGCCTGCAAGGCCGCGAAGAGAGGTGCAGCGCTGTGCTTTGGTGCTAAACTTCTCCTTGACTTGAAGATGATTGGGGCACGGAGTGAGGAGAGACGGACGTCCATTTTCAAGCACATTGGTCCGGAAGGTAGTCACAGCCACCGGTTTGTGGGCTGAGCCCAAGCATACATCACCTATGACAACTCAGCTAAGGTCTAGTCTTTGGGCATAGGGCGTACTGTGAGGACCATTGCGTTGCTCGAACCTGAAGGATGTCGCGTCCCAGAAGTAGGAGTATCTGAGCCTCTGGATCTAGGTGCGGTATTCTGTGAGCGATGGACTTCAGGTGAGTGTGATGCTGAGCAGCCGCTGGAGTTGGAATCTCAGACCGGTCATCTGGCATGTGATTGCACTCGATGAGTGTGGGAAGCATCACACTTGTCGTTCCATCCAATGACTCTGCCATGAACCCTGTGGCTCTTCTCCCCGATGTTTCAGTGACCCCTGCACATGTGCGGAGAGTGTATGGCGAGTCCGACCCTCTAATTTGGAAGAGGTTGAAGAATTCGGACCTGGCCAGTGACCTATTGCTCTGGTCGTCCAGGATAACATAGACCTTTGTGGCTTTGTCTGGGCATGTCATGGGATAGACCATCACCAGGCAGATCTTAGAACAGGATCTAGGCTCCTTACTTTCACAGACTTCTGTGCACCTGGAGGTGACTGCTGGTGCCTCTCCTTCACCCTCCCCGCCATGCTCTGATGAGCGGTCTCCCATGTTCCATGGAGGAGGTCCAGGGTGAAGCGCTGCAATATGACCGTCACTCTCACATTCCCTGCACTTCAAGGCTACCTTACAGTTCTTCGCCAGGTGAGTAGTAGAAGAGCAACACCTGAAGCAGATACCACTCTCTTTAAGAAAAGTCCTGCGCTCTTCAAGTGGCATGCTCCGAAAACCTCTACACTTTTTTAGGGGGTGGGGTTTATTGTGGATAGGGCATTGTCTGTCAGTGTTATCCAGCTTGCCGCTTAAACTGTCTAACTGAGAAGTTGATCGATGTGATGCGACTTCAGTCTTGTGAGCAGAGACGTGACTCTTAGCATATCCCGATCTCCTTTCCATTCGTTCAGGCTTCGATGGACCCGTAGAGAACCTGTAGGAACTGTTTGGTGGAGCTGCAGGGACTGTTGAGAGAGTGAAGCTAGGGTCGTTTCTTCTGCGTGCTTCATTACATATAAAGTTTGTGAAGAATGCAAACGGAGGAAAAGAGACACCGTGCTGCTCCTTGTACCGAGAGCCTTGATCTAACCACCTCTCTTGCAGACTAAGTGGCAATTTCTCAACAATAGGGTTGACACCCCTAGCGGTGTCCAGATACGAGAGCCCAGGTAAGTAGCCCTCAGATTTGGCAGACTCTAACTCCCTTAGCAGGTCTCCTAGCTCCCTGAGCTTTAAGGGGTCCTTGTGACTGATTTTGGGAAAGTTCTCAATCCTCTCAAAGAGAGCTCTCTCAATCACTTCAGGTGAACCGTAGCACTCCTCTAGGCGATCCCAGGCCATACTTAAACCTGTGGAAGGGCTGGCGACATGCACAGAACGAATCCTTTGGACGTGCTCTGAAGACTGATTTCCTAACCACTTCGATAAGAGGTCAAGCTCCTCGCTGGCAGTTAAGTTTAGTCCTCCAGTGGCATTGAGGAACGAGGACTTCCAAGCCCAATAATTCTCTGGGCGATCGTTGAACTTGATGAGGCCAGAATTCACAAGCTCTCGACGTACCAAGTATCTTGCGATGTCACTCATACCAGTCCTGTCATCAGTATGCGGCTGTAATGAGGCTCTGTTGAAAGAGGAAGAGTGCGGCTGAACAGAGGGGAGGTGAGCAAGGGGGTGGTGAGGAACTGCTGGCGTTGGCCTTTCAGGTCGCTGTGCCACGTGGTTGTCATTGTCCGTCATAGTGCGTTGACGAACCACTGGCGTTGCCCTCTCAGGTTGCTGTGCTGCTTGAACATCGTTCTTGGGTACGAAGTCAGAAGCTCTGCTGTCAAAACCAGAGGCATGCTCCCGTATATCTGGGTTGACATCGGGTTTGATGAGCGGCAATAGAGATGGAGTATATGGTTTAAGTACTGGGGGCTCTGCATCACTAAGGTGTAGCTGGGAGTGATGTTCGACATAGTCGCGGGTGCACTGAATGGCGACATGAAATGTATCACGGTGACTCCTACTGCCGTCTCTACCTTCGATCTCTGCTGCTGCCTCGAGAACTTCAGCCTCTGCTATGGCTACTGCTACCTCTTTCTCGTGCTCCAAAGCTGATAACTCAGCTGCTATGCGTGCCTCTTCTATCTTTAAATCAGCTTCTCGCTGAACGAAGGTGGTGCGTGCACGCGCAGCTTCGACTTTAGCCCGAGCCCGGGCTGCAGCCCTTAAAACTGAAGAGGATCTAGATGAGGTGGATGAGCTAGAAAGATGTGATCTTGCTTCACTTACAGGGTCCTGTACTTTTACGTCACCGTCAGTGGTGAACAATCGTTCCAATCCAGCTCCACTAGTATGTGACATCATGAATCACGGTCCTCCAAAGATGTACGAGAAGAGGTGAGTATGGAGGATTTTTCGTGCGTGGGGGAGGTGTGCTTGCACAGTACTTTCTTTTTCCTGATGCTGTAGTGCCCGCCGTGAAGATGCTTTTTTACTATTCTGTCCCCAGTGTGTGTGTCTGTACACAAATCGACAGATAGCTAACAAGCTTCAAGAGAAAGTCGGAGACTGGAGTAAAGTTGAAAAGACTTTTACTGTTGTCGTCATTCTCATGAAGGATTTTGTAAAACTGAAATTATACAAAAGATAGTACCAATCAGTAGATGTGTACACAAACATTCAAATGATATGTAAATAGCTGTACTGTACATAACTTGTAAACAATATGCATACAATTCACCAGTCTAAAAACACCAATAGAAACGGAACTGGCAGTATTCACATGTAGATAACTAAATATTAAATGTAACAGAACCGAATACACTACATGACATGTAAACTATTATAATTATCTGTAAATCTAAATACAACTTACAAGCGATGCTTTCCAAGGCACAAACGGAGGAAGGAAAGGATAAAATGTCTGGAGCTGCAAGACGACTGCATGTGCAGCAACAACTGAAGCATTTCCTGGTCTAGCTGTGTCACATGACAAAAATAACCAATGAAAACAATAGCAGGAATTAAACAAGAGGATAATGAATTACTCCAAAACAACCACTAGGGGGGAGAAAATCCTAAAAACAGATGCAAAGCTCTTATACAGAACATGACAACACAGATGAACAGTTTTAATTGCTTTCTTTTTTTTGAAAATGATATTGTTTTCATATAAATTTTATTTACCTTTAGAAAATTTCTGTTTATGAATATGATATTTTGCCAAAAGTAAAATAAGGTTCATTTAAAATAATACATCTTCAAGGGTATTATTGTAATGCATAAAACCAAAAATAATGCTTTCAATATCCGCCTACCCTCTTTGTTATTAGTCATGTTCGAGTGATGGACCCGGAAGTGGCCGAGAAAAATTACATCTTAGGAACAGGCAAAGATTGTAGATAAGTCAAGATACGCAACCGGTGCCTTTCCCCATTGTATTTTTTGTGTGCACGAGGGGAAGTGATCAGGCATGCACAGTAGTGTTTTCTGTTACCTTAGCAACTAAAGTTACATCACGTATGCTTAAAGTGGCGAGCATCTCCAGACGTTTCAGCTCCGAAGCTGGATCTCTTGCTCCGCCTACCCTCTTTAGAACGGGGGTTCAGGAGATTATCCTTGAAGCTCGCAAACTCCAGTGGTCACCGGAGGCATTGCAGCCTCTGGTGCCAAAAAGCTCATTTCCCCATTGTAGTCCATTTAAAAACTACGAAATTACCCAGGCCAAATTGTACTATTTTTGACAGTTCTTTTAAATTCTACATGTCTTCACACCAAACTAATTACTCTCCAGGGACTGTTTTTTTTTTCTGAACCCCGCAGAAGAAGTTATAAGATTATTTTTATTTCAATTGAGTCTGCATGTTTAGGTACCCAGTGTGCATGCTCTTGTTCCAAAAAGCCCCATAGTCTAACATGGCGTCTCCATGAATTGGCTTCATGCATAAAGTATTTTAGCAAATAATCCCACTGCACTAATGAAGAAAACTTAATATCTTATTCAAATTGTAGTTGGAACGAAAACCAGGATACACAGGGCTTCTCCAGGACCAAGTTTGGGAACCACAACCTTGGGGCAGTGTGAAGGTGTCCTACATTATTCCATGACTAAAGGGCCAAATAAAATGTTTTCCAATGTTCTCCCAAGGTCATATTGTAACATTATTCCGTGATGAAGGTAGGACCAAAAGAGAACGTTTTTCAAAGTACTGTGATAGTCATGTTTGTAACGTTACTCCATCACCATGGTAGGACCAAAAGATAATGTTACAAAAGGTCACATGAAGGTCTTCCTTTAAACATTATGATATGACCTTCAGGAGACCAGTTTATAACATTTGAACATCCAGATCATGTTGTCAGGATGTTTTCAATATAACGTCAGACTTTGACTAAAAGAGAACATTATGTAACGTCCTCAGGACGTCATTTGTTTGCTGGGTAGTAGCTACACATTACTTGCAGGCATTCTGTGGTTTTATAATTCTCCTCGATGCACGTTTCCTTGATAACCGATTTCATGTTTTGCGTTCCTTGGTATCCATATTGATAAAATAAACAACATGATCATTTTCCGCATTTAAATGGTGTAAATGCGTCTCCTCCTTCAAAATTGAACCACGATCGGCAGTCATAATCGAGATAAAATAATATAATAATCATAAAATAAACACAAATGTTCAACTGTCAAATTAACTTTGTGAAGACTGAAATTCCCACGGAATTCGCGAGTAGCCTACCACTAATGGAACTGTAGGCTACGTTATTTATGACGCAAGCAAAATGATTCTAAAGGTAGGTTTCAACAACCGAACCTGTAGCTACACACTGACGGCTAAAACGATAAAATGAGTAGCCTACATGGCGTGGGTAACTATTTGGACAGCGTGTGATTTTTGTGTTTGGTAGCCGCCTCATTATAAGCTCAAACGGGGGCTTGGCAACAGCATGAGTGCGAGGTAGCACGCGAGAGGGAGAGAGGAACGAAGCAGCCGCTGTGAGTGCTGTCCAGAGTAGAAATTAGTAGCTTTTGGCTACTAGTGGAAAAAAATCTTTGGGGCGTCTCATGCTCAGTCCTGAATTTAAATTCAATTATTTAATAGTCTTACGTCTATGTGGGGGCTGACCGTATAACTTGCTTGAGCTGTGGCTCCTACGCTCCTCGTTTGCGGTGAGATTGCATAGAACATTTCCACAGAACTCCGGTGTAAAAAGGATAAAAAACAACGATCTCTTTATTCCAAAAACGGATCCAACAGCAGATAAGCATCTTCTTTACAGGAGTTATAAACGAAAAGTTGTGTCCTTCAAAAAACGATGGTGAGAACCGTGTGGCTCCAAGCTAGAAATACTGATAATTGCAGGATAAAGCAAAAAGTGCGTGAATCACACGAACCACGAAGAATTAGACCTATTTATCTTAGTGGCAGTACTCATTTACAAGATAAGTGAATATATAGAAAAGGCCTATCCAACAAATATGAATCATAAACCATCTTGAAATGATTCATTATTATTATAAAACAAAAAATATTATCCAAAACAATTACAAACAAACGTATTACAATAGGTAATAACTGTAAGGGGTTAATAATACCCTAATGACATAAACCAATAAACAAGACTCTATAAAGCCAATAACAATGTGTTTGGCTCCCACAATCTATCTGTAACATCTCCAAGCTATCTAGGTTACCGTAGCCTGCGTAACACTGGCATGTGGAAGTAATGAATGGTGGAATGGGGCCTGTGTTAGCTGTTCTGGCATGTGGAATGATGGAATGGGGCGTGCTCTTAGCTGCTCTGGCATGTGGAATGGATGAATGGTGGAATGGGGCCTGCGTTAGCTGCACTGGCATGTGGAATGGTGGAATGGGGCCTGCGTTAGCTGCACTGGCATGTGGAATGGGGCCTGCGTTAGCTGGGCTGGCATGTGGAATGGTGGAATGGGGCCTGCGTTAGCTGCACTGGCATGTGGAATGGATGAATGGTGGAATGGGGCCTGCGTTAGCTGCTCTGGCAGGCATGTGGAATGGATGAATGGTGGAATGGGGCCTGCGTTAGCTGCTCTGGCATGTGGAATGGATGAATGGTGGAATGGGGCCTGCGTTAGCTGTTCTGGCATGTGGAATGGATGAATGGTGGAATGGGGCCTGCGTTAGCTGCTCTGGCATGTGGAATGGATGAATGGTGGAATGGGGCCTGCGTTAGCTGCTCTGGCATGTGGAATGGATGAATGGTGGAATGGGGCCTGCGTTAGCTGCTCTGGCATGTGGAATGGATGAATGGTGGAATGGGGCCTGCGTTAGCTGTTCTGGCATGTGGAATGGATGAATGGTGGAATGGGGCCTGCGTTAGCTGCTCTGGCATGTGGAATGGATGAATGGTGGAATGGGGCCTGCGTTAGCTGCTCTGGCATGTGGAATGGATGAATGGTGGAATGGGGCCTGCGTTAGCTGCTCTGGCATGTGGAATGGATGAATGGTGGAATGGGGCCTGCGTTAGCTGCTCTGGCATGTGGAATGGATGAATGGTGGAATGGGGCCTGCGTTAGCTGCTCTGGCATGTAGAATGGATGAATGGTGGAATGGGGCCTGCGTTAGCTGCTCTGGCATGTGGAATGGATGAATGGTGGAATGGGGCCTGCGTTAGCTGCTCTGGCATGTGGAATGGATGAATGGTGGAATGGGGCCTGCGTTAGCTGCTCTGGCATGTAGAATGGATGAATGGTGGAATGGGGCCTGCGTTAGCTGCACTGGCATGTGGAATGGATGAATGGTGGAATGGGGCCTGCGTTAGCTGCTCTGGCATGTGGAATGGATGAATGGTGGAATGGGGCCTGCGTTAGCTGCTCTGGCATGTGGAATGGATGAATGGTGGAATGGGGCCTGCGTTAGCTGCACTGGCATGTGGAATGGATGAATGGTGGAATGGGTTGATGTAGTTTCGCTCCTCGGCTACTGTTGGACAATTACTTTTCCTTCTTCATGTTTTTGTTCCCTGCTATTAAAAGTAAATTAATGTTGGCAGCTAATTACATTTTGTTTTATGGTAAACAATTACTGTATAAATATTCATGTCATTCCAACGTCTCGCTGAGTCCATTTAAAAATGTTCTTAAAATATGCTGCTCTGTGCAAGCTTAGCTGCGGTCTGCGACGTGAAAACAAGCAGCTGTAGGGCTGTAGGCCAGCATTTCAGTGGAGAACCGTGGGTGTCCCAGCTCTCCTGAATTGGTCAGGTGGTTGGAACATGACTGCGGTTGCAGACAGTTGCACATTCCAGATTGGAGTAAGAATTGGGATATATACAGCCCCGGGTTGGGCCGTAAGTTTAAATTTGCAATCAACAAATTATCACTGGCACAATTATGGCACAGACTAAGTAGCGGAGTGATTATTGGAGAGAGAGAACTTGCATAAGACCAACATCCAGACAAAGACCACGTTTATGCGTTTAAGACCATGAGATCAAGACTCCAT
>CM040399.1:15472321-15677556 GCA_022702515.1 Ilyophis sp. 1 JC-2022 | reverse complement strand
ATTGGGGGTTCCCCGGTGACGGCGAGAAAGGGTGCAGGCGGGGGTAAACTAAATTCAGCCATCCTCGTCGCCAATGTTATGTTTAAAGCGTAGAAGGAACGAGCTCACACATTTACGTTGCGGTACGCCATTTTTTAATCAACTCTGCCACACACTCTGACAACGCATGCGCTCACGCATGAACCCCAGTGCAGTTATCATAACAACACAAACACAACAGTCAACTTTCGTTTTTCAGCATGAAACTATAACTACTATTGCGTATATTGTGTCCATTAGTTTTTAAATCAATAAAGAGGTTTGCATTTTTTAAAAAGTGACTTCATTAACCAGCAGAATGTAAATAACTGGTCTAGTCCACAGCGAGCACTGCACCTCACACTGAACGGTGTCGTGCAGCGCGAGTAATAATTTGTTTACAAAAATATTCAACATAAACAGGCCAGCAAAGGCACGTTGTGAACAAAGTAAACTATTTATATTTGACTTACCTCGTCAGAACGTAAAAAAATTAAGTTTTGTTTTAACATAAAAATATAGGAAATATCCACACCTTGCACGCAACGCGGAGAGAAGCTCTCCACGTCCCTGTCAGATAAGCAGTTTTCATATGCTTTATACCAGGGGTGGCCAATTCCAGGCCTCGCGGGCCGGTGTGTATGCAGGTTTTTGCTGCCGCCAGTTAACAATTATTTAATTAGCCCAATCGTTTACACGATCTGATATTTTAATCTACATATCCGCGATATGAAAAGCAGCTGATGAATGTTCTTGTGCCGGTATGCGTCAATGCGTGTATTGTAGCATTTTATCGTTCTGTAATTTACAAGTGAATCGGTGATTGTGTGTATGACTAATTAGCTGATTGAACCGTGGTAACTGGTGGCAGTAAAAACCTGCATACACACCGGCCCGCGAGGCCTGGAATTGGCCACCCCTGCTTTATACTATAATAATAAAAAAAACTAGCTAGCTAATTGCTAAGCTAGATTAAAAAACGAACTATCACAAAGCAAGGGACTATCAAGCTATCTATGGCGAACAAAAGCATAGGCCACTATATTAACTCTTTTACACCGGCCATGTCGGCGCCGATAGAATTTTACAAGCTCTGTTCTCATTACCGTAATTCCTAAACTGTTTGCGCTATCGGAAAAATTCCACGGTTCCTGAAAGCAGAGAAGCTGCGCTTTTTACCCATATACAGGTTATTACGGTAAATTCCGCAGCACGACGCACGACGCACGCAGGCTCCGGTTACACACACAGTAGTGATGGGCAGTTCGGCTCTTTTTTCTGAGTCGGCTCTATTCGTACCATTCAGTTTGAAGAGTCGGAGTTGCAATTTTGGTACTTCCGGTTAATACAGTAGAGCCGTTTGAGCCGCATCTTTTTCTTTCAGCGGCGCGAGCTGGAATTAGAAGCTGTTTCAGACAGCAGACCCTAGCTGGTAACAAAGTAGGCAAAAGAAGTTCGTAAACTAGCCTTGATATTTTATTCAGACCCAAATCATCTGAATGATACTCATTGCTAATATTCTCAATTTACAGTAGCCTACTCTCTCAAGCTAGTTTGCAATCGCAGGTTACGTTTATTTACGACTTTCCCATCTCTGTTTTTTCGATCATAGATTGTCACATTAGATCTTACAGGTAATAAAAGACATTGAATGGTTATATTTGTATAGAACTATTTCATCTATGCTAATACAATTACACCCAGGAAGTCCAGAAGAAACCCTGCTGTAGTCCTGACAGACCTGGACTACGCGGATGACATCTGCCTGATGTCTGACCGTGTGGAACAGGCACAGGAGCTCCTGATAAGAGTGGAGGCGGAATGTGCCAGGGTCGGCCTCAGGCTCAACGCGAAGAAGACTGAGGTAATCACCTATAACATCTCCCTGGATCATCCGCCTCTCAAGACAGCTGGATGCAGTGCTCTCCCACAGGTCAGTGACTTTAAATACCTGGGTTCCTGGGTAAACACATCGGAGCAGGACCTCAAGGTGAGGAAATCGCTGGCATGGAGGGCCCTGAATGGCATGACTAGCGTGTGGAACTCAAATCTCCCCCGACACATCAAGCTGAGCTTCTTCCATGCGACTGTGGAGTCGGTCCTCCTATATGGATGTGAAAGCTGGACCCTAAAACCCACCCTGCAGAAGTCTCTGGATGGGTGCTACACCAGAATGCTGCGTGTAGTGCTAAACATCGACCAGAGAGAGCATGTTACCAACAAGCATCTGTATGGGGGGCTACCAAGGCTGAGTGAGAAAGTGGCGACCAGGAGGATGAAACTTGCCGGCCACTGCCACAGACACAGAGAGCTCCCAGCCAGCAGGCTGGTATTGTGGGATCCAACACACGGGCGTCGATCACGAGGACGTTCCACGCCGACATACGTGGACGTGCTTAGGAGTGATGCAGGAGTGGATAATTCTGTGGAGCTGGCTGGATGTATGGACGACCGAGAAGACTGGAGACTTCGCTGTCAAGCTCGTCTGAGGACGACCAAATGAATATTAATCTTTTTTTTTTATTATCAGATCCTAGAATCCAGTAGCCTAGGTCTACTGAAAATGAGGTGGATGAAAGACTGTATAAGAGAGATAGCCAGGCAAATTTGACAAACAAGCCAGATATGTATTATGTGTGTCAGTGTGTGCATATGATGTACAGGAGCCTGTGTCGTTTATTTGGACACCATAGGGTTATTTAAATGTGTTTATTTGAACTGTACTTTATTTATTATATCATACACAATTGTAGGCTATTTATTCTGTTCACTCTTGTTGTTGGTCAAGAGTTCTAAATAAAAATACCACCACTTTCAATAAGTGTTTTCTGTTATTTTTAGTAGCCTAATCTAGCTGAACACAATCAATAATCGCATTTTAGGCATAATTGTTTCATAGTTGACTGGAATTCGGTTGCAATTCTCGCAAACAGCCAAGTTTAATAATTTCGTTATAAACAGTCGGCGTCTCGGAATATCATTAGATATAGACTAACATAATTCCTTTGTCAATAGGGTTTCCGGTTGAATCACGCTGAGTAGTAAACCCGATTAATAGCTTAATGGTGTACTGCATTTTGCCCTTTGTTAAAACCACAGAACTCTATTGTGGTTAAAACTCGAAAATGACTGGTTTCTGTCACGGCTCTGGTTCCGGCTCTGTCTGTAGCCGTGGGATATTGCCACGGCTCAAGGCTCTTAAATTGAGTCAGTCGAGTTAATTTCGTGCTGATCAGTTGGGTAGTATAGCTACTGTAGCTATGTATCTTTATTTTAACCATTAGTAGTCATAATACCTTTGGAATGAGCTGGGGCGATTATTAACTTCACAAAAGGGTGTGCAATCTTGTTAGATCAAATTTAAATGTATTCTTATGTAGGTTATAACTTAGCAATCAGAAGCTGTAGTAGAAAGCAGACAGTCAAAGCCAGACCTAAGAGCCAGAGCTAAGAGCCAGAGCCGTGGGTAAGCATAAAGAGTCGTTCAAAAATACCGATTAGTTTGTGAACTGCACATCACTAACACACAGCGCAAATCGGAAGAGAGGAGAGCAGAAGAGACATTACGTGCGGGCATTTTTAGCGAATTTTGTGAGTTTGAGGGAATATTTCTGTGGGAACAAATGTCGAGATCTTCAAGAGTTACAAAACCACCCAACAGGTTCGTTGAGGATGACAGTGACCATGACGAAGGAGCGATTTCATCTGAACCAGAGTATGTAGTAGGCAACGGACAGGGCAAAACACAGAGCCAGCATGGGGTGACGACAGTGCACTCTCTGCAAAAAGAGCACTCCCTGGCAATGTGAGGAGTGTAATGTGGGCCTGTGTCTGCAGCTAGAGAGGAACTGCTTCAGAGAGTTCCACAAAGGCCCACAAACACCTGGACATTATTAGGAAAAACAGGCCAAAAAATAAAAGCCCAAGGCTCACAACCGTTCTTGGACAGATGTATTATAGTAAAGATTTCAAATTGAACATGCTTAACATTTTGTCTATGTGCAATCACAGTTTCTACTTTACTAAAAACCTGTAAAATACATTTCCGTTTTTGTATTTTTCTTCCCTTTAAACTGTTATTACACACTCAAAACATATAGTAATGTTAAATAACTGCCAGGTATTGGAAGCTGAAGTAATCCTGGAAAAGGGGACAAAAGCACTTACTCACAGGACATTTCTGACACTTTTACAGCCAAAACAACAAAATAAACCCAGGCGGCCTGTTTGAGGCTTAAAAAGCGATAACTAGAATATTCAAAAAAAGCTCAACTGTAAGATAGCTATATTACTCGCTCGCTCTATCTCCTGATTCTCCTCTCCAGTCTCCACGCAGATAAACTGCTGCCCTGAGATTCGCTTTTATAGCTGCTGCGTAGGCCGCCCTCGCTCCAAAACTTCAGGGCATAGCCACAGAACTATCGGTGGGCGTAGCTGTACAGGTTTCTATTTTGTCACCGAGGGATAGTAAAGTAAAGACTTTTCTGGCCAATCACAGATTGAACGTGGAGTACCTAACGTTTTACCACTAGACACTTTTGAGCCAGATTCTTAAAGTTTATGCTTTTTTGCGCTGACTGCAGTAATTTGTCAAGATTTGGACCAGGATCAATGAGTAAAACCCAAACGTATCAGTTATCATCTAAAATAAGTGGTTTTAGTGCTTTGATACCCTTTAAAGCCATTGCTTTCATCTCTGTTCTAATATGAAATTCTGTTGGCTTACGTTATCTTTTGCCCTTTACTAAATGGGCTAGCTAGCAAGCTACATGAATGTGACTGTTATTCAACACTAATAGCTAACATTGATACTCATAGCTGATTAGCTAACGTTACTTGAATGCGATAGACCTATGTATGGATGACATCATTATTTGGCCTCTTGAAATAATGTTAGAATACGTTATTTGATATTTCCACCCAGTTAGCAAGCTGCCTTGGTGTTTGTTACATGAATGGTAAGCAAGCCAATAAACTACATTCTGTGTCTGTAAATTATAATCAGGGCTTGACATTAACGGGATAGTTCACTCATTTTGAAGAATTGTCTAAATTGTCTAAGACAATTGATTAATTTAATAACCAAAACTATAATACGTAAATTATTAGGCTTAGCCTACCAATTTATTTTGAGATAGCATTATTGTTCTGTGCATCATAAACTTGTTGCATTTTTCTATATCCACATTTATGATGACGTTATCATGCGAAGATTTTGACTTTGAAATGCTCCATGTTTAAATGTTCAATGTTTCGTAGATTGCAAATTAGTTTTTCAAGCGAGACACTTAAGAGGCTGTCCTCTTTAAATATCCTTTCTAATTAACTCACTTTGACTAATTTAGAGTGCCGTCTTAAAATTAATTAGGCTACATACTTTAACGCATTCAGATTATTGCCTTATCCTTGTTAAACAATCTCAAGTTAGTCATCATCTTTGTCGTTGTCATTTCTTAATCATTAGGCTATTGGTCTTGATTAGCCTACTCAGCTAATTAATTGTTTGATTAGCTAGGCTACTTAAGCCAAGTAAACAAGTCTAATACTGTAGCTTATACACCGCTTTTTCCAGTAAAACAGCTATCAATAGGCTAGTTATTGCGATAGGCTCAGAAAGCCATCTCCGGAGCAAGACCTCCAGCAGGTTGACATAGTCTTGTTTCATCACATCTTGAGAAAAAGGGGATATTGTGCTTAAATGTGGGAAAACATGGGTCTCACTCACATGCTGATCGGAATCCTGGGACACCGGTTCATCCCTGCAGGTGAACATTGTATCGTCCACCTGCGTGGCACAGTCTGACATGGTACTCTCCCATGTCTGGGTGGCTGCGTCCCTACAGCAGGCTACCTTGGTCGCTGAAAATAGACCCGTTATCTGGTCCCCAGTGGACAGGAGAGTCCCATCTGGAATTAAAAGAACAATGTGTTATGTCCATAGCTATAACGTTGTGCTATTACGTTGTCCATAGCTATAACTGGAGCATATTGATTACTGCACATTCATTACAACCATACAAAACAGCATGTGTGTATTCATTATGTCACCGCCTCTGACCCGAGGTTCACAGATCTAGGAATACTGCACACAAAGCATAGCCTAATGCGTTTTTAATGCTCATGAATGCATAGTTACTGTAAATCGTTACCAAATGTGTGCGGGTGAAGATTTAATTTCTACCTGAAAGGGGTGGTGTACCAGGGTCACAATGCACCCGATTCGAAAACAATTTCCGTATTTGACGAAATACGCGGTTTAGCTTAGCTGATAATGTGTCCGTCTTCCTCTTTTTTCTTGATGTCTTCTTATCCATTTTAAACCAAATACCAACCTCTAAATCTGGCATTCTCATTCTCGGCTATTTATCAAGACTTTCTCCGATATTATTTCACGTAACAGAAGCATAATTCTGAAGCAAGCGCAAACCGAATTCCATCATAGTTCCATAACCGTTCATCATCAAGGTGGCTTCTCTTGTGACGTCAAAGAAACATTAGAATTCTCTCCCAGTGCGCAAAATGCCACACATGTCGTTGAAAAGCAATTGAAAAGGCGTCCAAGACGCGTTTCCAACACAATTTAGCCGTCCATGGACGACTGTTGGGATGTTGGTTTGCAACTTGCCACTGACATCTTATCATAGGTTACATGCCTTGTGTCGAAATTAACACTCGCTGCCAGAATCTTCTTGGAGCTCATATGTCCAGCTTTGGCGTTTTTCGACCGATAGATGAATGCACTTTTCCGCATGATTTACAAAAATATATTCTCTCACATGTCTCCCCCAGGTGAAATTTCTACTTCTAGTTGTCTGCTTCACTCCGATCGACGTTTGAATGTGATTAAGCATATTTAAAATGCCGGGAAAGTATAATAGGCTAGTCTAAAAATGAAACGAAGATAGCTCACCTCTCTCGTCTGTTCGCAGTGTAGCTACGATGTGTGTACAGCGCCAAAGTTGCCACCGTTTGTGTTTGTTTATTTAGCCTACACAACTGGTCAAATGTGCGCGATATGAAAAGAACAGCCCAGTAAACATGCGTTGGCTAAAATAGTCATTATGGTTGGCGACGGTCACCGTCTCCTGCCAACGTTGGCACACTGTTGGAATGCGACTGTAGCCCAACGGTTACATATTTCGTCGTGAGCCAATATTGGTAGCCTAGCCTACAACGTTGGAATACCACTCTTTCCCAACCATCGTATTAGTAAGATATAATATCAGAGAGAGGGAGAAATAAAATGTGATTGCAGCGATTAATTATGTTGGAAAACGTTTAAAAAAATGTTAGACTAGATTTTCCGTATCATACCCTTATACGCCTTTAGCTATACCTTCGAAAATGTGAAAAAAACAACGTATTTTAGATGGGCAAACTTGACACCTATGACAAAATAAAATTAAACTAATGGAAAACTTTAGCTGGCTACCATTAGCGATACACGGACACTAAATTAGCTTTGCTTATTTCCTGGTCACGTCAGCCCACGTTAACGACGTTACCTTAATGTTTATTATTTTTTCGCCACCTGTTGCTAGGCATAATTAGTAGGGGGCCGTTTCTGCCCCTCCGCCCAAGATATTTTGCGGCAGGTTTTCCGTGCATACGTATATCACGCTCCACGTTGTTTCCCTAGCAACGGTGGGGCCGAGTTCTCCGCTGCCCCACGGCAGCTTTGGCGTTGGCAGTCCGCTATGCTATCCCGAACAGTTCAAAAGCCGACGCAAACTAGACACCGTATATCCCGTTGCACTGCGCTACCCAGTTTTTAAGCGAGATATATCCAGTTAATAAGACACCACTAATCCAGTCATCCTGCGCCACCCAGTGGACATCTCCACATATCGCGTCGGATGTCGAACTGGGTAGCTCTGCGCTATTCAACTGGGTCGCGCGGGATGTCCGGCTGCGTAGCACAAGATGTCAAATTGGGTAGCGCCGCGGCGTTATTATGGAACCCACGGGAGTTTATGGCAGGGCACGCCCTGTTTACCATTCAAGCGATGTGATTGGCCAGAGGGCCAGACGTCCGCGCTCGCGTGAGGCACAAAGCGGTGTTGATTTTGAGCTCTGCCGCTAGCGCGGTGCCGCTTCGCGGAAATAAAATAGGATCACATCGTTTTCTTTAACATTGTTAACATTGCTTCAGATTAGGATCACATACCTTAATGTTAAACAAGTTAACGTTTTAGACGTTTAAGTGTCATAATAGCCTGGCCCTCGCTATTCAATAGCCTACGAATAGGCTGGTACAAGACGCTAGCCTTTTATAGGCAGCATGCCTAATAATTAGTAATCTCGCCCAATTTGCAATCTTGATTAGTCAGTAAACTAAACTGGACGGTTTGTGTGTTCCTCTACTAGGAGGCACACATAGGTCCAGTTGCTAGATGCCAAACTAATAAATAACATGTTCCAGATGTAGCTTGTTTAGTTGTATTCCTATAATTCCCATAGTGAATCATATTCATTCAAAAATATGTGGGATGGACATGTGTAATTCGTAATGAATAACTCTGAACTCAAGACATTCAAGAAATTGAGTGTTCAGTGCAACACACGTGTTTAGTTCCACACAATAAAATGTAGTGCAATGTAGAACAAACCTGTGCAATACATAGGTTGTGTAGTTGACACAAGAATACTTAATTTGTCTAGAAGAACATGCATCGCCAGACAGAAAATAATCTTATAAACCCACCAGAAAAGGTAAGCATTTCAGAAATACATAACACACATTTCATTATTGTTTATTAAACACACATTTCATTATTGTTTATTAAACGTCAAGATGGATACTGTGAAAAGGGTCTTTTCTAGAGTAGGCTATGTATTTTATAAGAAAATAAACAGTTTATCTAGAGAGAGAAACCTTCAGAGTAGGGAATTCCGAGATATTACTCTTGGGACTGGTGCAGATAAACCTCTTTTGACAGGGCCTCTCACCGAGTCTTGCTCTCAATTGTCTGAGGAGAAAAATCATCATTTTGGACATAACGTTAGTAACGTTTTTCATTTGCATAACGTTACACATAGGATAACATTATCAGATTGAGAAAGGGAAAAAAGACAACTAAATAGGTTCACTTAGCTAACGTTAACGCTAGCTAGCTATAACGTTAACTAAACTTCAACCAAGTTTAGCAGGACTAATAAAGCGACACTGGCGAATGACAACTCTGGGCTAATATAATTGGCTTTAACGTTACTGATTAAACACATAGTGGAAGAACATAGTTTGATGATTTATTGTTAATTTTACCGTTTTTCTTCTTCACTCAAAGGCATAACTTCGTGCGTTCTTCCGTTGTCTGCAGTGCGGCGAACGTCTGGCCTAGTCGGCATCGAGTCATGGCCAATCCTGATGCTCGAATGGCAAGCAGGGCGTGTCTTGCCATAAACTCCCGTGGGTTCCATAATAACGCAGCGCCGCGCTATCCAGCTGGATATCTCTCGAGTTAGCCTACAGGATATCTGTATCTCGTTAGGCCCTGTTTATGAATTTTTAAACAAACAAAGGTTGCAAGAATTTGTCTAATCTATAAAAAAAAACGTTTTCAACTACAATTTATGTAATGCCATTATATCATAGAGACTATTTACTCGTTGGTCAAATGTTTAGTCATGCTGTTTGTTACGCTGGCTAGCGGAGCTGGCTGGTCACCAGGGCTAGCTAAGTGTTAATGTGTGTATAAAGTGCGTAGGCCTACGTGTGTTTTGTTGACAGTAGCTAGTGTAGTTATATAGCCACAGTAGAGCTATAGGTCATGCAATATGTTTATGACAGTTTGCAGTATTATCGCAAGTCCAGTATAAAAATGCTTGAAGTCTGTGCGTTTGAGTCAGTGTAATTCACCAAAAACCGTATAGAACATTATCGATTATTTATTAAAATCATTAGCCACAACAGTTATTTGTCTGATTCAAGTTTATTTAATATATTCCTGTATTTAGTTTTTCACATAATAATGACTGTGTAGCTACAAATTCATTAAGGTTCTCATTTTAAATCAGGTAAACAGACACCCCAAAATGACTGACCCCGCATCACTTACAACCCAGTGCAGGAGAGAGATACATAGATACAATTTCCTAAAGTATGCAATAGTCGTGTTGTTCTGCACTTTTAATGCAGTTTTGCAATCTTACTAGCCTACATAAGAGCTTTGCTAGCCTAAGTAGGCAACGTGCATTAATGTAGCCTACATATGGTTATAGAATGAGCTCATCTTAATTTGAATACATTTCTAGTAACAGTTAACATTAAGTTGGACGGGTTATTTTACAATTAAACTTGTAGTCGCTTCATTAAACTGCCACATGAATACGTCATGGAACATTATCAAATTATCAAAATTGCATAAACATTAACATTGTACAGTCATAACCATTTAACTGTTCGCTTGGTTAATGAACGTTAGATAGTTATAGGTATCTTGTGGGCGTCTGCATCTTCGTGGTTCGTTGTCAAAAAGTACCTACAGTACAGTCCTGCTGCCGCTACTTGCTTTCCCCGCAGCCTCCGAAATCGAGAGTCTGCGTTTGAATTAATTATGTTGGAAAACGTTTGAAAACAAAATATAGACCAGATTTCCCGTATCATAACCTTGTACGCCTGCAAACCTTCGAAAAGGTGGAAACCCATATTTTATACGGGCAAATCGTAGCTATGGGTTGACAGTGAGTAGCCCACCCATTTCAGTCTTGGACAATACAGGCTAGAGAACACAAGAGCAACGTGGAAGCTAGCAAAATATATATGAAAGAACAGGGATTATTATTTTAAATAAATTGCATATTTAGCCTGTTGTTTAATTTTTGCTATTGTATTCCAACTAAAATATATTCCTAATTTGTTTAAAAATGCCAGAAAACGGCACTTTGAACTAACTAGGCCTTTTCATTTCATGAATGTGATTAATTACTCATTTTATTTAAAACAATGTCTGCATTCAGATCAGTCTCTGTTCATGTTCAATGACTGTTTCCCATATTCCTAAACGAAACATCGGTTAAGTTATTCCAAATATCGTTCTATGTTTTTGGAATTACAGTGTGAAAATGAAAATGACAAACAACGAAAAACTTTGATTATCGTTATGATTCAAATGACCCTACAAACTTCAGTTTTATGTGAATTACATGTGAGAGATTAGTGAATTGTATTGAAATTGTCTGCTATAGCTCGCTAAAAGTATGGATTACGGGCAAACCGTTCATAGCCTGCCCCAGCCGGCTGAGATTTGTGGAGAGGTGAAGTGCTAGAATAGATAAAAACTTTCAGAATTACTCGATTGCGTTCGGCCGCAAAACGGCTCTTAAGTTACAGCGTTCACTTTTTTCAATGGAATAATATGGAGCTCTGTCTGAAGATATTCATATAGAAAGCCAGAGGTCCAGATGGAGCAATTTATTACATTATGATCTCGTTATATGGAAGACAAACGTAGAATAATTTCGGAATATTTTATGAATTAAACTAATTGGTTCATGCAATTTAGAATGAACCTGTAGTAACCTAATTGTAATTTTGAATTGTTCTTTTGTATTTCTGAATCATTATTGTTTAATCATTCGGCAGGTTATCATTCGAGTAAGCTTGTTACCACCAGCTGTGCCAGCCGTCTCATTTTGTTCATTATTAAACCCTCTTTTTTAAATGTCACCTAAGTCCACTCTGAGATTCTTTAGTGCAACATTAGCATTTTAATAGGCTGTGTTGGCCTATTGAAATAGGAAAACGACTTTCAACATAATACGTTATAGCCTTTTCCCGCAATTATAACCTAACTTAAAAATTATTATCATTTTTTTAATTGCACATATTGACATACATGATTGTTTACGTCAATTTGTTGGCCTAATGGGCATGTTGGAGTTACATATACAGCTCTGGAAAAAATTAAGAGACCACTGCAAAATTATCAGTTGTCTCATTGTTATTTTGGTTCTGTACTCGAGCACTTTGAGTTTGAAAGGATACAATGACAATTTGGTTGAAGTGCAGACTGTCAGCTTTAATTTGAGGGTATTTTCATCCATATCAGATGAACCGTTTAGACATTATAGAACCTTTTGTACATGTCCCCCCCCCCCATTTTTGGACATCAAAAAATATTGGACAGTTTAACATAATGTATAATTAAGTAATGATTTTTAATATTTGGTCGCATATCCTTTGCATGCCATGACTTCCTGATAAAATCAAAAAAACTTATTTTTATATTGCTGTTTTTTTATATAAACATCGAACAAAAAGTTAGGAAATTTGTGTTTGGTAGATTATTTCTCTGTTGTAACAATGCTTCTTGGCAATAGATTTTATACCGTTGGAAAGCCTGTTTATTTCCCTTTTAAATGGTGCCCCATTTGTATGGAGGTAGATTTGTGTCTTTATTATGCAATCAAACAGAATAGGTTTGCAATCAAAAAAAAGATTTGAGAGCAAAAGTATCAATACAAATCCAAAAGTTTTGTTTGCAAATCCAAAAGTTTTGTTTGCAAATCCAAAAGTTTTGTTTGCAAATCCAAAAGTTTTATTTGCAAATCGAAATGTTTTGTTTGCAATTCTAAAACTTTTATTTGCAAATCCAAAAGTTTTGCTTGCTACTTCATCCAGTTAATTTTGTGTCTTTATTATTGAATTTTTAAAAAAATGGTTGCAATCAAAATATAGTTTTGAGAGCAAAAGTATTGGCACCGCAAACAAAAATGTTTTATTGCAAGTAAAAATAAATTTGTTTGTTTGTCTGCAAATTATTTTTTTTCTTTTGCAAATCTTTTTTTTGTTTGTTTGCAAAAAAAAATTTTGCTTGCAAATTTTTTGTTTGTTTGCAAAATTTTTTTTTGCTTGCAAATCTTTTTTTTGCTTGCAAATCTTTTTTTTGAAAAGAGGAACCTCGTGGGCGGGACCTACACTGAAATCTGTAAGACACGTCTCTATTGGCCAGTCTCGACCGCAATGACGGCTTGCAAAGCACCATGGGTAGTCTTGACTAGTTCTTTGGAAATTCGGCACGTGCGAGCGGGACTGTGGCGCGACAGAGGGAAGAACGTACAGGTATGTTTAACATTAATATTATTAATAGTTAGAATGTTTCATGTGAACTGGTGCATTTAGTTTGCTTCTGTTAAACGATTCGACGGCCAAACGGACAGTGACGTCGATGCCCGAGGGTGTAGCGGAAATGTAACGTTCGTGTAAACATTAGCAGCTAATCCACTAGCCTGCATTAACAGGTCCGTGTCCATTATCGGACATATCACGAAGTAGCCTCACTGACAGTGTGACGTAAAGACTCTGGACATGTTTTATTAGGATCCCGTGATAGGAAATATGGATAACTTTTCCTGACAAATGCTTAAAAATGTTTGTGGACCTGATCTAAAGATGCTAAGTAGCTAACAACGCACGTCCGATAATGGATTCAGGCAGTACTCAACTACATTACTTGAGTAAAAGTAGAGATACTCTCGGTCAAATATTACTCCAATACAAGTGAAAGTTGTTCAGTCAAATTTTTACTTAAGTGAAAGTACTGGAGTACTTGCTTTTGTAAATACTTAAGTAATAAAGTATATAATAAATATTTTAACAAGAAAATTCTAGTAAAAAGTTGTAATATTTCTAGAAAAATGTAATAAAATTTAAAGGGAAAAAGTTGTAAAATTACGAGAAAAATGTTGCAATATTTTGTGGAGGTGTTGGAACATTTCATTGTAAAAATGTAAAATTTCAAGGAAAAAAGTCATAGATTTTTTTTAAAACGGTCACAATATTTTTAAATATTCTATAAAACATGTCTTAATGTCAAGTTGCTACTTGCTAGACTTAAAAGTAACGAGACCCTTCATAGAAATTAAGTGGAGTTAAAAGTACAATGTTTGTATTTCAAAAGTAGTGGACTTAAAGTCATAAGTTGCCAGAAAAATAAAACTCAAGTAAAGTACAGATACTCAAAAATTTTTATTTAAGTACAGTACTAAAGTAAATTTACTTTGTTACTGTCCACCCCTGCACTTAACTCAACTTACATCGTCTTGCTGCGCCCTTACCTACTCCTGCAGTGGTGTAATGTCACCCCAGTGGAGAATTGGCATCACCTACTGCTTATATACATAAACTAACTCAATAATTGCATTACTGTAGTGGATTTAAGAAAAATAATCATTCATTCACATTTTCTTTTGCTGATTTTTGGGCCACTGGGCGAAATTAGTTGCAGCATTATGGCTTAGCTTCGTAAGTATGGGAATGTGGATTGACACAGTATTATTGATGTCACTGGTGGTGAAAATGGCTTAATTACAGAGCTAATGAAAGGTATTATGACCAATGATCATGATATTATGGTCAACGATCATGCTTTCCCTTGTCTTCCTGGCAGAATGCAAAACCAACATGGCGCTGGCAGATCACAGGCCCAGGTAGGGTATCAGCTCATTTCTTCAAATTCATATATTTGATCATAGTGTTGTCATTGTGGGAAATGACATAAAATAGAGGCATTTTACAGCTTATGCATGACCAGAATTAACTGTTCAAACCGTATATGCTTTGCTCTGTATGATCACATTATAATGTTATGTACCTTAATTACATATATTATGACTTCAAAAATGGCAAATGAAAGCTCTTGTAGTAAAAACACTTAGCACTTAAAAGTCCCTGCTTAAAATTGTATGTAAAACCACCATCTCTTTTTCTTCATCTTAATTTTATTTTGTTTGTTTTTCCTTGTTGCAGGAACCTATGCGATGGCAGCTTCTGCAGAGAGTCAGGGATAGACTGACTTCTGTCATCAATAGAGAACCTATTGATTTTGAATACCTGAACTTTGTTTGCTCTCAGGAGTTACAGTTTGTTCGAGCTGGGGCAGCTTATATTGACCTTCCTGAGTCTGGTAGACGGTCTACAACAGCTGTCTGAAGTCGTCAGTGCTTATCTCTCGCAGAGTACTGTCCCTCCACTGTTGCATGATGTGGCTGCGGTTGAATGGAGTGGGAGTGTGGGGCGACCCCGGCTAAATATAGACCGTCAAACTCTCCAAAATCTACTTGGTACGGAGTTACCACTGACCTCTCTGACTGACCTCCATGGGATTTCAAGCATAACCTCTCTGTTAGAGGATGCTACTCTGACATACCTGATGATGTGCTGGATCAGACGGTTAGGTCAATAAAGGCAAGAATGCCCCATGCTGGCTACAGGCTAGTGAAGGGATCTCTAAAAGCAAAGGGTCATCGAATTTCCTGGAGAAGAATAAAGAGGTCATTGCAGCATGTGGATGGTGCAGGAATAATTTCCAGAATGGTCCAGCTGTCTTGCATTGCAAGACGTACATACTCTGTTCCTTCTCCTTTGTCTCTTGTCCACATTGACACCAACCACAAGTTAATAAGGTGTGTTTTCTCCCATTAAACTATTTCTAATCATTGATGATGATTTTATGTCACTCAGTTGTGATGTCAGTGCTGACTAAAAATTTATTTTTTGGTAGATACAACATTGTGGTTTTTGGAGCAATTGATGGCTTCTCAAGGAAGGTAATCCTTTTTTCACGCCCTCATTCACTGTTTTGTGTTTTGAACCACTACATAATATGTGCCCCACTGTGTTACAGATCTTTTACCTGGACACAGCTGGAAATAACAAAGCAGAGACGGCTTTTGGATTCTTCATGGATGGAGTTCAGAAATATGGATGGCCATCAAGGTAAATGCAATTGTTTAGAAGAAATATGACAATAAAATGACATTGTCCATACACAATTTTATTAGTTAAGTGAGTGAAATGAGTCATTTACAAACAAAAAATGCCAATCCATGTTCCAAACAGCTGGGGTGACAGTGAGTGATCACTATTTTTCTTAAATTTAATGTCATTTGGTGCTTTGTCTGCACTTATTTACAGATAATGTAATGGCATAAAAATACCTGTTGTAGTACAAAAATCAGTGAAAATTATGCAATGTTCGAAAATAACTAAATACTAGTGTTGTAGTTATTTCCTGTTTACGTTATTGGGCAAACTGATTATTCCAGGTGTCCTGACCCACCAGTTGAGAACCACTACACTAAAATACATTATTTTGCACCTTATCTGTCTTTCAGAGTACGAGGCGATCAAGGGGTTGAAAATGTAGACATCGCTAGATGCATGTTTACTGTACGGGGAACAGGTCGTGGCAGCTTCATTGCTGGAAAAAGTGTCCACAACCAGAGGTAACTGAATACCAGAGCTCAACTGTTTCAGTAAATATTAGAATGCATATAAACAGTCATTTGGGGTAAAAAGCACAAATATTATTAGAAACTCATCAGATTCCCAAATTTTCTGAAGTCATTTATTTTGCATTTTACAGTGATCTAAAACTTAAGATGGAGAATGCTTTGATGTTGATTGTAAGAAAAGTTAACCGGTGTTGACGCTTTTTTATAGTCGATATTTGCAGGTTTTAATTCAGTGTAGCAAAAGCCTTACACAGTCTTGTCTCATCTGTATCCCTTCACTTGTTTTCAGAGTGGAACGCCTGTGGAGAGATGTTTGGAGTGTAACATGTCAGTACTACAGTGTGCTCCACAGTTTGGAGGAAGAGGGCTATATTGACCTGTCCAATGCTGTCCACCTCTTCTGTGTGGGGTATGTCTTCATACCGCGACTACGAGCTGATTTGCAGCATTTCACAGAGAGCTGGAATTGTCACCCCTTGCGCACAGAGGGAAATCTGACACCGAATCAGCTATGGATGATTGGGATGCTGCAAGCACCAGTGTCAGAGCCAGACCTGGCAGAGGTATTTATAGTCATAGGACACTAACCTTCAATAAAAATTTAATAAATAGACAGCAATAATATAAATAGGGTATGAAGACATCTGTAATGTGTGCAGATGATCATCACTTGCCAGTAGTCAATGTCTGATGTATGGATGGCTTTCATTTGTCATTCCAGATCCAGCAAGCAGAGGAAGAACCCACTCAGGAACAGCAAAGTGACAACACTGAGCATGGAGTTATTGTACCTGACATCCAATGCCCCCTGTCAGCTGCAATACTTGCTGCACTACAGCACCAAGTGAACCCCACCACAGAGTCCTCATCCCTTGGTCGGGACATCTACTTGCGTGCTCTTGGAATAGCTTGCAGACCTAATGAAGAGATATGACAATAAACATATGTATTCATACAACTCAGTTTTTGTTGTAATTTTTTTAATCCATAAAAAAAAAAATTTGTTAACATTAGTGCCATATTTATTTTAAACATTTGTTGCAATAACAATTGCACTTAACTGACATATCAAACAATCAACATATTGGTGTTAAAACAGCTCAACGTAACTTTCAGCTTTAGTTGAGTTTGGCGGCGCCAGTGGACAAAAGCGGTAGTGTTTCCTTTTAGTGTGGATGGGTTCCTACCACCCACCTCGAAGTTACATAGTGCCAGTGAAGGAGATACAGACCCCCTCAGACCATGACAGGTGTCATTCAACCTGTTGTAAGTTGATGTACCATCATAATGACTCTGGAAATATTATATTAAGGTGGAAAAACTACATAGTACTGCTTTAAAACGTGACTAAAACACACAAAACTTAGAAAATGCACCTTTAAACAACTGTAACTTCTACTTCTGATTTTTTTGGCACGCATCTACACTCTGTCAAAGCTTGCACCATATTTAATGGCAGTTAGCAGGTTGGTTTTAAAGGACTCGTAATCCCCCAGATGGGCTGTTGGAAGTGTGACTGTGTTGGTGCAAGCACTAACAATAGGATAACATACAGTGTGGCCTGGCATGTGCCCTAGACAGTTATGGTCAAATAGTATGTCTATTGTGAATTTCTGTCTGTCTGAGACAAACAAATGCCTGTGTGCCTGCCCAGTCATCCATTGCATCACCATGGGCACGGTGGGTGTCTTTCCTTTGTCATCCTCTGGTTGACTGTCGGTGGGTGTCTCCCCTTTGTCATCTTCTGGTTGAGCGTCTTTGAAAGAAAAGGGGATGTTATTATCAGTGTCTTCTTCTGAAATGACAAACTTTCAAAGCTTTTAAATATACCAATAAGTCAAGTGTTGTATATTAATTAATTACACTAATCAGCAAAATCCTACACAAATGAGCACATATGTATGGAACCAGTATTTTGTGGCTGACAGACTGATATCCAGATCTTGAAAATATGTTAGTTGCACTACTGGCAAGATAGCCTTTCTTTCAAGGATCACTTGAAATGATGCAAAATGCCCTGTACCACAATATCAAACTGTCAGGCATATAATCCCACTGTCACCCAGTACATCTATGATATGTATACAGTATATATCACTGTTGGACCTCTAAGCTAGACAACACTTATGGGATGAGACCTATTATGGTACGTTTTACATACCTTCAAGTTCAAGTAGGAAATCTTGGAGGTAATCCAAGATTTTGGACTCTTTTGAGTGTTTAGTTGAACCCAGCGGGCTCATTGCTGGTGCCAGGTGTGACAGAATGTATTGCGCATCCACCTAAGAACAAAAGAGAATTACATCCCAAAAGATGATGCAACACCACTCAAATACAGATGCTGATAGTGGCAATTTTACTGCTGGTGCAGGTTGTGCGTTTGTACCCACTTCTGTTGGAATGTTGATATTCTCAAATAAATCATTCAATGTAATCAATGATTTAAACAATTTACTTTTTGTGCCTGGCTTTAAACCCCTAAAATCACCACTGGGTATTGATATGAAAATACCAAATAACACTTAAAGAGAGTTTATGCTATTAAATAGCTAAAATTCAACAGAAAGAGAGAGAGAGAGAGAGAGAGAGAGAGAGAGAAACTAATTGAAACAGAGCTGCACTTCCTCACCCAATGTGAGAAATACAAAGAAATTAGACAATATCTCTTTCCAAAATTTAAATCAATAGAACAAAACTTCCCAATCCTACCTGAGACCCAATTATTACAAATCCTCCTGGGAGAGGTACAGTGCTGTGCACAATTGGCAGCACAATATGTGGCTACCTGCCACAGGAAGAGGGACAGCAGTGACCCCTAACCCCCCCACCAATTAATATATATTTGTTTTAAATTACATAACATATTTGTATTATATATTATGTTTAATTAATGATTATATAATACTGTATATTATATTATATTGAATTATATAACATATATAATTATATAACATTATTTATCTAATAATATAATTATTTGTAGTAATAGTATTTCTATTACTACTAGTAATAGGATATATTTTGTGAACTTTTATATATATTGTTGTTGTTATTACTATTACTGTTGTTGACTGTTGTTGTTTTAATTGACTATTGCGCTTTGGCAATATATATTTCGAAATATGTCATGCCAATAAAGCATTTTGAATTGAATTGAGAGAGAGAGAGAGAGAGAGAGAGAGAGAGAGAGAGAGAGAGAGAGAGAGAGAGAGAGAGAGAGAGAGAGAGAGAGAGAGAGAGAGAGAGAGAGAGAGAGAGAGAGACAGAGAGAGAGAGAGAGAGAGAGAGAGAGAGAGAGAGTGTGTGTACGAGCGAGAGGAAATGTTCCTTGACCACATATACACAATGTGGTGTTCTGTATGCATGTACAGTATGTATGATTTAAAAAAAAGGTTGTATATGTACATTTACATTTTTTGGCTGGTAAAAACAAAAAACAAGTTTAGCGGGCAGAATGTTTCATCTACCAGACATTTGTCTGGTGAGCAAAAAAGTTCATTTCAGACACCGGGTACCATGATAAAAAATAAAAAATCTCAAAGTAGTCAAAGATTTTGCAACAAAATAACTTGATTGGCTTCAAATTTCCTGCTTATTGAATGAACATTACTGCATAGCTTCAAATACGTTTGACCTGTACATAATTCATTGATAAAGTAATGTTACTCCCTTATTAGTCGGGACATCAAATACAAAACAAACCTTAATATGCTTTCCTTGTGATCAATGTTGATTGGACCAGTGTAGCCACAACTCAGGATTTCTTCGATGTATGGGGACAGGTCAGACACATCTTCAATCTAAAACAATTATTTATAAGCAACAAGAATTCAGCTTTCATTTGTTATAATTTCGCAACTGTTATTTTATTCATCTTTCACACATATACCCTTATCAGTTTACAGCTACATTACATAGGGAGGCAAGTCTGTCAGTTGCTTGATGCCAACAGGTTGTAAACCATTACAAGAAAGTGACCTGTTGATGATTTGGAATTATGTAAGCCTGAGGTCATATTGAGATACTGCCTAACACAGCTCCAACATTAGTTTAGTTTTTAATTTGGATCAGTTTACTTTGCACTTATTCCATGTGCCATAACCATCAAAAGAGCGCAAACATTATGGAAATTCTAATACTACTGGTCTCATTAAGATGGCTTGACGCGATTCACTCAACGTACCGTTTTGAGAAATGGTGTCAATTCCATGTCATGCACACCATCAGTTTTAAGGTCCCCAGTGACGAGGTAATGGTAACACCACTCCTGCATAAACCGTGGTGCTGGTCCTCCTTGGGCAAGGGTTAGGGTTAGGGTTAGGGTTAGGGTTAGGGTTAGTGGTGCTGGTCCTCCTTGGGCAAGGGTTAGGGTTAGGGTTAGGGTTAGTGGTGCTGGTCCTCCTTGGGCAAGGGTTAGGGTTAGGGTTAGGGTTAGTGGTGCTGGTCCTCCTTGGGCAAGGCTCACACCAATTATTTCACCCGCAACTCTGGATAAAACACAAAGAAATTTGAAATTTTAGGCCCGTAACATCCCATTTAGAAGACTTATATCAGGTGCTTACTTACTTTAATTTAAATGACTTTTTTGCATTATCTGTATTATCTGTGTTCACAAATACACTACAGGAGTTTAAACCTTTAAAATATGACAATACTGTATATCTAAAATTGCTGGTACATTTCAAGCCCTGTCATGAAAGTCTTTCAAACTATTTACTATGTAAATTAAAGTTTGAAAGAAAAAAGATTGAGACACTGACTTCCCCTCTGGGCACATTGTAACAGACCCCAAGTATCATTGCATATTTTCACTCATGAAAGTGTTCTTGTGTAAGTGTCCCATCAGATAATAATAATTAGTAGTTCTAAGTGCTAGAAAAAAAGAATAACATACTTGAACAGTTCATCGTCCAAATCGTTGAGGGAATACTTTGGCACTTTGCCTTTCTCACTTTCTCCTTCAAACAGTCGCTTCTCGATCCCAGCAACCATTGCTACCGCCAAAAACAAATGATAAAACAGCATTAGAGTAGCTGGCAGCAAAAATCTACAAAGCAAGAATTAAGCCTAAATTTTCACAATCTCTGATAACTTTATTACTGTGTCCTTCAGAAGCACACAGGTAGTTATTGTTGTAATTTGAATACTTGTGGAATCGATGGATGCAGCAAAAATACACCTAACAACAGAGCTTAATTGTTCCAGTTGTTTACCAATGGTATAGCAATTGTAAATAATTTAATTTCAACTGTTCAACAAAAAACTATACACAACATTCTACTCACTGGACAGGAACTCCTTTCTTAGTGCTCCAGTGTCAATCCCTGGTTCTCCCAGGAAGGAGACTTTCAAAGAGTTCACTGGACCACCATTCTTTCGACGCTTCCAGAGTGTAAGACCTCTTTCAACCATACGGTCTCTGGACACACAGATTTCAAAGGTCTTGCTACAGTCTATCTGTGCCGTTAGCCAACGAAGAACATCTTCTTCACTGTTGAAAGTTTTGAATTATTCAAATGAACAACACAATGTACTGTATTTTAACAAGTTCATGAAATGGTACACTGCCAGATTAGTTACCATGATATCTCATCCATATCAGAGCATGTCTCGACAGTGTCAAGCTGGCAAAGCTCCTTTTCCACAGAAATGCTGTATAAAAACAAAATGAATACATTTATACTTATTTAAACGTATAGTTCTAGATTGTCTATTACCTCACATCTGACCAGTGAGATTGGGATAAATATTTTGTTATTGTAAAAATATCCATGATAAAAACAGAGCCATCTTGGAAATACCTAGAAATTCATGCAACACTATAAACAATGATACAAAATTCAAGTTGACAAACAATTACCTTTCACCGCAGAAGCTTGCATGACGCTCTATGTCTGACATTGGAAATGTCATTGTGCATATTGGACATTGGGCCTCACCTGCCTATTTGCAAGCACATTGAAAATGAGAACAGAATTATTGACCTGCAGTATGGAAAATTACATTAGTCGTGATGAAGAGTGACTTTTCAAAGTAATCGCTGGCTTATTGTTTTTTGACTAAGTAGCTGTACCTGCTTAAACCAGTGTTGCTCAATGGACCGTGGTGCGACAGTACAAGGTCCTGGGACTGGGGTAGGAGATGTTGCTTCTTCCAGGAACACCACATCTGCCTCCTGAGCAGAAGAGAAAGCATATACTGTAAAGTTATACCAAGTGCAGATACTGTATGCTGAGGTTGGGGGTGGAGTTCATCACTACAGATAATCCTCAAGTTAGAACTGGAAGCTGGACTTTTACAGCTTTGATCTCACATGCCTAAGAAACATAAGACACAGTTTTACCTCATTTTCCGAGTTTGATGTTTTGTTGCAGTAGTCAATGTGCAAAGCCAACATCTGCAATGGCATCTCTGTCTTGCATTGTTTGCATGTTGCTTTTGGCATTAGAGCAAATTCTGGTGCATCTGCTGGTAGTGGTATTAGATCTAGCTCGTCTTGGAGGGGCATTATATACAACATCTGTTTTCCTGCACCAGAGGCTCTTTTGATCACAGACCCAGTGTATCCCTCTGCCTCTAATGGAATTGCAGACAATTTCCTTCTTCCATTTCCACCTTTAAAGCAAGTTACACAACAATTAAAATGGTGCATAACTCTAAGGGATAGTGCATTTACTTTTTCACAACTGGATAAAAAACTTGCTGTTGGGAAATGCCACTTGTAATGATTTCACGTGCACCTGCTGCTTTGAAAAGAAGCCATCTGTCTTGAAGATCATTCATCTTCGGATATGTTGTCCTTAGTAAACTGGATAACTAATAAAAAAGGAAAGAAAAATGTCAACAGCTTGCATTTGGACAGTATAGCTCTATTGCCACACATCCAATACTCAATACCAATACATTTTGGGAACAAAACATGCATGCTTAATTTCAGACATCCCACCTCTGAATGTGTTAAGTCAGATGAGATGGACACCGTCCTCTTTCCCAACCCTGCTTGCATGAGCTCCAGCTCAGCAGATATTGATGGTGTTGTGTTAGTGTTGGAACCAAGTAAAAAAAAAGATAAATCAAGTGGTTTCCATGTCATCTTGACAACTTTTGCTGGTCTGTGGCTTCCGATGGGGTGATTTTTGTTCTTTCCATTGCGCTTGAAATATCCAGGGAAGGATCTATATGATTTTAAGAAAAATATTAAAATTACAAATTCGATTAAAATCAGTCAGTAGGCCTAGGTATGTCATTTATGCAAGCAGCCCAGTTGATTTTCAAAAGAAACAATTCAGCTCTTAAACAGAACCTGGACAAAAATTGCACAAAGTTGCTGAAACTAAAACACTATAATACCACTTTCTGACATAAAGTATGTGATAGCACCAGTGCTAAAAGGATGATAGGGTCATTAACATTAAGGAATCAATTTAATGTGACTTAATTAGCAAATTATAGGAATAGGGAGAAACTATGTATGTTATTTTTGGAATAAGTGTATTAGAAAGTGCCTTGACGCACAAAGGCATATGGAAATGCTAAAGGTAGAGTCTGCAGCATTTTCTTCATGCTGTTTGGAAACACATAGCATTCAAAGTCGGATGCCCCTTCCCTCCCTGGTGATCAGAGACAATAAATGCTGAGCAGCTTCCGTTGCTGTGCGCTGGTCATACTGTAATGGTAATTACATAACATTATAATGTGATCATACAGAGCAAAGCATAAACAGTTTGAACAGTTAATTCTGGTCATGCATAAGCTGTAAAATGCCTCTATTTTATGTCATTTCCCACAATGACAACACTATGATCAAATATATGAATTTGAAGAAATGAGCTGATACCCTACCTGGGCCTGTGATCTGCCAGCGCCATGTTGGTTTTGCATTCTGCCAGGAAGACAAGGGAAAGCATGATCGTTGACCATAATATCATGATCATTGGTCATAATACCTTTCATTAGCTCTGTAATTAAGCCATTTTCACCACCAGTGACATCAATAATACTGTGTCAATCCACATTCCCATACTTACGAAGCTAAGCCATAATGCTGCAGCTAATTTCGCCCAGTGGCCCAAAAATCAGCAAAAGAAAATGTGAATGAATGATTATTTTTCTTAAATCCACTACAGTAATGCAATTATTGAGTTAGTTTATGTATATAAGCAGTAGGTGATGCCAATTCTCCACTGGGGTGACATTACACCACTGCAGGAGTAGGTAAGGGCGCAGCAAGACGATGTAAGTTGAGTTAAGTGCAGGGGTGGACAGTAACAAAGTAAATTTACTTTAGTACTGTACTTAAATACATTTTTTTGAGTATCTGTACTTTACTTGAGTTTTATTTTTCTGGCAACTTATGACTTTAAGTCCACTACTTTTGAAATACAAACATTGTACTTTTAACTTAATTTCTATGAAGGGTCTTGTTACTTTTAAGTCTAGCAAGTAGCAACTTGACATTAAGACATGTTTTATAGAATATTTAAAAATATTGTGACCGTTTAAAAAAAAATCTACGACTTTTTTCCTTGAAATTTTACATTTTTACAATGAAATGTTCCAACACCTCCACAAAATATTGCAACATTTTTCTCGTAATTTTACAACTTTTTCCCTTTAAATTTTATTACATTTTTCTAGAAATATTACAACTTTTTACTAGAATTTTCTTGTTAAAATATTTATTATATACTTTATTACTTAAGTATTTACAAAAGCAAGTACTCAGTACTTTCACTTAAGTAAAAATTTGACTGAACAACTTTCACTTGTATTGGAGTAATATTTGACCGAGAGTATCTCTACTTTTACTCAAGTAATGTAGTTGAGTACTGCCTGAATCCAGTATCGGACGTGCGTTGTTAGCTACTTAGCATCTTTAGATCAGGTCCACAAACATTTTTAAGCATTTGTCAGGAAAAGTTATCCATATTTCCTATCACGGGATCCTAATAAAACATGTCCAGAGTCTTTACGTCACACTGTCAGTGAGGCTACTTCGTGATATGTCCGATAATGGACACGGACCTGTTAATGCAGGCTAGTGGATTAGCTGCTAATGTTTACACGAACGTTACATTACCGCTACACCCTCGGGCATCGACGTCACTGTCCGTTTGGCCGTCGAATCGTTTAACAGAAGCAAACTAAATGCACCAGTTCACATGAAACATTCTAACTATTAATAATATTAATGTTAAACATACCTGTACGTTCTTCCCTCTGTCGCGCCACAGTCCCGCTCGCACGTGCCGAATTTCCAAAGAACTAGTCAAGACTACCCATGGTGCTTTGCAAGCCGTCATTGCGGTCGAGACTGGCCAATAGAGACGTGTCTTACAGATTTCAGTGTAGGTCCCGCCCACGAGGTTCCTCTTTTCAAAAAAAAGATTCGCAAGCAAAAAAAAGATTTGCAAGCAAAAATTTTTTTTGCAAACAAACAAAAAATTTGCAAGCAAAAACTTTTTTTGCAAACAAACAAAGAAAAGATTTGCAAACAAACAAAAAAAAGATTTGCAAAAGAAAAAAACTAATTTGCAGACAAACAAACTAATTTATTTTTACTTGCAATAAAACATTTTTGTTTGCGGTGCCAATACTTTTGCTCTCAAAACTATATTTTGATTGCAACCATTTTTTTTTAAAATTCAATAATAAAGACACAAAATTAACTGGATGAAGTAGCAAGCAAAACATTTCGATTTGCAAATAAAACTTTTGGATTTGCAAACAAAACTTTTGGATTTGCAAACAAAACTTTTGGATTTGCAAACAAAACTTTTGGATTTGTATTGATACTTTTGCTCTCAAATCTTTTTTTTGATTGCAAACCTATTCTGTTTGATTGCATAATAAAGACACAAATCTACCTCCATAAGAAACTGCCCCCTACTAATTCTGCCTAGCAACAGGTGGCGAAAAAAGAATAAACATTAAGGTAACGTCGTTAACGTGGGCTGACGTGACCAGGAAATAATCAAAGCTAATTTAGTGTCAGTGTATCGCTAATGGTAGCCAGCTAAAGTTTTCCATTAGTTTAATTTTATCATAGGTGTCAAGTTTGCCCATATAAAATATGTTTTTTTCACATTTTCGAAGGTATAGCTAAAGGCGTATAAGGGTATGATACGGAAAATCTAGTCTAACATTTTTAAAAACGTTTTCCAACATAATTAATCGCTGCAATCACATTTTCTTTCTCCCTCTCTCTGATATTATATCTTACTAATACGATGGTTGGGAAAGAGTGGTATTCCAACGTTGTAGGCTAGGCTACCAATATTGACTCACGACGAAATATGTAACCGTTGGGCTACAGTCGCATTCCAACAGTGTGCCAACGTTGGCAGGAGACGGTGACCGTCGCCAACCATAATGACTATTTTAGCCAACGCATGTTTACTGGGCTGTTCTTTTCATATTGTGCACATTTGACCAGTTGTGTAGGCTAAATAAACAAACACAAACGGTGGCAACTTTGGCGATGTACACACATCGTAGCTACACTGCGAACAGACGAGAGAGGTGAGCTATCTTCGTTTCATTTTTAGACTAGCCTATTATACTTTCCCGGCATTTAAAATATGCTTAATCACATTCAAACGTCGATCGGAGTGAAGCAGACAACTAGAAGTATAAATTTCACCTGGGGGAGACATGTGAGAGAATATATTTTTGTAAATTCATCTATCGGTCGAAAAACGCCAAAGCTGGACATATGAGCTCCAAGAATATTCTGGCAGCGAGTGTTAATTTCGACACAAGGCATGTAGCCTATGATAAGATGTCAGTGGCAAGTTGCAAACCAACATCCCGGTGAACAACAGTCGTCCATGGACGGCTAAATTGTGTTGGAAACGCGTCTTGGACGCCTTTTCAATTGCTTTTCAACGACATGTGTGGCATTTTGCGCACTGGGAGAGAATTTGAATGTTTCTTTGACGTCACAAGAGAAGCCACCTTGATGATGAAAGGTTATGGAACTATGATGGAATGCCAGATTTAGAGGTTGGTATTTGGTTTAAAATGGATAAGAAGACATCAAGAAAAAAGAGGAAGACGGACACATTATCAGCTAAGCTAAACCGCGTATTTCGTCAAATACGGAATTTTTTTTCGAATCGGGTGCATTGTGACCCTGGTACACCACCCCTTTCAGATAGAAATTAAATCTTCACCCGCACACATTTGGTAACGATTTACAGTAACTATGCATTCATGAGCATTAAAAACGCATTAGGCTATGCTTTGTGTGCAGTATTCCTAGATCTGTGAACCTCGGGTCAGAGGCGGTGACATAATGAATACACACATGCTGTTTTGTATGGTTGTAATGAATGTGCAGTAATCAATATGCTCCAGTTATAGCTATGGACAACGTAATAGTACAACGTAATAGCTATGGACATAACACATTGTTCTTTTAATTCCAGATGGGACTCTCCTGTCCACTGGGGACCAGATAACGGGTCTATTTTCAGCGACCAAGGTAGCCTGCTGTAGGGACGCAGCCACCCAGACATGGGAGAGTACCATGTCGGACTGTGCCACGCAGGTGGACGATACGATGTTCACCTGCAGGGATGAACCGGTGTCCCAGGATTCCGATCAGCATGTGAGTGAGACCCATGTTTTCCCACATTTAAGCACAATATCCCCTTTTTCTCAAGATGTGATGAAACATGACTAGGTCAACCTGCTGGAGGTCTTGCTCCGGAGATGGCTTTCTGAGCCTATCGCAATAACTAGCCTATTGATAGCTGTTTTACTGGAAAAAGCGGTGTATAAGCTACAACATTAGACTTGTTTATTTGGCTTAAGTAGCCTAGCTAATCAAACAATTAATTAGCTGAGTAGGCTAATCAAGACCAATAGCCTAATGATTAAGAAATGACAACGACAAAGATGATGACTAACTTGAGATTGTTTAACAAGGATAAGGCAATAATCTGAATGCGTTAAAGTATGTAGCCTAATTAATTTTAAGACGGCACTCTAAATTAGTCAAAGTGAGTTAATTAGAAAGGATATTTAAAGAGGTCAGCCTCTTAAGTGTCTCGCTTGAAAAACTAATTTGCAATCTACGAAACATTGAACATTTAAACATGGAGCATTTAAAAGTCAAAATCTTCGCATGATAATGTCATCATAAACGTGGATATAGAAAAATGCAGCAAGTTTATGATGCACAGAACAATAATGCCATCTCAAAATAAATTGGTAAGCTAGCCTAATAATTTACTTATTAGTTTTGGTTATTAAGTGAATCAATTGTCTTAGACTTGTCGCATCTTAATTTAGACAATTCTTCAAAATGAGTGAACTATCCCGTTAATGTAAAGCCCTGATTATAATTTACAGACACAGAATGTAGTTTATTGGCTTGCTTACCATTCATGTAACAAACACCAAGGCAGCTTGCTAACTGGGTGGAAATATCAAATAACGTATTCTAACATTATTTCAACAGGCCAAATAATGATGTCATCCATATGTAGGTCTATCGCATTCAAGTAATGTTAGCTAATCAGCTATGAGTATCAATGTTAGCTATTGGTGTTGAATAACAGTCACATTCATGTAGCTTGCTAGCTAGCCCATTTAGTAAAGAGCAAAAGATAACATAAGCCAACATAATTTCATATTAGAACAGAGGTGAAAGCAATGGCTTTAAAGGGTATCAAAGCACTAAAACCACTTATTTTAGATGATAACTGATACATTTGAGTATTACTCATTGATCCTGGTCCAGACAAATTACTGCAGTCAGCGCAAAAAAGCATAAAGAATCTGGCTCAAAAGTGTCTCTAGTGGTAAAACGTTAAGTACAGCATGTTCAATCTGTGATTGGCCGGAAAAGTCTTTGGCTACGTATTTATCCCTCAGTGACGAAATAGAAACCTGTACAGCTACGCCCACCGATAGTTCTGTGGCTACGCCCTGAAGTTTTGGAGCGAGGGCGGCCTATGCAGCAGCTATAAAAGCGAATCTCAGGGCAGCGGTTCATCTGCGTGGAGACTGGAGATGAGAATCAGGAGATAGAGAGCGAGCGAGTAATATAGCTATCTTACAGTTGAGCTTTTTTGAACATTCTAGTTATCGCTTTTATACCTAAGCCTCAAACAGGCCGCCTGGATTTATTTTGTTATTTAACATTACTATATGTTTTGAGTGTGTAATAACAGTTTAAAGGGAAGAAAAACACAAAAAAGGAATTGTATTTTACAGGTTTTTAGTAAAGTAGAAACTGTGATTGCACATAGACAAAATGTTAAGCGTGTTCAATTAGAAATTTTAACTATCATACATCTGTCCAAGAACGTTTGTGAGCCTTGGGCTTTTATTTTTTATTTTTTGGCCTGTTTTTCCCAATAATGTCCAGGCGTTTTTGGGCCTTTGTGAAAATCTCTGAAGCAGTTTCTCTCTAGCTGCAGACGGAGGACCACATTACACTCCTCACATTGCCAGGGAGTGCTCTTTTTGCAGAGTGCGCACTGTCGTCACCCCATGCTGGCTCTGTGTTTTGCCCTGTCCGTTGCCTACTACATACTCTGGTTCAGATGAAATCGCTCCTTCGTCATGGTCACTGTCATCTTCAACGAACCTGTTGGGTGGTTTTGTAACTCTTGAAGATCTCAACATTTGTTCCCTCAGAAATATTCCCTCAAACTCACAAAATTCGCTAAAAATGCCCGCACGTAATGTCTCTTCTGCTCTCCTCTCTTCCGATTTGCGCTGTGTGTTAGTGATGTGCAGTTCGCGAAGGAATCAGTATTTTTGAACGACTCTTTATGCTGAGTCGTCTGAGTCGACTCGCCAGTTCGAGGGAATCATGCTTACCCACGGCTCTGGCTCTTAGCTCTGGCTCTTAGGTCTGGCTTTGACTCTGCCTGCTTTCTACTACAGCCGGGAGACACTCCCCCGAGACACTCAGCAGTGGTTAATGCACGGCGTGCAGTTTCTGATTGCTAAGTTAGAACCTACATAAGAATACATTTAAATTTGATCTAACAATATTGCACACCCTTTTGTGAAGTTAATAATCGCCACAGCTCATTCCAAAGGTATTATGACTACTAATGGTTAAAAGAAAGATACATAGCTACAGTAGCTATACTACCCAACTGATCAGCATGAGCTGTGGCAATATCTCATGGCTCCAGACAGAGCCGGAACCAGAGCCGTGACACAAACCAAAGTTATTTTCGAGTTTTAACCACAATTGAGTTCTGTGGTTTTAACAAAGGGCAAAATGCAGTACACCATTAAGCTATTAATCGGGTTTACTACTCAGCGTGATTCATCCGGAAACCCTATTGACAAAGGAATTATGTTAGTCTATATCTAATGATATTCCGAGACGCCGACTGTTTATTACAAAATTATTAAACTTGGCTGTTTGCGAGAATTGCAACCGAATTCCAGTCAACTATGAAACAATTAGTCCTCATTTGCGATATTGCGATTGTGTTCAGCTAGATTAGGCTTCTAAAAATGACAGAAAACACTTATTTAAAGTGGTGGCCAACAACAAGAGTGAACAGAATAAATAGCCTACAATTGTGTATGATAAAAATAATAAATAAAGTACAGTTCAAATAAACACATTTAAATAACCCTATGGTGTCCAAATAAATAAACGACAAAGGCTCCTGTACATCATATGCACACACTGACACATAATAAATATCTGGCTTGTTTGTCAAATTTGGCTGGCGATCTCTCTTATAGTCTTTCATCCACCTCATTTTCAGTAGACCTAGGCTACTGGATTCTAGGATCTGATAAAATAAAAAAATATATTAATATTAGCATAGATGAAATAGCTCTATACAAATATAACCATTCAACGTCTATTATTACCTGTAAGATCTAATGCGACAATCTATAATAGAAGAAATATAGATGGGAAAGTCGTAAATAAACGTAACCGCCGATTGCAAACTAGCTTGAGAGAATAGGCTACTGTAAATTGATTCAGATGATTTGGGTCTGAATAAAATATCAAGGCTAGTTTACAAACTTCTTTTGCCTACTTTTGTTACGTTCGCTAGGAAGACCCAGACGCAGACCACAGGATAAATCCAAAAGGGTAGTTTATTATCCGTTCCTTAATCAAGCCAGGTAATCAGAGATAGCGAGGTACAAAAACGACAGGCAATAGAGTAGTGAGAGACAATCCAAAAATCAGTAAACCAGGAAATCAAAAGGCTAAAGTACAAAAGGGCTAGGCAGGAGAATAGTCAAAAACAAAAGCTAGATTGTAAACGGTAATCAAAACAAGGCAGGCAAGGGCAAGGCAAAAGAATAGTCGGAATACAAGGTTGTCTCGGGAAAAAACTAGCAAATCTCTGGCTTGGAAAATGCGTAGGCACAGGATAAGTAGATCAACGTTCTGACAAGGGACTGAAGAAAACACAGGGATTAAATACACAAGTAACTAATGACACAAGAGGAATCAGGTGTGTGAGAGGGAGGGACTCCAAACGAGAAACAATGAGAATACATTGGGCGGATAAACAATCACGTAGACAACTAGGGAAAACGCGGACTGGATTGCAAACATATACACGATAACAGATGACCTGGAGTTTCAGGAAATCGTGCAAAGATTAAGAGAACAGGGAGAGAAGATCAGATGCAGCTGCGAATGATTAGCAGAGAAAGAACAGCGTGAAAATGTGCGCTCTAATATGTTAGTGAGATTAGTAACTATACACACACCCCTGCCGTTAGTATGATTAGTAAGTATATACAAATTAGTCTGTTAGTGGAGTTAGTAGATCTAATCTATCGTTAGTATGTTAGTGGTAATTAGTAAATCTAATTGCTCAGAGATAGGTACGAAGCAAGAGGGAACCCGAACACCAATGAAAACACCGGAAAGGTACAGAGACGTAAACTGGGAGTGACAGATCGGATGTAAACAAGCAGACACAAGACAACTAAGAAAAACCGGAAAGTAAACAAGATGCTGGAAAATAACAAATAAACAATATATACAGATAACCATGAATAATGATAACAAAATACATGACAGACAGATCACAGATCCTTACAGTACCCCCCCCCCCCCTAAGAAGCGCCTCTTGGCGTTTTAACAGGTGGCACAGGATGAGTCTTGTGAAAGTCTTTGAGTAAGTCCTTGTCCAAAACGAATCGTGAAGGAATCCATGATCTTTCCTCTGGACCGTAACCTTCCGAGTCGACCAGGTACTGAAGGCCACGGCCCCGGCGACGAACGTCCAACACCTTAGCAACGGTGTAAGTCTCTCCGCCGTCGATGATTCGGGGGGGTGGCGGGGGATCAGGTTCGGGACAAAGGGGGTGGGTTACAACAGGTCTGATTCTGGATACATGGAACGTGGGGTGTATTCTCCGCATGGTAGCGGGAAGTTTGAGTCGAACTGCCGTGGGACTGATGACCCTGAGCACTGGGAAGGGACCCAAATACCGGGGGGCTAACTTACGTGACGCAACTCTAAGGGGAATGTCCTTGGCAGAAAGCCACACCTTCTGACCCACCCGGTACTGGGGAGCCTTGGCTCGGTGGCGGTCCGCCGCCTCCTTCATCCGGGCACTAGCTCTGGTGAGATTAATGCGAGTAGTTCTCCAGGTTCTGGCACAGCGCCGGATGAAGGCCTCGGCGGACGGAACCCCCACCTCCGCTTCCTGGCTAGGAAATAGAGGGGGTTGGTAACCTAGGGAACATTCAAATGGAGAAAGCTTGGTGGCAGATGAAGTGTGACAGTTTATCGCGTACTCGGCCCAGGGTAACTGCGAACTCCAAGTGGTGGGATTCCTAGAGCACAGGCATCTAAGCACTGTCTCAAGACACTGATTAGCTCGCTCAGTCTGGCCGTTAGATTGAGGGTGGAAACCGGATGTGAGACTGGTGGTAGTGCCGAGTAACCTGCAGAATGCTCTCCAAAACCGTGCTATAAACTGTGGCCCTCTATCGGAAACAATGTCGGTGGGAATCCCGTGCAATCTCACCACGTGTTGTATGAAAAGATTAGAGGTCTCTTTAGCGGAAGGGAGTTTGGTGAGGGGAACGAAGTGAACAGCCTTAGAAAATCGATCTACAATGGTGAGGATAGTGGTGTAGTGATTGGAGGAAGGTAAACCTGTGACAAAATCGAGTGCAATATGAGACCAGGGACGGTGAGGAATGGGAAGTGGTTGAAGTTCACCATGAGGAGGTTGGTGAGATGCCTTGTTCTGTGCACAGACTGAGCAGGCGGAGACAAATGAGGCGACGTCTTGTCGGACCTCCGGCCACCAAAACTTGCGTAAAATAAATGTGATTGTTCGATTGATACCTGGGTGGCCGGAGAGTCGCGACGAATGTCCCCACTGGAGCACCTGGGACCGAGCCGCTTCTGGAACATACATACAATGGTTAGGACAATGACTGGGAGTGGCCTCCCCATTCTGAGCACTCCTAACAATACCTTCTATGGGGAGGCTGATAGCATTAATAAATACACTCTGGGGCAGGATAGTGTCTGGACAGGGGTCCTTAGATGAGGATTCAAAATGCCGGGAAAGGGCATCAGGCTTGGTATTCTTAGTCCCTGGCCGATAAGCCAGACAGAAGTCGAAGCGAGAGAAAAAGAGGGCCCATCTGGCCTGGCGGGAATTAAGTCTCTTGGCGGTCTGTAAATATTCTAGATTCTTATGGTCCGTCCAGACCAAGAATGGTATCTGTGCTCCTTCCAGCCAGTGGCGCCACTCCCATTTTAACGGCCAGCAACTCCCGATTTCCAACGTCGTAATTCTCCTCCGTGGGGGTGAGACGATGAGAAAAGAAGGCACAAGGGTGTACCTTCTGATCCTCCGAGGATCGTTGAGATAGGATGGCCCCTACCCCCACGTTGGAGGCATCCACCTCTACGATGAACTGTACGGCCGGATCGGGATAGCGTAGAATGGGAGCTGTGGTAAACAGTTCTTTAAGAAGCGAGAAGGCCTCCTCAGCCTTGGGGTTCCAGGCAAACTTCAGTTTGACTGAGGTGAGTGCTGTGAGAGGAGCCGCTACCGAGCTGTAGTTCCGAATGAAGCGGCGGTAGAAATTGGCAAACCCTAGGAACCTTTGAAGTCCCTTCCGGTCCTCAGGGCGTGGCCACTCCAACACAGCCTTGATCTTAGCTGGATCCATCCTGACTTGACCTTCCTCAATGATGAATCCCAGGAAGGTGGTAGATGATGTGGAGAACTCGCATTTCTCTGCCTTGACAAAAAGACGATTCTCGAGGAGGCGACCCAGTACCTTGTGTATGTGTTTCTCGTGCGCCTCCAGGCTCTGAGAGTAAATAAGAATGTCGTCCAGGTAAACGTAAACATATTGATTGATCATGTCACCAAGAATATCGTTGACCAGGTTCTGGAAGACCGCGGGGGCATTAGTGAGCCCGAACGGCATCACCAGGTACTCCCAGTGTCCAGTGGGTGTATTGAAGGCTGTCTTCCATTCGTCGCCCTCACGAATCCGGACCAGGTGGTAGGCGTTTCTGAGGTCCAGCTTTGTGAAGACGACGGCCTTCTGGAGCTGCTCGAAAGCAGTGGACATGAGCGGGAGTGGGTAACGGTTCTTCTCGGTGATGTCGTTCAGGCCCCGGTAGTCGATGCAGGGACGGAGAGACCCGTCCTTCTTCCCCACAAAAAAGAATCCTGCTCCAGCCGGAGAGGAAGAAGGGCGGATGATGCCAGCTGCCAATGACTCCGACAGGTACTTCTCCATGGCTTCCGTCTCGGGTCGGGACAGGGAAAACAGACGGCCTCTAGGCGGGGAAGTGCCAGGCCTCAGGTTTATGGCGCAGTCATAAGGGCGATGTGGAGGCAATGACGAAGCACGCGCTTTACAGAATACCTCCTTGAGGTCATGATACTTGACTGGAACCCCCTTCAGATCCGGGCTTTCTTCTGCAGGAGGCACAGGAACAGGTAAGTGGGCCTTCTGGAGACAGCTGACCGCACATGAGGGGCTCCAGCCCACAATCTCATGTTTCTGCCAATCGATCTCCGGACAGTGACGGTTTAGCCAGGGATGGCCAAGGATCACAGGTGAGTGTGGAGAATCGATGATGTGGAGCTGAAGCTCCTCCTGATGGTTTCCGGAGACAAGTAGGTTGACGGGTAGGCTCTCCTGGGTAATCTCCGCGATCTGACCCCCACTGAGGGTGTGAGCTACTACTGGGCGCTCCAGTGGTGTAACAGGAACTCCTCAACGGGTCGCGGCCCCAACGTCCAGGAAATTAGCCTCATCTCCGGAGTCAATAAGGGCACGGGTCTTCTTGGTGCTGTTGTCCCACTGAAGAGTGACCGGAATGCACGTGCGATTGCGGTTGGAGGAGTCGACTGGTGTGACGCCCACTAGTGCTCCTCCGGCCACTAGTGAGCGTGATCTTTTACTGGACATTTCTCCACAAAATGCCCAGATTTGCCACAGTAAAGACAAGCCCGATCCTTGATGCGACGCACCCTCTCCACCGCCGATAACCTGGAGCGGTTAATCTCCATGGTCTCCTGTTCAGGTGAGTGGTGGTTAGGAAGCTTACTGGAGAGGGATGTAGCTGAGTCGACCTTGCTGCTGTGCTGGCTGAACTGAGGAGCACGCCCCCTCTGGAATGGCCGTTGCCGGTCTCGAAGGCTCGTATCCACCCTGATGGCCAAGGCGATGAGTTCGTCCAGACTGGAAGGGAGTTCTCGGGTCACGATCTCATCCACCACCTCGTCATTAAGTCCGTTGAGGAAGACATCAAACATCGACTTCTTGTTCCAGCCGCTGGATGTGGCTAGCATCTGGAACTCGATGGCATAGTCAGATGCTGAATTTCTCCCTTGGCGGAATCGAAGCATCTCTCGGGCTGCCTCATGACCGTACTTAGAACGATCAAACACTCTCTTCATCTCCTCCATGAAGTCCTCTGCCCGACTACAGCAAGGTAGACCCGCTTCCCAGGTGGCGGTTCCCCACTTCTTGGCACGCCCGGTAAGCTGAGTGATGATGTACGCTACGCGGGCTTGCTCAGTGGGGAAGGTGTTCGGCTGTAGCTGAAACACCAGCGTGCATTGGGTCAAGAATGGTCTGCACTCCCCTGGTTCCCCATCGTACCGTTCCGGTGGAGGTAGGCGAGGCTCCCGGGTAAGAGGAGGTTGCACTGGTGGTGGTTGGGGTATGTTGGTAGGTGCAGAAGGGTGCCTGTTGGAAACCAGCTCCGTAACGTAGCTCATCAGGGACCGGAGATCTTGGGTCACGGACTCGAGGGATGCCTGTTGCTGACCAATCATGACTCCTTGCCGCTGGAGAGCGGCATGCAGATGGGTTGGGTCCGCTGGGTCCACGTCTGGTCAGAACGTACTGTTACGTTCGCTAGGAAGACCCAGACGCAGACCACAGGATAAATCCAAAAGGGTAGTTTATTATCCGTTCCTTAATCAAGCCAGGTAATCAGAGATAGCGAGGTACAAAAACGACAGGCAATAGAGTAGTGAGAGACAATCCAAAAATCAGTAAACCAGGAAATCAAAAGGCTAAAGTACAAAAGGGCTAGGCAGGAGAATAGTCAAAAACAAAAGCTAGATTGTAAACGGTAATCAAAACAAGGCAGGCAAGGGCAAGGCAAAAGAATAGTCGGAATACAAGGTTGTCTCGGGAAAAAACTAGCAAATCTCTGGCTTGGAAAAGGCGTAGGCACAGGATAAGTAGATCAACGTTCTGACAAGGGACTGAAGAAAACACAGGGATTAAATACACAAGTAACTAATGACACAAGAGGAATCAGGTGTGTGAGAGGGAGGGACTCCAAACGAGAAACAATGAGAATACATTGGGCGGATAAACAATCACGTAGACAACTAGGGAAAACGCGGACTGGATTGCAAACATATACACGATAACAGATGACCTGGAGTTTCAGGAAATCGTGCAAAGATTAAGAGAACAGGGAGAGAAGATCAGATGCAGCTGCGAATGATTAGCAGAGAAAGAACAGCGTGAAAATGTGCGCTCTAATATGTTAGTGAGATTAGTAACTATACACACACCCCTGCCGTTAGTATGATTAGTAAGTATATACAAATTAGTCTGTTAGTGGAGTTAGTAGATCTAATCTATCGTTAGTATGTTAGTGGTAATTAGTAAATCTAATTGCTCAGAGATAGGTACGAAGCAAGAGGGAACCCGAACACCAATGAAAACACCGGAAAGGTACAGAGACGTAAACTGGGAGTGACAGATCGGATGTAAACAAGCAGACACAAGACAACTAAGAAAAACCGGAAAGTAAACAAGATGCTGGAAAATAACAAATAAACAATATATACAGATAACCATGAATAATGATAACAAAATACATGACAGACAGATCACAGATCCTTACAACTTTGTTACCAGCTAGGGTCTGCTGTCTGAAACAGCTTTTAATTCCAGCTCGTGCCGCTGAAAGAAAAAGATGCGGCTCAAACGGCTCTACTGTATTATTCATTTCATTTAATTATTTATTTCGATCATATTTCACAGTACATCAACTAGAGATAAAGATCTCTAAACATCATTGATCACATAAGAATGACCGAAAAGGTTAAGGCTGAAGCTAAGTAGCTTATAATTGCCTAACCTTTGTACGTTGCAATATTATCTACACAAAAAAAAAAAAAATAAACCATGTTGCTAAGAACATAAAAGATCAAAACAAAGAAAAAAGCAAACAAACACCCAAAGGAGAATTAAACATCCAAAAAAGAAAAATTCCGGAAGTCAATTTCTACATAGCCCATTAATCGATCCGTCAAACAAATAAATTTTTAGGTCTTATCATTCAATCCAGTCTATATTTCTGACAAATAAAGTGCTTTAACTTTTTTTTTAAGTGTCCGACATTTTTACTTTGTTTAATAACCTCAGGCAAACTATTCCACAGCTTCACCCCACAGACAGAAATACACATGCTTTTCAGAGTGGTATGTACACTAGGTTGTTTTAAGTTAAAGTTGCCCCTCAAGTCATACCCTCCTTCTCTATCCCTGAACATTTTTTGTATGTTGCCAGGAAGTAAATTATTTCTTGCTTTGTACATTATTTGTGCTGTTTTAAATTCTACTAAGTCCATGAACTTCAATGTCTGTAACTTTAAAAACAGTGCATTTGTGTGATCATGATAACCTACATTATTTACTACTCGTATTGCTCTTTTTTGCATTGTGCATAATGTCTGTAGAGTGCTTTTGTAAGTGTTTCCCCACACCTCCACACAATAAGTCAGATAAGGTAGTAAAAGAGTACAGTACAGAGTGTAGAGTGATTTATGGTTCAGGATGTGCCTTGTTTTACCTAGGACTCCAATACTTTTTGCTAACTTAGATCGAACATAATTTATATGGGGTTTCCAGCTGAAGTAACAAAATTGCAACTCCCGACTCTTCAAACTGAATGGTACGAATAGAGCCGACTCAGAAAAAAGAGCCAAACTGCCCATCACTAACCGGAGCCTGTGTGCGTCGCGCTTGGAATTTTTTCGATAGCGCAAACGGTTTAGGAATTACGGTAATGAGAACAGCGCTTGTAAAATTCTGTCGGCGCCAACATGGCCGGTGTAAAAAAGTTATAGTGGCCTATTTTTTTTATAGATAGCTTGATAGTTCCTTGCTTTTTGATAGTTTGTTTTTCAGTCTAGCTTAGCAATTAGCTAGCTAGTTTTGTTTTATTATAAAAAATAATTCGGTTATATAGTATAAAGCATATGAAAACTGCTTATCTGACAGTGACGTGGTGAGCTTCTCTCTGCGTTGCGTGCAAGGTGTGGATATTTCCTATATTTTTATGTTAAAACAAAATTTTTTAACGTTCTGACGAGGTAAGTAAAATATCGATTGTTTACTTTGTTCACACTGTGCCTTTGCTGGCCTGTTTATGTTGAATATTTTTGTAAACAAATTATTACTCGTGCTGCACGACACCGTTCAGTGTGAGCTGCAGTGCTCGCTGTGGACTAGAGCAGTTATTTACATTCTGCTGGTTAATGAAGTCACTTTAAAAAAATGTTGAATTTTAAAGGGTAACAAAACACGCTGGTTTCGCTAGACCCCGCCCCTTTTTGAAATGAGAAAAATGCCTAAATGTGGGCGTGATACGGTCATAATGTAGGGGCTGAGCTCCAGGTATCAAACCACGCCCCAGCTTTTTTTTTCCACTAGTAGCTAAAAGCTAATTTCTACTCTGGACAGCACAAGCTGCTACTGAGCCCCCGTTTCAGCTTATAATGATGTGGCCAGCAAACAGAAAATCACACGCTGTCCAAGTAGTTACCCAAGCCATGTAGGCTACTCATTTTACAAAGGCTGTAGGCAATCACACTACCTGCAAGCATAGGTGTCAACCCATACGGTTTGCCCGTATGAAATACGGGTTTTCCATCTTTTCGAAGGTATTCGGGCGTATAAGGTTATGATACGGGAAATCTAGTCTAATACGTTTTTTCCCCCAAACGTTTTCCAACAAACAATCACATTCCTTCTCCCTCTCTGTGCTATATTGTCTCGATTTCTGAGGCTGTGGGAAAAACAAGTAGCAGAAACCCTATGATCTAAAAATGCACTTTATAACAACGAACGACACAGACGCAGTAGCCTAGTCCACATACCTAACAACTAGCTCTAACGTTAGTTATAACGAACAGTTAAATGGTTGACTGGACAATTAATTGTAAATTAATTAATGGCTAACTTAGCAGTCTTTAACAACGTTAACTGTTAGGCTACTAAAAAATTATCCAAATTAAGATGAGAGCTAACCATACATTAATGCAAACGTAGCTTTTTAGGCTATCAGGACTGTTATGTAGGCTAGTAAGACAGAAAAACTGCATTAAAAGTGCCACAAGCTCATGCAACATGACTCATGCATAATTTAGGAAATTGTGGTAGGCTACCCAGATAGCAAGGAAACATTGAATCTATGTTGAATGAACATAAGATGAAGCATTGATTCAGTGTTGATCTCTGATGTTGATTCTGCGTCCAGGTGCTCATCGAGTTTACGTTTACGCTCATCGAATCAATGCATTGAAATAATGTTGAAACAATGTTGATTTTAACAATGGAAATCAACGTAACTGATGTTAAATCAATTTATTATCAATGTAATCTATCATAGCTAATGATAATATCATTTTATAACTACATTTTACATTGCTCAAAGTAACTAATTCTTGCTCAAAGTAGTCAAAATCTACAAAAAACAAATCAAAATACTTTTTGAAGGCTACGAAAAAGGATACTTTTTTTCTGCCATGATAATGTGATGTCAAGTTCTTTCTAGTCGGGAGGTCGGGGTTGATTTTCCGAACTCTGATTTCAGACATGGAACTCGTTTTATTGCATTTTCCCTCGTCGGATATCGGGATTCCTAGTTGGAAATGAATAAACGAATGCAGCATTAGCATCAACCACAAATACGCTTTGCCGTTAAGTCTCCTATTGTTTATTTTCTTACGTCACCCGTAGCAACTTGAACTTAAACAAGAAAAAATAAATTCACTTACCACGTAACATACACATATACGAGCGGGCTAGCATGCAGCTATAGCAGCGACCGCAGAAACAGGCAACGAATAACGGTTTTTATTTGAAAATGAAAGCGCACCTGAATCTAATTAATCTGATCAAAAATCAATGTTACTCATCAGTATGATGACTTTGGTTGTTATTGTGGCATTGATACAATGTTTCCATTTCAACCTAATACATCGGTGACCATTACCATCAGAAAGTGAATGTTGATTCCACCATTAAAAATTGGTTGATGACCGATACAGATGCTTATAACACATTATCAGTGTTGATTCAATACTTCCTTGCTATCTGGGTATCTATCTATGCATTTCTCCTGCAGTCGGTTGTAAGTGTGTGGGGTGTTTCAGTGACTGTTTAACTGTTTTAAAATGAGCACCTTGCTGAATTTGTATCTACACAGTCATATGTGAAAAGCTAAATTCAGGAATGAAATAAACTTGAATCAGACAAATAACTGTGGTGGCTAATGATTTTAATAGATAATGGCAGGCATGAAAATAAGAGCAGCTCTCTCCAGAAGTTGACACCTATGTGCAAGATATCAACAATATTGGTTTCCATTTCAAAAGTGACTTCATTAACCAACAAAATGTAAATAACTGCTCTCATCCACAGTCAGCACTGCAGCTTACACTGAACAGTGTCGTGCAGCGCGAGTAATAGTTTGTTTACAAAAAGTATTCGACATAAACAGGCTAGCAAGGCCACAGTGTGAACAAAGTAAACAATTGATTTTTTACTTACCTCATCAAAACATAAAATTTAGTTTTGTTATAACATAAAAATACAGGAAATATCCACACTGCGCATGCAATGCAGAGAGAAGCTTTCCACGTCCCTTTCAGATACGCAGTTTTCATATGCTTTATGCCAGGGGTGTCCAAACTTTTCACTGAGGGCCAGATGGAGAAAAATTATGACTACCACTGGCCACAGGCTATTCTATATATATATATATATAGGCTATGTGTGTGTGCGTGTGTGTGTAAAATAAATACAAGTGCGCTCAGACATGTGGCATACAGTTGCCAACATCACTTAGATTTCTATTTAAATTAGGCAAATAGTATAATAGCCTATTAAAAGGTGAGCTTGAAGAGATTTTAAGAATTTCACTCACCAGTGACACTTCTAATGAGAACAGTGTTGTGCCTTGGACTGAAGAATCGCTGTGATGTCGGGCGTGAGGTTTGTAGATGCGATTCGCAGGACATCGCAAAGGTGACTGTCTGTTATCTTTGGTCGCAAACGGCTCTTGTTTAGCGTCATCAGGGAAAATGTTTGCTCACATATGTGAGAGTATATCAGAGTGGTAGATCACGTCCCCATATTCTGTATCCATTTCAGACAGGAATGCCCGAAATTCTCTGTGATTGAGTGCTTTCGCACAAATTATGTTAATAGTTTTCACGACTGTATTCATGACATCGCCCAGTTTCGTGACTTTGGCGCATAATGCTTCCTGGTGTATAATACAGCAATTTAACAGCCTCGCCCCCAGACTCATGAACTTTTCTGCAAACCAGGGAAGCCATTCCGTTACGCTCACCTATCATGACTGGAGCACCATCTGTTGTAACTCCACACAACTTGTCCCAAGGGAGATTCCGATTTTGAATAGCAACTGACACAGCTTAAAAAATATCAGCTCCTTTCGTTGTTCCAGTCAGGCTCCGAAGGTCGAGGAGCTCTTCAGTAATGCAAAAATCATCGTCAACCCCCCGCAAAAAAATTAGTAGCTGAGCCGAATCTGTTGTGTCGGTACTCTCGTCACACGCAATTGAATAGAAAAGAAACAACGGAGCTTTGTCTGATATTTGCGCCTTGATGTTAGCTGATAAATCCTCGATTTGCCGGCCCACTGTGTTTCTCGCAACACTAACATTGCAGAAGTATTGTTTCTTTTCTGGGCATACAATCTCCACAATTTTTGTGACGCACTCTTTTAATAAAATCACCCTCTACAAAGGCCTTTCCATACTTCGCTATTAGCTTAGCCACCTCGTAGCTAGCCCTGGTAGCATTCTGCTGCGTTTGCTTAGCACGAAAAAACTGGGTTTGTTGCAATGATAGGCTTGCCGCCAACTGCTTTGATTTCTCTTCTTCTCTGGCTGCTCCAGTATATGCCTTAAAAGACGCATTATGTTTCGTTTCATAATGTCTCTTAACGTTAAATTATTTTCATCACCGCTACTGATTCCTGGCAAATTAAACAGACACACTTGCCTCTGTACTCTGAAAAAGTATTAATTTTGCCATCGTGGCTGGAATTTCCTACATTCACTATCCACCTTTCGATTCTTTGCAGTCGCCATGTTGATAAGAACACGATTTGTAGGCTACAGGAACGTTGGCTAGCTAATGCATAAGATAATTTTTTGTTTGGGGGGGGCGCAAACTGCTGATCTGTTTTTAGAGTTGGGCTTTTACTATGCTGCCCCCACAACAGCATTTTTTTTTTGTCATTTTTAGCAGCGGGCCAGATTTAATCATTCTTCTGAAATGTTTCGAGGGCCGCTTTAAAACGCTTCAAGGGCCGCAATTGGCCCGCGGGCCGTAGTTTGGACACCCCTGCTTTATGCTATATATTTATTTTTCAAGTAGCCTATGTATTTTTTTTTTATTAACTAGCTAGCTACTTGATAAGCTAGACTGAAAAACGAACTAACAAAAAACAAGGGACTATAACTATAAAAAAAATATATACCCAAAATAAATAGGCTACTATAACTAGAATATTCTAAAAAGCTAAACTGTAAGCTAGCTATATCACTCGCTCGCTCTCTATATCCTCTCCACGCAGATCAATCGCTGCACTGCCCGCCCTCGCTCCAAAACTTCAGGGTGTAGCCACCGAACTATTGGTGGACGTAGCTGTACAGGTTTCTATTTCGTCACCAGGAGGAATACGTCAGCTGGAGGAAATTTCTGGCCAATCACAGATTGAACATGCAGTACCTAACGTTTTACCACTAGACACACTTTTGAGCCAGATTCTTAAAGTAAACTTGACTGCAGTAATTTGTCAAGATTTGGACCAGGATCAATCAGTAATACTTCGAAAAAAAACTAATGTATCAGTTGTTATCTAAAATAAGTTTTAGTGCTGTGTTAAGACTTTCTTTACAGTTTTTCTCAATTGTTTACACAAAATTATAAGCACTATTTTGCTTGTTTTAACACACATTTTAGTCTTTTTAACTAGGGATGCAAATTTAAAGGAATTTCCTTAATCGATAGTTGTTAACCTTAACAAACAATCGTCGATTGATAACAAAGGCTAAATATAGCTTATGATATACAGAATACAAAATGCATGTTATATTCCTCAATCAAAGATTTATTGTAACATTTGAGAAACAGGCATTATTGTAGCATAACAAAAATAGAATATGAAGGCGTGTATAGGTTACTTCAAAAGAAAGTAACTGTTGAAGTAACCTATACACTCATCTGTTGCAAGCGAAACCGTTGCTTCGCTAGGCGCTAGCAGCATTAACATAATCTCTCTTGAAATGGAAAGGCGACAGTTAAACTAGTAGACCTAGCCTAGAACAGTCAACTTAAATCATAGGCTATTATGTTTTGAATAGGGTCCTCATATGCATACTAGATAGACCTACGTATTTTTATTCAAGACCATTTAAGCATATCTACGTGGTCGGGAGCGAGTCGTGTGCGCAGCCCGTTTATTAGCTCTCGAAATCCCTCACCGTCAATGGTGCTTATTGGCATCATGTCCTTTTCAACCATCAACCTTTGAGTAATACCCTCCGCTCGTCTATCGTCGCATACCCTCTTTGCCAACACTGAGGTGATGGTAGATTGCGATCCACTTTGCCCTGGCAGCACGGTTGGATGTACGCTTTTCAGGTGGTAGGCTACATTAACGAAGTAGTTATACTTCAAAACAGCACCACAGGTATTGCAATGGGCATCATAGTTTTGCCCGCTTCATTTTTGTGTCTTCTTGTGTCGGCTCAACTTCACGGCTGACACTATGCTGAATTTGGCGCCCTCGCGTGGAGACCTTAAACCATGATTACATTTCACACAAAAACTCCCGTTGAAACAAGACTGCAGATTGTTCAGTTAATTGTTTCATTTGAAATCTTATCGATTCAATTCTTATGAGCAATTAATCGATAGTCGATTAATTGTTAACATCCCTATTTTTAACACTTTTTGAATACATTTCACACAATTCTCCTGTTATAGGCACAAATTTCAAAAAGTATATCTAATTTTCATACGTAAAACATTACAATTAAATACTATAAACTCACTTATCAATTAATACACCCATTATTCAAAGGTAAAACACTAGTTGATTTAATTATTCAATCAGCAATCGGAGCTTTAGCATAAATAAAAGGGGAAAATGTGAGCTCCCCTGTATGTGGAGAACAATGGCTGATGAACATTTAGAAATGAGAATAGGTAGATCTTCTCTATTGTTATTTACTGTAACATATCAATACTCAGTGATTCCTGTACTGCAGAGTACCTAATGTATACTACTACAAGGTGACCACAGTATGGACAGCATAGTGTGCACAAGCTAAGCTGACAGTATCCCTTGTGTGCATACCGAACCACCCCTATATGAAGTAAATACAACAGAGCCTGTCCCGTCTGCAGCTGAGAGTAGCTCATCTTAACAGCCTTAAAAAGGACCTGAAACACGGGAAAATATGCCTTTCACAGTGCTGCAGAAATGAGCTCCACACATACTCACTCAGACACACACACATGCACATACACTCACAAACACACACATATACACATGCACATGTGCGCACATGCACACAAGATAGACCAGAGCAGCTCACACGTGTTGTCATATGTGATTTTCTACCGTGATGCTCTTGTTTCCAAATTGGTTCAATGAAACCATTGCTTTTTCATTTCTCAGTCATGCCAAGGGTGGCTGTGTCATTCCAAAAGACACTTCTCCCACTGCTTAGCCAGAGAAAATATAATGTGTGATGTACATGAGAATTGTGGCCTGATCAAGAGCAGAGAGCAGAATACAGTAATTTATTTTTGTTTTTACGTTTACATTTTTTGTTTACTCCCAGTACAGTAGTTTTTTGTTTTTTTCATTTGTTTAATTTTTCATGTTTTTTCTCTCTTTTTTTGTCTACTGCCAACATTTAACCCGTAACAGTAGAATTATAGAACACCTGTTGCACACAGAAAAAAAACTCACGCTTTGGGGCTGTTGAAAATATTTTGGAACTTACGTGCGAAAAGGTTAACAATAAAAAAAATTAAAAAAAACATCTCACAGTTAGTTTTTTTTTGTATATTTGAGTTGGCCAGTACACTCAAACAATACTGATGCCTAACGCTGCGTTCTCACATCCAGCAACTTCGGTCGCCCAGTCGCCGGAAGTTGCCCGCAATTTAACTTTTGAGCGACCATTGGCCGTAACAGCCAATCAGAGTTCCACGCTACATATTTCTCCAACCGACACGAATCCATTTCGTGAATAATTGTTCCGCCCGATTTCACTCAAATTGCAGCAATGGAGGAGCAGCTAATAATGGTCCAAGCCTACCCCGTCCTGTTCAATGTATAACATAACCTTAAAGGATATATGTGGCTGTTCTACCAATATCACATTGAGCCCAAACTACATGTTGAGTTTTATACATAAATCTATCTATGTATCTAGATAGATAAAGATCGCTAGCTCGCGACGAAGTTAGATATCGACTAGCCTATCGCTAGCTAGCGAGAACACATAATTATCAGTGTCATGACATTACTATAAAGAATAGGATGCATCGCAAATATGTCTGTTATATGTAGGCTACTGCCGTTGTTTCTCTTTATCAAAAAAGTGTAGCTGCACGAACTGACTTGAATGACACAACGGAAAGCTCTTGCCCCGCCCCCAGCCTAGTAGAATTGACCGACTCATCGACCAGTTGTTCGCTGTGAGAACGCAGCATAAGTAATATCATGGTAATAGTGCCTTTCATTTTTTACACCAGTCTGTAATTGGCATTTATAATTCATATTGATTTGTCGACTAGTGTTTATTATTTGAAGGAAGAATGTAATTTTGGGATGAGTGTATGGTTGTGAAAATAGTGCTTGATTTTGACGAGAGATTGACGAGAGATTGATTTTGCAGAAAGAGTTGACCGTGTGGGTTTTGTGTTTATAATTTTGAGAAATTAGTTTTAATTGAGAAAAACTAATACAAAAGTGAACTATATTTTCAACCATTGCAGATAGAGAGAGGGAGAGAGCTCTGTCTCTCTATCTCTATCTCTCTCTGTAGCTGTTTTGATAGTCACAGTCCTAATAAACATGCTGGTCAAAATGCTGACAGGTTGAGTCTGACCTTCACGGACACTATCCCTCTAACATTGTTTCTTCTTTTGTATGAAGAACTCTAATATCTTGTCCCCTTTTTATTGTTTACTTTTTATTCAACTAAACTCGCCCTAAAAAGTAACTACAAACCATTACAGTTTTTCTCAATTGTTTAGACACATTTTCTGAAACTATAACTAATTTCTCAAAACTATAAACACAAAACTCACACGGTCAACTCTTTCTACAAAACCTCATATATCTCTTGTCAAAATCAAAATCAAACCATGCACTCTCACCCCAAAATAACATTTTTCTTACAAATAATAAACACTAGTCAACAATACAAATTATAAATGCCAATTACACACTGGTGTAGAAAATGAAAGACACCATTACCATTATATTACTTGGGCATCAGTGTTATTTGAGTGTACTGGACAACTCAAATATACAAAAAAAAGTGAGATGGTTTTTGTTATTTTTTATTTGTCCAAATTACAAAAATGTAGTATAGTAAACAATGTAAAATAAAAACAAACAGGAGAAAATGAATTAAAAAATTAAAAAACTACTGTACTGTGAGTAAACAAAAAATGTAAAAGTAAAACCAAAAATAAATTGGTCTGGTCTCTGGGAGTGGGAGAAGTGTCTTTTGGAATGACACAGCCACCCTTGGCATGACTCGGAAATGAAAAAGCAATGCTTTCATTGAACCAACATCTAAACTGAGCATTACGGTGGAAACTCACATTGTTCCATATTACAACACGTGTGAACTGCGCTGGTCTATCGTGTGTGTGTGTGTGTGTGTGTGTGTGTGTGTGTGTGTGTGTGTGTGTGTGTGTGTGTGCCAGCTTAGCTTGTGCACACTATGTTGTCAGTACTCTGCAGTACAGGAATCACTGAGTTTTTATATGTTACAGTAAATAACAGTAGAGCAGATCTACATTAGCATTTCTAAATGTTCGTCAGTCATTGTTCTCCACATACAGAAGACCTCACATTTTGCCCTTCTATTTGTGCTAAAGCTCTGATTGCTGATTGAATAATTAAATTAAGTGTTTTACCTGTGAAGAATGTGTGTGTTAATTGATTACTGGAGTGGATGGAACTGTTTTTCATGCGAAAACAAGAGATAAACTTTTTAAAAATTGTGCCTAAAGAGGAGAATTGTGTGAAGTGTATTCAAAATGTGTGAAAGAGACTGAGATTTGTGTTAAAACAAGCAAAATAGTGCTTATAATTTTGAAAAGATTATCTATTTTTTGGCACATAAACTTAATGTTTTATTAATAACGCCAACTTTAGTGTGTCTACTTATCCGCAGTTCACACGCCTATTGCATTAATGAAAGAGTCTAGTCCGCATATTTCACAAAATACAATTGTGTACTTACCATGAACAGAGACGCTGTGTTTCATTCATTAGTAGTCACTCCCTCTTTAATTTTCCATTAATATTATGCAATGCAATGCTGAGAAAGACGAGGTTACAGAGATAAGCGAGGTTACTGTTTTCTTCCACAAATCACAAATCAAGGAACAAGATTTGGACCTGCCCTTGGTGTTCTGAGCTTCTGTTCTACCAAAGAAAAAATCCCAAATAAGAAAAAATTGGTGAATTCCAGAATGTTCAGCATGTCTTAAGAACAAATTTGTTTGTAGAATGGTTGGTGAATGAGGCCCATTGAGTTTGTAAATTGACAGCAATCATGAACTGACAGAAATCATCTATGGAATACAAACCAAATCTGTTGGGTAACTATTACTATAACTTTGTGACATTTTGTGTGTAGCAGAGGTTTACAACTGACTGAGGGTCAGTGTTTATGCTCCCATTTTTGGTGTTTTTCAGCACTTAACTGACTCGATTGGCTAATGAGTCCAGACTGCTCATTTAATTCACTGATTGGCTAATGAGTCCAGACTGCTCGTTTAATTCACTCATTGGCTAATGAGTCCAGACTGCTCGTTTAATTCACTCATTGGCTAATGAGTCCAGACTGCTCATTTAATTCACTCATTGGCTAATGAGTCCAGACTGCTCGTTTAATTCACTCATTGGCTAATGAGTCCAGACTGCTCGTTGAATTCACTCATTGGCTAATGAGTCCAGACTGCTCGTTTAATTCACTTATTGGCTAATGAGTCCAGACTGCTCGTTTAATTCACTTATTGGCTAATGAGTCCAGACTGCTCGTTTAATTCACTTATTGGCTAATGAGTCCAGACTGCTCGTTTAATTCACTGATTGGCTAATGAGTCCAGACTGCTCGTTTCAAGCATGAAGTAGTCACTGAAAGGAAACCTGCTGAGACTGCAGCAGCTCAGGACTGGAGCTGTGATACACCCCTGGGGCCGTATTACAGAAACATCGTATCTTAAGCTCAAGTTAAGATCCGACAGGTCTAAGATAGGATTCCAGAGTTACGATGTTTCTGTAATACGGCCCCTGGTTTCTGGACGAGATGTAAATGAGTATCAGTTCAGTCTACTGTTATAAGAGCAGCAGTAATCATTTTCTTTTGATTTTTTTCTAGGCCTCTGGCAAGGACCTGGATTCCTTGTCCTGGCATTCCGAGTACGCCGAAGAGGCTCTCAAGGTCTGCTATGGTAAGAGCTCTGCGAGCTGCAGCTGGATGGCTAATAGGTGATCACATGTCTTCTCCTGAGCCACTCAGTATGGGCTGTGCTGAATGGCTGCACTCACTGTGTGCTGCTGTACAACATCCTGCATGGTTTTCATTGTGTGCACAGGAGACACCTTTGTATACCATGTGATTGCAGATTGGGAGCTCCAGTCCACTCACCTGCTTTCAGAAAGGACTGGGCTTAGGGGAATGACATCCAGTATGATTAGGGGTCCTGGACACAATGCTATCTCACTGTGGGACTGTGCCTTTCTCTCTTGGACAGCTCTGAAAATGTACGCACTGGAAACCCCCCCCCCCAGCAGCGCAGGGTCCCAGCCTTCCAAACGGCGATCAGGCCAATCGGGCATACCCATCCTGTCCAGAACCAACACCCAGGAGAGGGGGTTCCTGAACAACAAAATGGGCCCCATCTCACTGACTCATGGCTCTGGTAAGTACCGCTTTCTCAAGACCCGAGTTGATCCTGCTGGTCAGAACAAAAATTCTGCAGCTTTAAAAAAAAAAAAAAGTGGCCTGCAATATGAGGTTTCATTTGCGCTTTGTGACATAATGACTGAAGTTAGCCCTCATTTCCTCACATAGAAATGAATGGGGTTTTCAAAACTGTAGCTGATATCAGGGCTAGACATCCTGATGGGAACCAAAAGATCTCGGTTTTCAATCCGGACAAAAGTTGTTCCTGCGATTCAATATCTTGTTATAAATGCAAACAGAAAAGGTGTTCTGGATGGACCTAATTGATTGTTATATTATATCAATAAATTCAAAGAGAAAGAAGTTAATTTGGCTTCTGGAATATGTTCTGGATGCCCTTGTTGATTTTTGCTGTCCTTCAGACAAGCAGGTGACTGCCCCCACCCTCAGGAAGAAGACTCAGCAGAAGACGCTGCTGACCTTCAAACACTGGTGAGTGACTCACACTTCCGTCTGACTGTGCCTCCAAATATAACTGCATCAACTGTGCCTCCAAATATAACTGCATCAACATATCTGACTGTGCCTCCAAATATAACTGCATCAACATATCTGACTGTGCCTCCAAATATAACTGCATCAACATATCTGACTGTGCCTCCAAATATAACTGCATCAACATATCTGACTGTGCCTCCAAATATAACTGCATCAACATATCTGACTGTGCCTCCAAATATAACTGCATCAACATATCTGACTGTGCCTCCAAATATAACTGCATCAACATATCTGACTGTGCCTCTAAATATAACTGCATCAACATATCTGACTGTGCCTCCAAATATAACTGCATCAACATATCTGACTGTGCCTCCAAATATAACTGCATCAACATATCTGACTGTGCCTCCAAATATAACTGCATCAACATGTCTGACTGTGCCTCCAAATATAACTGCATCAACATATCTGACTGTGCCTCCAAATATAACTGCATCAACATATCTGACTGTGCCTCCAAATATAACTGCATCAACTGTGCCTCCAAATATAACTGCATCAACATATCTGACTGTGCCTCCAAATATAACTGCATCAACATATCTGACTGTGCCTCCAAATATAACTGCATCAACATATCTGACTGTGCCTCCAAATATAACTGCATCAACATATCTGACTGTGCCTCCAAATATAACTGCATCAACATATCTGACTGTGCCTCCAAATATAACTGCATCAACATATTCATTTCCAGTATGTGCAGCAGTAAAGAAACACAGGGATTTATAGTGTTATCTCCAGTATGTGCAGCAGTAAAGAAACACAGGGATTTATAGTGTTATCTCCAGTATGTGCACCAGTAAAGAAACACAGGGATTTATAGTGTTATCTCCAGTATGTGCAGCAGTAAAGAAACACAGGGATTTATAGTGTTATCTCCAGTATGTGCAGCAGTAAAGAAACACAGGGATTTATAGTGTTATCTCCAGTATGTGCAGCAGTAAAGAAACACAGGGGTTTATAGTGCTATTTCCAGTATGTGCAGCAGTAAAGAAACACAGGGATTTATAGTGTTATCTCCAGTATGTGCAGCAGTAAAGAAACACAGGGATTTATAGTGTTATCTCCAGTATGTGCACCAGTAAAGAAACACAGGGATTTATAGTGTCATCTCCAGTATGTGGAGCAGTAAAGAAACACAGGGATTTATAGTGTTTATCTGCCAGGATTATGTTTTCATGTAGTTGTTGCGCTTTACAGCCAATCAGTTTAACACTGGAAACTGCAGCCCTCATCTTCACTGTTTGTGACGCTATTCTCTTTTAACCTTCATATTATGTTCAGGGTCAATTTGACTGGATGCAATGATTTGCCGTCTCTCAAAAACCAGTTAATCCTATTTTTTCATATTCACAATACATGACTTTTCGTCTTTTCCTAATTTGTTGGACCCAGAGCCTCAGCTGACCACTACAGCACTGCTACAGAAAGTGACCGACAGACTCTTTCAGAAGGATGTAGATGCTGCTCTGGAAAGCATGGTGTGGAACTGTACCCCCACCTGCACAATGAAGGCCCTGCTGGCCAGGGGCCAGAGGTGAGACATAAGAACATAATGAGGAGAACAGGCGATTTATCTACAAACTGCATTACCTACAGTGCATCACTGCATCAAGCCTGGACTAGAACAGCCCGATAGACTCTGCCTCTTCTACATGACCTGGCAAGCTCTTTTACATTCTAAAAACAGGAAATAAACTACTTACTGATATTCATGCAGAATTTATCTTTTGCTAATTTCCACCTCTGCCTCATTCGACTGACATAACTCCACCTGTTCATTGTGTTAGTCCCTTAAAACACTGCTATTATATACCTGAGTGTTGCACTGGAGTTATATACCTGAGCGATATGTTAACTAGCACTGGATTTATATACCCGAGTGATATGTTAACTAGCACTGGAGTTATATACCTGAGCGATATGTTCACTAGCACTGGAGTTATATACCTGAGCGATATGTTCACTAGCACTGGAGTTATATGCCTAAGCGATATGTTAGCTAGCACTGGAGTTATATACCTGAGTGGTATGTTAGCTAGCACTGGAGTTATATACTTGAGTGATATGTTCACTAGCACTGGAGTTATATACTTGAGTGATATGTTCACTAGCACTGGAGTTATATACCTGAGTGATATGTTAACTAGCACTGGAGTTATATGCCTAAGCGATATGTTAGCTAGCACTGAAGTTATATACCTGAGCGATATGTTCACTAGCACTGGATATGCTAGCATGTGGAGTTATATATCTAAGCGATATGCTAGCATGTGGAGCATCAGAAGGTTGTTTAAATTTATGATGTATCAGAAGTTGGTTTAGAGGGATGATGGTATAAGAAGGTGGTTTAGAGGGTTGATGCTATCAGAATGTGGTTTTAATGGATGATGTATCATAAGGTGTTTTAGAGGAATGATGTATCAGTATGTGGTTTAAATGAATGATGTATCAGAAGGTGGCTTAAATGGATGATGTATCAGAAGGTGGCTTAAATGGATGATGTATCAGAAGGTGGTTTCGAGGGATGATGTATCAGAAGGTGTTTGAGGGATGATGTATCAGATTGTGGTTTAAATGGATGATGTATCAAGGTGGTTTAGGGGGATGATGTATCAGAAAGCATTTTAGGGGGATGATGTATCAGAGGTGGTTTAAATGGATGGTGTATCAGAAGGTGTTTTAGAGGCATGATGTATCAGAAGGTGTTTTCGAGGGTTGATGGTATCAGAATGTGGTTTAAATGGACGATGTATCAGAATGTGTTTTAGAGGGATAATGTATCAGAATGTGGTTTAAATGGATGATGTATCAGAATGTGTTTTAGAGGGATAATGTATCAGAATGTGTTTTAGAGGGATAATGTATCAAATTGTGGTTTAAATGGATAATGTATCAGCATGTGGTTTAAATGGATAATGTATCAGAATGTGGTTTTGAGGCATGATGTTTCAGAAGGTGGTTTAGAAGGATGGAGTATCAGAAGTTGTTTTAGAGGGTTGATGGTATCACAATGTTTTTTAAGTAGATGTATCAGAATGTGGTTTAGAGGGATGATGTATCAGAAGGTATTTTTGGGGGATGATGTATCAGAAGGTGTTTTCGAGGGTTGATGGTATCAGAATGTGGTTTAAATGGATGATGTATCAGAATGTGTTTTAGAGGGATAATGTATCAGAATGTGGTTTAAATGGATAATGTATCAGAATGTGGTTTAAATGGAGGATGTATCAGAAAGTGTTTTAGAGGGATGGTGTATCAGAAGGTGTTTTAGAGCAGCGGTCTTGTACCGGTCCGCGGGTCATTTGGTACCGGGCCTCACAGAAAGACTGATAATCAATAATAAAAAAAATTATTCAGAATCTGAAAGATGTTTTATTTTGAAAAATAACCGGAACCATCCATCTGTGCATCTGTGTCTCTTGAGATGGTGAGTTGTATTTTTTATGCACTTTATATTTGTTTTTATGCCAGTCGTATCATTTTATTTCGTCATATTTATCCCTCCACACCTTGAAGGCCGGTCCGTGAAAATATTGTCTTACGTGAAACCGGTCCGTAGCCCAAAAAAGGTTGGGGACCGCTGTTTTAGAGGGTTGATGGTATCACTGTGGTTTAAATGGATGATGTATCAGAAGGTGGTTTAGAGGGATGGTGGTATCAGAGGGTGGTTTGGATGGATGATGTATCAGGTGTTTTAGAGGGATGATGTATCAGAAGGTGGTTTAAATGCATGGTGTATCAGAAGGTAGTTTAGAGGGATGGTGTATCAGAAGGTGTTTTAGAGGGTTGATGGTATCACTATGTGGTTTAAATGGATGATGTATCAGAAGGTGGTTTAGAGGGATGATGGTATCAGAAGGTGGTTTGGATGGATGATGTATCAGGTGTTTTAGAGGGATGATGTATCAGAATGTGGTTTAAATTGATGATGTATCAGAAGTTGGTTTAGAGGGATGATGGTATAAGAAGGTGGTTTAAATGCATGATGTATCAGAAGGTAGTTTAGAGGGATGATGTAACAGAAGGTAGTTTAGAGGGATGATGTATCAGAAGGTGGTTTAAAGGGATGATGTATCAGAAGGTGGTTTAGAGGGATGCTGATATCAGAAGATGGTTTAGAGGAATGATGGTATCAGAAGGTGCGCAGCATGATGATAGTTATGCGCTGGTTGACGGCACTCTATCAGCCGCTGGTCCATGTGGATGTATAGCGCCTTGCACAGAGAGGTGGTGTGCTCCCTGTAGCTGGAAGATTCCAGCAGCTTCCACAGCAGCACCTGGCAGCACCTCCTGCTCCACCATTTTGGGCTTCCTCTGGTACTCGCCCCTCACAATGTCTGAAGGACAGAGCCCCAATCCAGAGCCCCAACTGCAGCTCTGTGGATGCCGTCGATCTTGCCGTTTAGGTGGTTTTCCACGATGGCTGGCAGCAGGATGTTGAGCACCTGGCCTAAGCAGTCCTTCAGCAGGGGAATCATTGACTGCAGGGCCTCTAGTGTGTGCTGGTTGATCTTACGGTTGGACTACTGGAGTCTGGCAGCAATGGCATCAAAGATCTTGAGAAAAGAGATGGAAAAGAACACTATAGAACATGTATTCATTTAGACTTGCTCTCTTGATTTCAATGGATTCACAGGGTATGAAATTAACACCCGCCACCAGCCAAATGCTGGTAAAATTTTGATTGTGACTGGCACAATCTACTCTAGCAGCCGCTTTGGCAGATAACCAACCAGGTTGTGTTATATTGTAAAAGGTATTGTGGCTGGTACAAAGTTGAAAATGGCTGGTGATTTTTAGAATCCACAAACCATTCTAGTTCACTCAACCCCTTGCATCTGGGACCCATATGGATAGTCAGTCTGAAAATTAGGCCACAAATTCCTGCCTCAAGAAGTGGCAGCCCATACAAAGCCACTTTCTGAATGGACTCACTGGGAATTTACATGCTGTTGACTCTTGGCCTTCTGAATCAGGTCTTGGGTTACCCCAACGCCAGGTAGTGCCCATTTGCTCTTAGAAACAGAGCTGCTGCTGCTCTGTGATTTGTACAATTCCGGCTGAAAACAAGAGTACCCACGAACAACAGTGAACCCATCCATACTGTAGCAGCTGCCTTCTAAATCTATGACATGACTGAGGTCAATGCATAAGTGAACCTTCAGTCAAAGCGTACTGCTGCATCCCAGCCAAGAGACAGTGTACCTTATGGGAGATAGTCCTGAGCTGGGGGATGCACTTAGCTGGAATGTATTTGTGCACCATTTCCTCAAACTCAGCATGAGATGCCAGAGACATGAGCATCTGCTGCCCAAAGTGCCTGAAGGACAAATACATGGAATTAATACAAATTGAGGATAATGCAATATCAGTGATGTGACTGTTCCTGATTTTTCCAGATTAACGAGGAAATACAGATTTTCATAAATGTCTGGTAAAACAAGGATTTAGCTTGATTGTGAACTGCTATCAACTGAGAGTTTCCAAGGTATTTGACATGCTTGTGTGGCAGGGCTCAGTCTAGGAGAGGGAATTGGGGCAAACAAAGGCCTACTGGTGGGTGTACGCGCTCAGTCCAAAGTTTTAAAAGTGTGCTTCTTTTCAAAATATACATGAGACATGAGAGTTACAAAGAGAACCAAAGGCGAAAACCCTGAATCTGCTGAAGAGCATTACTTTGGTTTTGCTCGTTTTATTTTACTGTTGTTTTAGGTAATGAGTATTAGCCCAGGAGCCAGTGAGGGTGAATGGCTTTATTTTACTGTTGTTTTAGGTAATGAGTATTAGCCCAGGAGCCAGTGAGGGTGAATGGCTTTATTTTACTGTTGTTTTAGGTAATGAGTATTAGCCCAGGAGCCAGTGAGGGTGAATGGCTTTATTTTACTGTTGTTTTAGGTAATGAGTATTAGCCCAGGAGCCAGTGAGGGTGAATGGCTTTATTTTACTGTTGTTTTAGGTAATGAGTATTAGCCCAGGTATATAACTCCATGCATGCTATATCGCGCTTAATATAACATCCCACATATTAGCATATACTCAGGTATATAACTCACATGCCTAGCATATCACTAGGCCTATAACATCCACTATTAGCATATTACTCAGGTATATAACTCCACATGCTAGCTATTAGCATATTACTCAGGTATATAACTCCACATGCTAGCATATCGCTTAGGCCTATAACATCCACTATTAGCATATTACTCAGGTATATAACTCCACATGCTAGCATATCGCTTAGGCATATAACATCCACTATTAGCACATTACTCAGGTATATAACTCCACATGCTAGCATATCGCTTAGGCCTATAACATCCAATGTTAGCACATCACTCAGGTATATAACTCCACATGCTAGCATATCGCTTAGGCCTATAACATCCAATGTTAGCACATCACTCAGGCATATAACTCCACATGCTAGCATATCGCTTAGGCATATAACATCCACTATTAGCACATCACTCAGGTATATAACTCCACATGCTAGCATATCGCTTAGGCCTATAACATCCAATGTTAGCACATCACTCAGGTATATAACTCCACATGCTAGCATAATGCTTAGGCATATAACATCGAGTGTTAGCACATCACTCAGGCATATAACTCCACATGCTAGCATATCGCTTAGGCATATAACATCCACTATTAGCACATCACTCAGGTATATAACTCCACATGCTAGCATATCGCTTAGGCCTATAACATCGAGTGTTAGCACATCACTCAGGTATATAACTCCACATGCTAGCATAATGCTTAGGCATATAACATCGAGTGTTAGCACATCACTCAGGCATATAACTCCACATGCTAGCATATCGCTTAGGCATATAACATCCACTATTAGCACATCACTCAGGTATATAACTCCACATGCTAGCATATCGCTCAGGCCTATAACATCCAATGTTAGCACATCACTCAGGTATATAACTCCACATGCTAGCATAATGCTTAGGCATATAACATCGAGTGTTAGCACATCACTCAGGCATATAACTCCACATGCTAGCATATCGCTTAGGCATATAACATCCACTATTAGCACATCACTCAGGTATATAACTCCACATGCTAGCATATCGCTTAGGCCTATAACATCGAGTGTTAGCACATCACTCAGGCATATAACTCCACATGCTAGCATATCGCTTAGGCATATAACATCCACTATTAGCACATCACTCAGGTATATAACTCCACATGCTAGCATATCGCTTAGGCATAAAACATCCACTATTAGCACATTACTCAGGCATATAACTCCACACGCTAGCATATCGCTTAGGCCTATAACATCCACTATTAGCACATTACTCAGGCATATAACTCCACACGCTAGCATATCGCTTAGGCCTATAACATCCACTATTAGCACATCACTCAGGTATATAACTCCACATGCTAGCATATCGCTTAGGCATATAACATCCACTATTAGCACATTACTCAGGCATATAACTCCACACGCTAGCATATCGCTTAGGCCTATAACATCCAATGTTAGCACATTACTCAGGCATATAACTCCACACGCTAGCATATCGCTTAGGCCTATAACATCCACTATTAGCACATTACTCAGGTATATAACTCCACATGCTAGCATATCGCTTAGGCATATAACATCCACTATTAGCACATTACTCAGGCATATAACTCCACACGCTAGCATATCGCTTAGGCCTATAACATCCACTATTAGCACATCACTCAGGTATATAACTCCACATGCTAGCATATCGCTTAGGCATATAACATCGAGTGTTAGCACATCACTCAGGCATATAACTCCACACGCTAGCATATCGCTTATGCCTATAACATCCACTATTAGCACATCACTCAGGTATATAACTCCACATGCTAGCATATCGCTTAGGCATATAACATCCACTATTAGCACATTACTCAGGCATATAACTCCACACGCTAGCATATCGCTTAGGCCTATAACATCCACTATTAGCATATTACTCAGGCATATAACTCTACATGCTAGCATATCGCTTAGGCCTATAACATCCACTATTAGCACATCACTCAGGTATATAACTCCACACGCTAGCATATCGCTTAGGCCTATAACATCCAATGTTAGCACATCACTCAGGTATATAACTCCACATGCTAGCATATTGCTTAGGCATATAACATCCACTATTAGCACATTACTCAGGTATATAACTCCACATGCTAGCATATTGCTTAGGCCTATAACATCCACTATTAGCATATTACTCAGGTATATAACTCCACATGCTAGCATATCGCTTAGGCCTATAACATCCAATGTTAGCACATCACTCAGGTATATAACTCCACATGCTAGCATATTGCTTAGGCATATAACATCCAGTGTTAGCATATTACTCAGGTATATAACTCCACATGCTAGCATATTGCTTAGGCCTATAACATCCAATGTTAGCACATCACTCAGGAATATAACTGCACATGCTAGCATATCGCTTAGGCCTATAACATCCACTATTAGCATATTACTCAGGTATATAACTCCACATGCTAGCATATCGCTTAGGCATATAACATCCAATGTTAGCACATTACTCAGGTATATAACTACACATGCTAGCATATCGCTTAGGCATATAACATCCACTATTAGCATATTACTCAGGTATATAACTCCACATGCTAGCATATCGCTTAGGCATATAACATCCAATGTTAGCACATTACTCAGGTATATAACTCCACATGCTAGCATATCGCTTAGGCATATAACATCCACTATTAGCACATTACTCAGGCATATAACTCCACACGCATACATAAATTTTGTAGACTTTGAAAAAGCCTTTGACAGCCTAGATAGGGAAGTACTTTGGAAACTCCTAGGTCACTATGGCCTACCCTCTAAGATCATCAACCTAATAAAGCACATGTACCAGGATTTCAATGGCCGGGTGATCTGCAAGGGCAAACTGTCAGACACCTTTGCCATCACAACAGGGGTGCGGCAGGGTTGTCTTCTCTCTCCTTTGATTTTCCTCATTGCCATTGACTGGATAATGAGAAGAACAACTGAAAATCAACGGACAGGAATCCAGTGGACCTTGTTTACTCAGCTCGAGGACCTGGATTTCGCAGACGACCTTGCACTAGTCTCTGAAAACCACACACACATACAACAGAAGACAGATGGGTTACAGACTAACAGTGACCAGCTTGGACTCAAGATCAACACCGGAAAAACCAAGACCATGAGGTTAAATCCGAAAACACATGATCCAATCACACTCAGGGGAGAGGCCATAGAGGACGTGGAGCACTTCACCTACCTAGGGAGTAACATCAGCAGGGATGGAGGAGCAGACAGGGACATAGAGGCATGCATCAGCAAAGCACAGGTAGCATTCAAGATACTCAGGCCAATCTGGTTGTCCAAGCAACTCTCCAACAACACCAAGCTACCGATCTTCAATACCAATGTGAAGACTGTCCTGCTCTACGGCTCTGAAACGTGGAAGACTACCGAGGGCCTCACAAGCAAGATCCAGGTGTTTGTCAACAAATGCCTGCGCTACATCCTCAAGCTGTGGTGGCCCATCAAAACCACAAATGAAGAGCTGTGGAGGATAACAAACCAGGACAGCATAGCTACCACCATCAAAAGGAGAAAGTGGAACTGGATAGGGCATACCCTTAGGAAGGACTCAAACAACATCACTAGACAGGCCTTGGACTACAACCCGCAGGGGAAGAGGAAAGCCGGTAGGCCGAGAAACACCTGGAGACGTTCCACACTCCAAGACCTAAAGAACATCGGAGTGAGCTGGCCCAGAAGAGAGTGAGATGGAGAGCTCTGGTGGACGCCCTATGCCCCTCAACGGGGTGAAGAGGATTAAGTCAAGTAAGTCATAACTCCACATGCTAGCATATCGCATAGGCATATAACATCCAGTGCTTGCACATCACTCAGATATTAAACTCCACATGCTAGCATATCGCTCAGGTATATAACATCCAGTGCTAGTTAACATATCACTCAGGTTTATAACATCCAGTGCTAGTGAACATATCGCTCAGGTATATAACTCCAGTGCTAGTGTACATATCGCTCAGGTATATAACTCCAGTGCTAGTGAACATATCGCTCAGGTATATAACTCCAGTGCTAGTGAACATATCGCTCAGGTATATAACTCCAGTGCAAGTCAACATATCGCTCAGGTATTTAACTCCAGTGCTAGCTAACATATCGCTCAGGTATATAAATCCAGTGCTAGTTAACATATCGCTCAGGTATATAACTCCAGTGCAACACTCAGGTATATAATAGCAGTGTTTTAAGGGACTAACACAATGAACAGGTGGAGTTCTGTCAGTAGAATGAGGCAGAGGTGGAAATTAGCAAAAGATAAATTCTGCATGAATATCAGTAAGTAGTTTATTTCCTGTTTTTAGAATGTAAAAGAGCTTGCCAGGTCATGTCGAAGATGCAGAGTCTATCGGGCTGTTCTAGTCCAGGCTTGATGCAGTGATGCACTGTAGGTAATGTAGTTTGTAGGTATATTGCCTGTTCTCCTCATTATGTTCTTATGTCTCACCTCTGGCCCCCGGCCAGCAGGGCCTTCATTGTGCAGTTGGGGGTACAGTTCCACACCTTGCTTTTCAGAGCAGCATCTACATCCTTTTGGAAGAGTCGGTCGGTCACGTTCTGTAGCAGTGCAACCTGGAGACAAAAACCTGTGTCAGAGCTGCAAAGGACCATGGGAAATGAGGCATGTGCTAATGAGGCATGATGACGACCATATGATGGCATGATCATCTTTGTTTTTCTTTAATATGAAATCCCTTTATATATCATGGATTAATGTTTTAAATTTGTCTTTACGATGCATTCTTGTCCTTGTACTGTTTTACTTTTGTTTTTGTTACATTTCTTACACAGATCTTGTTTGGAAATGCATGGAAAGTTCTATTACTATTATTATTATTGAAAGGGAAAGAAAAAGTCACCTCCAAGATCAGGGCAAGTCAAACATCATGAAGTCTGCCCTCCAGCATATCTTGGTGTCTAGACTGCCAATGGTGTTAAGGGCCATAACGTTCTCCTTCCTGTCATTCAGTTGGAAAAAAAGGCTTTTATGACTACCACTTCACTTTTCAAAATGTTTTACAAATGTTAGTAGTTGTGTAACAAAAAAGCACAGAACTTTGCCCATTTAATGCAAGATTGTCATCAAAACGACAATTAGCAGTTTGACAGAATGAAATGAGTAATGGTAAGCCAAAGATATTTTGGTACATTTGACACATTTAACCCTCATATTATAATAATAATAATAATAATAATACATTTTATTTATATAGCGCTTTTCAGGAACCCAAAGACGCAATTACATAGGTACAAAAAAACAACAACAAAAGAAACAAAACAAAAACACATAATGAACACATATCACGTAATAACACATAACATAACAGATAACAAAGCAACAACATATGGGCAGTAACAGTGGGGGACTGGAACATAACAAAACATGAAAACAGATCGTAACAGCATCAAAGGTAGGGGGGGACAACAGTAGAGGCAGGTGACAACAGTACAACAATAACAGCAGTAGTGAGTGGATGCAAGAGATGACAAATGGGGAGGGGGGGGGGGGGGGGGGGGGGCCGGGGAGGACGTGCCGGGTTCGGGGGAGGGGAGGTTGTAGGCCTGGGAGAAGAGATGTGATTTTAACCGGGATTTGAAGATTTGTACTGTGGGTGAGTCTCTGATGAGCTGGGGGAGTGAGTTCCAGAGGCGGGGTGCTGTACGTGAAAATGCTCGGTCGCCGTAGGTTTGGGGTCAAATCTCTACAAAGTTGGTACAGGAATTTTGAAAACATAGCATCATATTCATGGTGTGTTTGCTATTTAATACCAACAAATTAGGAAAAGACGAAAAGTAATATATTGTGAATATGAATAACTAAGGTTAATGAGACTGATGCGTGAGGGTTGGACCCGAAATGCACGACTCAGAAACAGATCGAAGGATAAAGTCCCATCAGGGCTTTAATCAAGGAATGTCCAATGAGCGTAGTCAAAAAACAAGCAAAGTTCATACACAAAAATCCAGCCAAAACCAATGTACAGTACCGAGGGAGAAGGCAGTCTCAGAATCGGTACACTATGCAATAATCCAGTAACCAGAGTAGCTGTCAGCGGGACAGAAGTACAGGCAGACGGTAGGCAGGTTCGGGGGTCGAAGGCAATGCAAGAGTCAAGACCGAAGTCCGCTCCGCAGGGCAAAAGTACAAAAAAGACAGCAGGCAAAAACTTGTGGTACAGGCAGGCAGTGGTAACAAAACAGGTCAATAACAATGGTCAAAAACAGGCTTGAAAAACCGCTCAATAGTGCACTGATAAACAGGGGCAACAATTTTGCAAAGAACAGACATGAACACTGAGCTTAAATGCAGGTGCAGACAGGTGCAGCATACGAATGGAAATCAGGTGTGGAACACTGACAAGGTAACAGGATAATTAGTACTCGTTAGTAATAAACCCATCCTGACCTAGCGTTCGTAAATTAGTAAATGACATGCACGAGAAACGTAAGGTAAACATGAACACATGGTTAGAGAGTTAGTATTACCCAATCCTGATCTAATGTTAGTAGATTAGTAAATGGACACGGGAGAATGAAACAATTAGGGAAGCGTGAGCGACAGCAAGAGAGAGAAACAGCATGAACGCAAGGCTGCGGAAAAAAAATGAAAAGTGTATGCTAAACAATGAACGGGAAACGTAACATGAATCAAATATAAAACGTGACATGACTAGAAAATAAATCGTAAAAATAATCAAACATGAAACGTGACATGACATAAAAATTAAACGTAACAAGAACAAAACAAAAAACGTGGCGTGACTAGACTAAACACAATACGTGACATGAACAAGAAATCTAACAAAGAAAAGAAAAGAAAACGTGACATGACAGTAGATTCGTGACAGTTAACTGGTTTTTGAGAGACGGCAAAACATTGCATCCGGTCAAATTGACCCTGAACATAATATTAAGGTTAAAAGAGAATAGCGTCACAAACAGTGAAGATTAGGGCTGCAGTTTCAGTGTTAAACTGATTGGCTGTAAAGCGCAACAACAACATGAAAACATAATCCTGGCAGATAAACACTATAAATCCCTGTGTTTCTTTACTGCTGCACATACTGGAAATAGCACTATAAACCCCTGTGTTTCTTTACTGGTGCACATACTGGAGATAACACTATAAATCCCTGTGTTTCTTTACTGCTGCACATACTGGAGATAACACTATAAATCCCTGTGTTTCTTTACTGCTGCACATACTGGAAATAACACTATAAACCCCTGTGTTTCTTTACTGGTGCACATACTGGAGATAACACTATAAATCCCTGTGTTTCTTTACTGGTGCACATACTGGAAATAACACTATAAACCCCTGTGTTTCTTTACTGGTGCACATACTGGAGATAACACTATAAATCCCTGTGTTTCTTTACTGGTGCACATACTGGAAATAACACTATAAATCCCTGTGTTTCTTTACTGGTGCACATACTGGAAATAACACTATAAATCCCTGTGTTTCTTTACTGGTGAACATACTGGAAATAACACTATAAACCCCTGTGTTTCTTTACTGGTGCACATACTGGAGATAACACTATAAATCCCTGTGTTTCTTTACTGGTGCACATACTGGAGATAACACTATAAATCCCTGTGTTTCTTTACTGCTGCACATACTGGAGATAACACTATAAACCCCTGTGTTTCTTTACTGCTGCACATACTGGAGATAACACTATAAACCCCTGTGTTTCTTTACTGCTGCACATACTGGAGATAACACTATAAACCCCTGTGTTTCTTTACTGGTGCACATACTGGAGATAACACTATAAATCCCTGTGTTTCTTTACTGCTGCACATACTGGAAATAACACTATAAACCCCTGTGTTTCTTTACTGGTGCACATACTGGAGATAACACTATAAATCCCTGTGTTTCTTTACTGCTGCACATACTGGAGATAACACTATAAACCCCTGTGTTTCTTTACTGCTGCACATACTGGAAATAGCACTATAAACCCCTGTGTTTCTTTACTGCTGCACATACTGGAGATAACACTATAAACCCCTGTGTTTCTTTACTGCTCCACATACTGGAGATAACACTAGAAACCCCTGTGTTTATTTACTGCTCCACATACTGGAGATAACACTATACATCCCTGTGTTTCTTTACTGCTCCACATACTGGAGATAACACTATAAATCCCTGTGTTTCTTTACTGCTGCACATACTGGAGATAACACTATAAATCCCTGTGTTTCTTTACTGCTGCACATACTGGAAATAACACTATAAATCCCTGTGTTTCTTTACTGGTGCACATACTGGAAATAACACTATAAATCCCTGTGTTTCTTTACTGCTGCACATACTGGAGATAACACTATAAATCCCTGTGTTTCTTTACTGCTCCACATACTGGAGATAACACTATAAATCCCTGTGTTTCTTTACTGGTGCACATACTGGAAATAACACTATAAATCCCTGTGTTTCTTTACTGCTGCACATACTGGAGATAACACTATAAACCCCTGTGTTTCTTTACTGCTGCAAATACTGGAAATAACACTATAAACCCCTGTGTTTCTTTACTGGTGCACATACTGGAGATAACACTATAAATCCCTGTGTTTCTTTACTGCTGCACATACTGGAGATAACACTATAAACCCCTGTGTTTCTTTACTGCTGCACATACTGGAAATGAATATGTTGATGCAGTTATATTTGGAGGTACAGTCAGATATGTTGATGCAGTTATATTTGGAGGTACAGTCAGATATGTTGATGCAGTTATATTTGGAGGCAGTCAGATATGTTGATGCAGTTATATTTAGAGGCACAGTCAGATATGTTGATGCAGTTACAGGGCTGTACACACTTTTTTTGCAGATAGCACTGGTGCTACAGAGGTTGATAGTTTTGTAGCACAGGCTAAAAACTTGTAGCACGAGTATAAAACATCTCTAAAAACAACCACAAGTAATGCAGTTCATCACTTAAACAGGTATGTGACTGGCAAAGGACATGAATGTTGCATACAGGGCACACAAAATCCAAACCTTAACAAGAAATGTTTTCAGACAAACATTTTTTCTTTATTTGCCCATAATGGTAAATTGCAGGGACATAACAACTGTATACAAGACATCAATATGTTACGCTTCAAATTAGCACTGCAAATCTCAGTTCAAATTCATATCATACAAAAAAATTATTTAAAATTGAGAAAGTGTGTAAATCACTAATAAGAGAATAAAAACAACAAACGGTGTGTGCGTGTGTGTGTCCAAGACACACCCCTCCCTACAAGACACGCCCCTTCAGATATATATCTAGGGCACCCATTATCATTTATTGGCTCAATCTTATTGGACTTATTTCTTCACAAAAATGATAAACTAACTTTTAAACCAATAAACATGTAATGTTAGTCATGACCGGTAGTTTTTTTTTTTTTGATTTAACGTCTTTAAGATGACACAAGACTGCCAAAGAAGGGGCGTCCATTATCGGGCGGCTGTTGTAATCCATAAAGAAGCTCGCGATTTTTGCGATTGGTTATTCAAGCTACCGTTTGAATAACCAATATGTTGGAAAAATAGCTGGCTAACTGGATTGTTTACCTGGCAGTCCGAAAGTTGTCAATCACATTGGACTTATTTCTTCACCTACCGCGCCCTCAAGTGGACATATAAAAAATGGCACTTATCGATGTTGGCACTTGCTAGTTCAGGCTAGTTGAGTTGATCACACACATTTTGCTAATATTGTAAATGTGCTATACACATATCAATTTATCAATGGTCAATATATATTTTTACTTTATTATTAATATATCTGTATTGTAAACAAGAATCTTATTATCAAACATACTGTATATCTGAAAGCACAAACACAGAGCACTTGAATTCTATAAAAAGTTTCATTTTTATCGCTTTTTAATTTATTTTAAGTTGCAGTAGCTGCAGAAATTGTCCTCGTCTTCCCTCAGGTTGTCTACTACCCACTGCACACAGACAGTGTGGAACCACTGCCACAGTGGCTGCACTGCACCCAGGACACCACATCCCCCGGTGTTTCTGCGTTTCTCAGGCCGCAGACGCCATACACCACATTTTCCTCCTCCATTGCCTGCCATTTCCTTGTCTAACTGATTTAGATACTGCATCGTCTTTATTGATAAAGATTATTGATATATAGCGGGGGACACACACGTTCATAGTGGGCATGATGTGATGTAATAGGCTAATATCTTGTCTCTGTTAGAAAATAGCAATGTATCATTATTGTGCATGCAAGTTCAGTCATACCAGTAAGGTGTATACATAATAAAGCAATAACGATTTGTAGCTTAAGGTTTAACAGAGTTAATGGGCGAAATAACAGACATATCGCTCAACGCAGCAGGTGCTTGTATACATTATCCGAGATGGGTGAAAAATCCAATAGGAAACATGAACAACATCGGTTCATATTCATTGTACAGATTGTCTATAATAATCGTATATTCATATCAGGGTAATATGACATTCTCTCAACACTTGGAAACATCGCTAGCTATCTAGCTAAAGTTTTAGCTACATTTTATTTAATTAAATCCCCCGAAGTAAACATGACTATGCGGCGTAGTACACCAGCGCGGAACTAGAATCAGATTTCAGACATTTTCCAGATAGGGGGCGTGATAAGAATGCTCACAAAATGTGTAATGATGGTCAAATATTTGAGCGGATACATACCTTATTTGGTTTGAAGTGGGTGGAAAATTGGTAGCATTTCTTTTGCATGCCATAACTTCCTGATGTCTGTGACCCAACAATATCAAAAGACTCTTGATATCTTATTTTCTGGTACTCTTACAAGCAATACTATAACGTCTCTGCATTTGAATGGATCTCTATGGGAATTGGGGGGTGGGACTAGATTTATCTGTAAATTACACTGGAACAGTACGGAACACATGGTTGGCTAAATGGCTCTAAGTCATCAAGGGTCTGACGTATCAAACAAGCCTTAAACCAGATATGCAGTAGATATGGATGGATAACTTCAAATAAGTCAGGAGAAGAAACCCTTCAAGTTATCATTGTCATTGTATCCTTTCAAACTCAAAGCGCTAGAGTACAGAACCAAAATGACAAAAAATTTGTCACTGTCCAATTAATTATGGTGCTCACTGTATATAGTGACTGGACACTAAACAATTTGACAGGAGAAGGTTTATTGGGAGCAGGATAAGGTGAGTGAATCCAGCTAATATTACCTTTGTTCTGTCTTTGTTAAAATATATTTTTTTTTTTAAAATGGGTACTTATGTATGTCAATATGTGCAATTAAAAAAATTATAATAATTTTTAAGTTAGGTTATAATTGCAGGAAAAGGCTATAACATGTATTATGTTGAAAGTCGTTTTTCTATTTCAATAGGCCAACACAGCCTATTAAAATGCTAATGTTGCACTAAACAATCTCAGAGTGGACTTGACATTTAAAAAAGAGGGGTTATTCTGGAGGGTTTAATAATGAACAAAATGAGACGGCTGGCACAGCTGGTGGTAACAAGCTTACTCGAATGATAACCTGCCGAATGATTAAACAATAATGATTCAGAAATACAAAATAACAATTCTAAATTACAATTAGGTTACTACGCATAGGTTCATTCTAAATTGCATTAACCAATTAGTTTAATCAGTTTAATATCTAACTCCCGTTTGTGGAACGAAACAAAATAAAAAAAACAGAACTCAAAAGACCGCAAAGACTTTGGGTGAGAGCACTCGTAGGTATGAGTGGTAAACAAAAGAAACGGAAAAAAAAAAAACCTCTGCTCTGAAATAAGAGCGTAAAAGAGAACTTGCTTTCTTTCTAAGGTTGTACTGCTAACAAGTCCCGTGTTGATAAGCAAAGCGGTCGATAGCAGCACAACTTCCTATACCCTTTTTACCGGCTTGAATGTTACGTGAAAGAACATGGAAGCAACGAGAGAGGCAGGAAGCGGGGTATAAATAGTGAGCAGAAATAAATGACCGGTGAACTCACTAATGACGAGGCGAAAGCAAAACCCGTAACGGAACACAGGAAAATCCGATAGATTACCGGTAAACGACAAAAAAGAATAAAGAGACGCGGAGATAAGGGAAGAAAGGCAAGATCCATGACAGAATCATAACGATAATCAAAGTTTGCCCGTATAAAATATGGGTTTCCACCTTTTCAAAGGTTTGCAGGCGTATAAGGTTATGATACGGGAAATCTGGTCTATATTTTGTTTTCAAACGTTTTCTAACATAATTCATTCAAATGCATACTCTCGATTTCTGAGGCTGCGGGGAAAGCAAGTAGCGGCATCAGGACTTTAATGTAGGTACTTTTTGACAACGAGCCACGAAGATGCAGACGCCCACAAGATACCTATAACTATCTAACGTTAATTAACCAAGCGAACAGTTAAATGGTTTTGACTGGACAATGTTAATGTTTATGCAATTTTGATAATTTGATAATGTTCCATTACACAGGGACCTACCCCTGTGTAATGTAATCTAGCTACCTAGCTACATGCAATCTGATAGGAGTTTTGTGCAATGACTGTTTAAAAAACTTGCCATCGCAAGATTAGCGTGGGGTTAACTTTACAACCTAAATAAACTGAAAACTCGGTTGTTTTCATTAAATTTACCATGAATCCACTTCTTTTTTCTTTTTAAAAAATTTTGTTCCTGTTTTTTCCCCCATTTTTCTCCCAATTTAGTAGCCAATTGAATCCCTATTCTAATTCAATTCCCCCCATGTAGCAACCGCTAGAGAACCACCGCTATACAACCCTGTCAGCCGGTAGTAGGAAGGAGGGCGCCATGTCCTCTACAGGGCGCGACTCCTCGAGCTCCTGACCGTGATTCCAACTCGCCCAGGGCCTTCTGTGTGCAGCGATTCTCTCCGAGCCCCTCCCCCCACCCGGAAGCAGCCGCCAATTGCTGCTCCCACAGGGCACCGGCCATGCTCGGAACTGGCAGGTCCGGGGCGCGAACCCCGATCCTCGGAGTACAACTGCACTGACTGAAAGTTGTATCACCGCGGCGGCCTATGAATCCACTTCTTAAAGATAATGTGCAATTTTGGCCACTTGTTCTAAAAGTGGCGCTGATGAGCCAACACACACACCGCCGTGTTATGTAGCACCAAAGAAGAAGAAGTTTAGTTTACGAATTGCAAGTTAAGCGAGTATATTTGTCTCAAAATTCTGTCCGTAAATCCAAGCAGATCAAGCGTGTCCCTTCGATCTGCAAATGTAGATTCGCCAGTTCGCAAGCCAAGCTTTTGATTTGTACATGTGAACATTGGAAACATATCTGTAAATGTTGTTTGCATTTGTGAATATAATTTTTGCATTCATCCAAATGATGATTTACGAAACACAAATTGAGAGGTGTGTGTGTGTGGATGGTAAATACAATTGTGGATTATACTTTTGTGCTTGTTTATTTTTTATAGAAATCTACCTCCATATTTAGCTAGCCCTGGTGACCAGCCAGCTCCGCTAGCCAGCGTAACAAACAGCATAACTAAACATTTGACCAACGAGTAAATAGTCTCTATGATATAATGGCATTACATAAATTGTCGTTGAAAACCGTTTTTTTATAGATTAGACAAATTCTTGCAACCTTTGTTTGTTTAACAATTCATAAACAGGGCCTAACGAGATACACATATCCTGTAGGCTAACTCGAGAGATATCCAGCTGGATAGCGCGGCGCTACCCAATTTGACATCTTGTGCTACGCAGCCGGACATCCCGCGCGACCCAGTTGAATAGCGCAGAGCCACCCAGTTCGACATCCGACGCGATATGTGGAGATGTCCACTGGGTGGCGCAGGATGACTGGATTGGTGGTGTCTTGTTAACTGGATATATCTCGCTTAAAAACTTGGTAGCGCAGAGCAACTGGATATACGGTGTCTAGTTTGCGCCGGCTTTTGAACTGTTCGGGATACCATAGCGGACTGCCAATGCCAAAGCTGCCGTGGGGCAGCGGAGAACTCGGCCCCACCGTTGCTAGGGAAACAACGTGATCTACGTATGCACGGAAAACCTGCCGCAAAATATCTTGGGCGGAGGGGCAGAAACTGCCCCCTACTAATTCTGCCTAGCAACAGGTGGCGAAAAAATTATAAACATTAAGGTAACGTCGTTAACGTGGGCTGACGTGACCAGGAAATAAGCAAAGCTAATTTAGTGTATGTGTATCGCTAATGGTAGCCAGCTAAAGTTTTCCATTAGTTTAATTTTATTTTGTCATAGGTGTCAAGTTTGCCCATATAAAATATGTTTTTTCACATTTTCGAAGGTATAGCTAAAGGCGTATAAGGGTATGATACGGAAAATCTAGTCTAACATTTTTTAAACGTTTTCCAACATAATTAATCGCTGCAACTTGGTGCATACCTTAGCTCAAACCATATCCATGAATGATTTCAGTCAGGATTTAGACCCTACCATAGCACTGAAACGGCACTTGTTAAAGTTATTAACGATTTACTGTTATCAGCCGACCAAAACTCTGTCTGTTTTTGTACTTCTTGACCTAAGTGCAGCTTTTGATACAATAGATCATGAGATTCTACTGAACAGACTCCAGGGCTGTGTTGGACTCAATGGTCAAGCACTTGCATGGTTCAGATCATACTTATACAATAGGAAACAATTTGTTAAATTAAATGAAGAAGTATCCAGTTACTCAGTAATGAAATGTGGTATTCCATAAGGATCAGTGCTAGGTCCAGTACTCTTTTCGTTATATATGCTACCCCTTGGTGATATTATTCGGGCACATGGGGTAGATTTTCACTGCTACGCGGACGATACTCAGATATACATTTCCATGAAACCCGGCGAAGCACTACCACTTTCTCGATTAGAGGCTTGCATTGCAGATATTAAAGCTTTGAACAAAATAAATAGCCTACAATGGTGTATGATAAAAATAATAAATAAAGTACAGTTCAAATAAACACATTTAAATAACCCTATGGTGTCCAAATAAATAAATGACACAGGCTCCTGTACATCATATGCACACACTGACACATAATAAATATCTGGCTTGTTTGTCAAATTTGGCTGGCTATCTCTCTTATACAGTCTTTCATCCACCTCATTTTCAGTAGACCTAGGCTACTGGATTCTAGGATCTGATTAAAAAAAATAAAATTAATATTAGCATAGATGAAATAGCTCTATACAAATATAACCATTCAACGTCTATTATTACCTGTAAGATCTAATGCGACAATCTATAATAGAAGAAATATAGATGGGAAAGTCGTAAATAAACGTAACCTGCGATTGCAAACTAGCTTGAGAGAGTAGGCTACTGTAAATTGATTCAGATGATTTGGGTCTGAATAAAATATCAAGGACTTCTTTTGCCTACTTTGTTACCAGCTAGGGTCTGCTGTCTGAAACAGCTTCTAATTCCAGCTCGCGCCGCTGAAAGAAAAAGATGCGGCTCAAACGGCTCTACTGTATTAACCGGAAGTACCAAAATGGCAACTCCCGACTCTTCTAAACTGAATGTACGAATAGAGCCGACTCAGAAAAAAGAGCCAAACTGCCCATCACTACTGTGCGTGTAACCGGAGCCTGTGCGTCATGCTTGGACTTGTTTCGATAGCGCAAACGGTTTAGGAATTACGGTAATGAGAACAGCGCTTGTAAAATTCTGTCGGCGCCAACATGGCCGGTGTAAAAAAGTTATAGTGGCCTATTTTTTTTTATAGATAGCTTGATAGTTCCTTGCTTTTTCATAGTTAGTTTTTCAGTCTAGCTTAGCAATTAGCTAGCTAGTTTTGTTTTATTATAAAAAATAATTAGGTTATATAGTATAAAGCATATGAAAACTGCTTATCTGACAGGGACGTGGTGAGCTTCTCTCTGCGTTGCGTGCAAGGTGTGAATATTTCCTATATTTTTATGTTCAAACAAAACTAAATTTTTTTACGTTCTGACGAGGTAAGCAAAATATCAATTGTTTACTGGCCTGTTTATGTTGAATATTTTTGTAAACAAATTATTACTCGCGCTGCACGACACCGTTCAGTGTGAGCTGCAGTGCTCGCTGTGGACTAGAGCAGTTATTTACATTCTGTTGGTTAATGAAGTCACTTTAAAAAAATGTCGAATTTTAAAGGGTAACAAAACACACTGGTTTCGCTAGACCCCGCCCCTTTTTGAAAAGAGAAAAATGCCTAAATGTGGGCGTGATAAGGTCATAATGTAGGGGCTGAGCTCCAGGTATCAAACCACGCCCCAGCTTTTTTTTTCCACTAGTAGCTAAAAGTTAATTTCTACTCTGTATGGCAAGCCGTTTTAACATTTATTCCTCGAGACTTACTAGTAACTATTCATTAGATACTAGTACTTATTTTTGAGTTACTAGTAACTATTCCAATAGTTACTAGTATCTATTTCAGTTTTGATAGTAACTATTCATTAGATACTAGTACTTATTCTTTAGTTACTAGTTACTTCAATATGTATCACCTGTAAACTTTATCACCTGTGACAATATGTATTGATTATATTTGAATGTGTATCTATAAATGTATTAAGAGCACAGAGCACAGAAACACATTCTCTGTCTCTGACTAGAAGGAGCTGAAAGCTACAGTTGTTGTGGCTTTGCGAGTGTTTTCAAAGAGTCTGATAAGATGTTCCTAAACAATGGTGATTTTAAAGCTGGTGTTTTCAGAGAGTCCAGAGAGTCTGATAAGATGTTCCTAAACAATGGTTATTTTGGGCGCCTTCCAAGGCATTCCTAGGCAACAGTTACTAAGTTTATTGGATGAGAAGTTGGCCCTCCAGGCACCTGGGCACCCGTTATCTGACCACAATTGTATCTGACCCTGGTTTCAGCACTGTATGAGCACATAAAACACATAGTCTTTCTGCACATATATACAGAATCGCATAGAGCATTGGATGAGCACAGAAACACATAGTGATATATTAATTAAAATGCACTTTCACAGAATCCCATAAAGTTAATAAATAGAATAGTCACAGTGAGATATAGACATTTCTGTGAATATGAACGCTGAGTCTGACTATAAAAGTTGAAGCCACAGTTATTTTTTACACACAGCCGTCCAGAGAGTTTGAGAAGAACTTGGGTATTGTCCAAACACCTGGTGTCTGATCACCATGGTTACTCAGTTCTCAATGCAAAATTGTGCTGTCCCATGGGAGGGGGCCTACGGGGCGGAGCTGGAGATGGGTGACTGGGAATCTGTGGGGGACAGTTTGAGAACTCTCCTCACGGGGCGGAGCCGGGACCTTGGGAAACTAAGGTAGCCTGGAAACCATCCAATAGAAGGAGCCTACAGATGAAAAACTTGAGAAGATCTCAGCACGAGATGAGATAACACCATCGATAAGACACCTGATTGGCGGAGAATGGGATGGACAATCTGATAAGAAACTGTATAAAGATGGACTGTAAACCAAGAATAATTGAGTGTCTCTGCGGAGGGGTTGGACTTTGATTGAGTGGTGTATGGAATAAAGTCTAGGATTTTTTGATAATCCCTGCAGGGGCACTACGCTAGACTATTATTGTGCGTTGTATGGAATAAAAGTCTAGCATTCTCTGATATTCTGCCTCATCCTTTTTATTTGAAAACTTATAAAGAGATTGGGTCCAAAAGTTGAAAATTCTTGTTACTTGTAAACCACGACAAATTAGCGGGGTCGGCAGGATTTGATCAAGTAACCACAACAAATTAGCGGGGTCGGCAGGATTGGATCCAGTAACCACGACAGTAGCAATAAAAATTTTACTAGTAACTAAAGAATAAGTGCTAGTGTCTAATTAATAGTTACTAGTAAAACTGAAATAGATACTAGTAACAATTGGAATAGTTACTAGTAACTAAAGAATAAGTACTAGTGTCTAATGAATAGTTACTAGTAAAACTGAAATAGATACTAGTCACTATTGGAATAGTTACTAGTCAGAAGCAAATAGTTGATATCTTAGATCGGAATAACAACTAGTATCTATTAAATTGGAGATATCCTCAACTCGAATAACAACTAGTAAAAATGGAATAGGATTGGAATATTGGAATAGTTACTAGTAACTAAAAAATAAGTACTAGTATCTAATGAATAGTTACTAGTAAGTCTCGAGGAATAAATGTTAAAACGGCTTGCCATAACTCTGGACAGCACAAGCTGCTACTGAGCCCCCGTTTCAGCTTATAATGATGTGGCCAGCAAACAGAAAATCACACACTGTCCAAGTAGTTACCCAAGCCATGTAGGCTACTCATTTTACAAAGGCTGTAGGCAATCTCACTACCTGCAAGCATACGGGTTTTCCATCTTTTAAAAGGTATTCGGGCGTATAAAGTTATGATACGGGAAATCTAGTCTAATACGTTTTCTTCCCCAAACGTTTTCCAACAAACAATCACATTCCTTCTCCCTCTCTGTGCTATATTGTCTCGATTTCTGAGGCTGTGGTTAAAACAAGTAGCAGAAACCCTATGATCTAAAAATGCACTTTATAACAATGAACGACAAAGACGCAGTAGCCTAGTCCACATACATAACAACTATCTCTAACGTTAGTGTTGGGAATTATTGTTGGGAATTCCATTAAATCCATTGGTCACCTGTGACAATATGTATTGATTATATTTGAATATGTATCACCTGTAAACTGTATCACCTGTGACAATATGTATTGATAGTATCTGAATATGTATCTATGAAATGTATCATGTGCACCAAAACACAATAAAGTATATAAGGTATAATGTTAGATCAATTAGAAGCACATAATACACTTTCACAGCAGGTATAATGTGAGCACAAAAGCACATAATGTTAGATCAAATGGAAGCACGCTTTCACAGCAGCACAACTCTGTTTTTGGGAGATGTGGGAGCGCGGGAGCACCTGGTATTTTTTAAGGGTCTGTTGGAAGGTGGGGGAGCGCCTGGTATTTTCCAAAGGCAGACTAATTAAAATACACTCACACAGTTACACAGAAACGCATAAAAAATAATGAGGAAAGTTTACAAAAATAGAGCAATCATAATGACATGAAGGTATTATTAATTTTCGGTGCTTTCCAGAGTTCAGTTTAAGGTTTCCGTCCACAGAAGAGATCAGACGGAGACTGGACATGCGCGGACATGCGCACTGAGGAAACCATCGTGGCTTGAGAAGAGACACCTGATTGGCGAAAGACGGGAGAATGGGATGGACAATCTGATAAGAAACTGTATAAAATGGACAGTACCTAATGAATTGGCGAGTGTCTCTGCGGAGGGGTTAGACTTTGATTGTGCGGTGTATGGAATAAGGTCTACCATTTTTTGATAAACCCTGCAGGGGCACTACGCTAGACTTTTATTGTGCGTTGTTTGGCATTATGGAATAAAAGTCTGACATTCTCTGAGATGACTGCCTCATCCTCTTTATTTGAACACTTAGAGAAATTTGAGAGCAAAAGTTGAGAACTCTGAATTTTCTTGAGAACTCTTTCTTGTCGCTTGGAAACCACAACATTAGTTATAACGAACAGTTAAATGGTTGACTGGACAATTAATTGTAAATTAATTAATGGCTAACTTAGCAGTCTTAACAACGTTAACTGTTAGGCTACTAAAAAATTATCCAAATTAAGATGAGCTAACCATACATTAATGCTAACGTAGCTTTTTAGGCTATCAGGACTGTTATGTAGGCTAATAAGACAGAAAACCTGCATTAAAAGTGCCACAAGCTCATGCAACATGACTCATGCAAAATTTAGGAAATTGTGGTAGGCTACCCAGATAGCAAGGAAACATTGAATCTATGTTGAATGAACATAAGATGAAGCATTGATTCAGTGTTGATCTCTGATGTTGATTCTGCGTCCAGGTGCTCATCGAGTTTACGTTTACGCTCATCGAATCAATGCATTGAAATAATGTTGAAACAATGTTGATTTTAATAATGGAAATCAACGTAACTGATGTTAAATCAATTTATTATCAATGTAATCTATCATAGCTAATGATAATATCATTTTATAACTACATTTTACATTGCTCAAAGTAACGTAATTCTTGCTCAAAGTAGTCAAAATCTACAAAAAAAAAATCTAAATACTTTTTGAAGGCTACTAAAATAGATAACACATTGACATCAATTTAAAAAATGCAAACCTCTTTATTTATTTTAAAACTTTGCCTAATGTTTACTGTTCACAATGTGGGTCACGGTGTGAGCTGCCATGATAATGTGATGTAAAGTTATTTTTTGTCGGGAGGTCGGGTTGATTTTCCGAACCCTGATTTTAGACAAGGAACTCGTTTTATTACATTTTCCCTCGTCGGATATCAGGATTCCTAGTTGGAAATGAATAAATGAATGCAGCATTAGCATCAACTACAAATACGCTTTGCCGTTGAGTCTCCTTTTGTTTATTTTCTTACGTCACCGTAGCAACTTGAACTTAAACAAGAAGAACAGCGACCGCAGAAACAGGCAATGAATAACGGTTTTTATTTGAAAATGAAAGCGCACCTGAATCTGATTAATCTGATCAAAAATCAATGGGTGCGTTTACATGCGCTTAATATTCCGATCATATTCGGAATATGGCTGTTATCGGATTATTCAAATTGTCATGTAAACGCAATATTCCGAAAAGCTTTTTCGGAAAAAAACAGTTATCGGAATATGAGATTTCTGCCGTGTTTTTCGTTTTATTGGTTGCATGTAAACGGTTATTCCGATCTAGTTCGTTTTTTTAAAATCTGCGCATGTGCGTGTTTGACAGCAACAGCCACTCCGGATATTGTTAGTAACGTAACGCTAACGTCAAAACAGTTGAGAGAGGTCAGAGAACAACCGACCGGAGAAGTCATTTCTGGAGCGAGGAGGAAACCCTCCTAATGTTATCCGAAATAATAAAGAGGAATATACTTCATCTCATAGATGGGAAAAAAAAAGTTAGAAACGCGTAAATAATGAGCACGTTTACATGCACTCAATAATGCTCTTATGGGTTTCGTCGTCATATGGTAAATTAATTCACCGATTCAGAATGGAGAGGCAACTTCAGGATGGCTCGGAGATCATTTATGAAACTTTGTGGTTTGGTACAGAACATAATGAGCCCTGACGAAGTGACAGTGCGTCCAGCTGTACCTCTTCAAATGCGAGTCGCAATAGCGCTGTATAAACTCGGTAGCTGCAGGGAGTACAGGCTGATAGCGAACCAGTTTGGTGTCCACAAGTCCGCTCTGAATCGGTGAATTAATTTAGCACCACTCTCTCCCACCAGTCCTTGCTCCTAACGCGCATCCAGCACAACCGGGTCCTTAACAGTGCTGGAGGAAGGCCTATTCTGGGTCCAATAATCAGCGCTTGTTGTAATGTTAAAGCTCTTCGTCGTCTTCTGCTCATAACACAGAACGCTTGAAAGACAGTGTTAGTTGCTAACCGCAACCATAACATCTGCCATATGACGACGAAACCCATCAGAGCATTCCTGTCTAATGTTACCATGTTTAACGTTACTTTCTTATACGTTATAGGCTGCTGTTCTTTCTTATGTAACTAACGTTAGGCTATAGTTAACGTGTTTACTAACTTACGGTTACGCATACCAGCCCGCGTGCTGTTTCTAGCAACCCAACAGGAAGTATAGTCACGTTATGTATAAACGTTAAAATATGTAATTTATAATATATAACGTTAGGCTAATATATGTTTCTAATTTACGTTTGAGTTACACATCGCGTTCAGCGAAAGAAATCTGAATATTGACAGAATCATGTAAACCTGGATTTTCCCCATTATCGCATTACTTAAGTGCATGTAAACGCATTTATCGTATTATTGCCATGTTCGGATTACTTACATATTATAGGCTTGCCAACTATCAGAATTCGAAATAAGGGACACCTTAGTGGCCCTCGCGGCACAGGTCATTTTTTTTTACACCTGCATTACTACATTATTACTACACTTTAACATATAATATAGGCCTAATTAGTACTTTTAAATGTATTCTTTGTATTTTTTAATGTATTTTCTTTCTATGAACGTTAAATGCTTTTAATTAACCACTTTTCTTTTCATATACCTTATCTATGCATTTTACTATCTAAATTGACTTTCTATTACCTTTTAGGCTTTTTATCTATGCATTTGTACTATCTTAATTGTTTTTTATTTATTTATTTTATTTATTTATTTATTTTTTTATTTTAATTTAATTTTATTTACAATGTGAAGCACTTTGGGTTGCATTTCATGTATGAAAGGTGCTATACAAATAAAGCTTATTATTATTATTATTATTACTTGGTTGTAACAAGTCCTATCCATATACCAGACATGCATCTGTAATAAGCCCATGTACTAAGACACACAAACCTGAATTTGATCAGTTTTGTATTTTTGAGGAATACGTGGGAAACATTATCATTCAATAATTTATTTTGTCAGTGCAAAATAGCAGTTCTTCAACACTATGTCGAACTTTAAAGTAAAATGAGGCACAAGGGCCTATCTATCCTAGCAACACTGACAGCAATTCGAGTCATGACCAATGAGCTGAGTGCATTCTCGCACATAGACAAGATTACCGTAATTTCTCATATAAATCGCTCTGTCATTCATTGAGTCCCCAAAATAAGGGACAATCTGCGTGCGTCCCTTATCAGTTCGTTAAGGGACGGGTCTTTTATTTTCCAAATAAGGGACGGTCCCTTATTTCAAGGGACGGTTGGCAATACTAGCCACGTTTACATCTGGCAAATATATAGATGGATGAACTTTGTGTCTATTCTGAATAACTAATTAAATACAATAAATAATGCAGCGGTAAAAAAAAATTAAAAAGCGAAAAGCGGTAGTCCTGCAAAAGAGGAACAAAGTAGCCTATTTCAAACTCAAACGCCATTTTAAAGACGGAGGAGAAAGGAGAGAGAGTAAAATAAGGAATAAACCTGAACAAAAGAACGGAGTAAGTAGCCTGTTGTGCAGTGGGATGAAGAGAAGATAAAAGTGAAGGTGTGGGGAGGAATGGGAATCTGCAAGTATGATCGTACTAACGCTCAATTCAGTAAAACAGAAAACTGGCGGTTTGGGTGTAGCCCAACATTTTTACAACTGTTAGGCTCCTGAAACGGAAAAACAAAACTAACTTCTTGTCAAACAGTATTGAACAGACATTGGTTTAGCACTGACATCAGACGTCAATCCAGCGTAAATTCAGTAGCCTACTTATTTGTCTGATCTTAACTCAATATAAGGAAAATGATAACTTCTGACTTAGTATAAAGGTAAAGAGAAATAAAAGTAACGTGGGCGAATACATAGTGACGTTTCAGCATTAACATCCGTGGATTTATTTTTAGCTGATCTATTTCTTAATTGAATTTACGGAGGCTATCTTTATTAAACACCATCCATGTTAAATCAGCCAGTCAGTCCGTGATTATGTCAGAAAAGTTTATGCTTTTCCATCCGGTGTAATATTTAGCCCATTAATAAAGTTATTCTTAAGAAAATAATTCTGACACTTTTGGAACAAATGGATGTTACCACACATGAACAAAAGGCATATAAAAGCCTTTCACTTACTTGAGATTTATGGATAGAATAACAGTTATGTTATACATGATGAGCCTTGTGTGGACAGTAGGCTATTCACACTGCGGTCAAGCTATCACGGGTTCGCAAATATACAAGAGATTACGTCTGTAACGTCGTCTTGTGCTGCGTTTGCTGGAAATTAAATTGCTCAGAGAAGCAGCGAGTATTGGACAACGCAGAATTATTGCCTTTTTTTCTTTATTTCGCAGAATTTTAAACGTTTACACAATTATGCTTTGCTTTTACAGTGGGGATCTTTAATAATTAAGCATCAAAGTTGGTACAGTTTGCTGTTTGAATGGGAAGAATCGCTATGTGAACCATATTTGAAGCCCAATAACTTGATCAAATCAAAAAGTTTGTGAATGAAAACACGATTACTATAAACTAGATGTGATATACTCTACGTAGAGTGAAAATCAGAAAAAGTTGTTGTGGGAATTTTTAATAATTAAGCATCAAAGTTGGTACAGTTTGCTGTTTGAATGGGAATAATCGCTATGTGTACCATATTGGAAGCGCAATAACTTGATCAAATCAAAAAGTTTGTGAATGAAAACACGATTACTATAAACTAGATGTGATATACTCTACGTACAGTGAAAATCAGAAAAAGTTGTTGTGGGAATTTTTAATAATTAAGCATCAAAGTTGGTACAGTTTGCTGTTTGAATGGGAAAAACTGCTATGTGTACCATATTGGAAACGCAATAGCTTGATCAAATCAAAAAGTTTGTGAATGAAAACACGATTACTATAAACTAGATGTGATATACTCTACGTACAGTGAAAATCAGAAAAAGTTGTTGTGGGAATTTTTAATAATTAAGTATCAAATTTGGTACAGTTTGCTGTTTGAATGGGAAGAATCGCTATGTGAACCATATTTGAAGCCCAATAACTTGATAGAATCAAAAAGTTTGTTCATGAAAACACGATTACTATAAACTAGATGTGATATACTCTACGTACAGTGAAAATCAGAAAAAGTTGTTGTGGGAATTTTTAATAATTAAGTATCAAATTTGGTACAGTTTGCTGTTTGAATGGGAAGAATCGCTATGTGAACCATATTTGAAGCCCAATAACTTGATAAAATCAAAAAGTTTGTGAATGAAAACACGATTACTATAAACTAGATGTGCTATACTCTAGGTACAGTGAATATCAGAAAAAGTTGTTGTGGGAATTTTTAATAATTAAGCATCAAAGTTGGTACAGTTTGCTGTTTGAATGGGAAGAATCGCTATGTGAACCATATTTGAAGCCCAATAACTTGATAGAATCAAAAAGTTTGTTCATGAAAACACGATTACTATAAACTAGATGTGATATACTCTACGTACAGTGAAAATCAGAAAAAGTTGTTGTGGGAATTTTTAATAATTAAGTATCAAATTTGGTACAGTTTGCTGTTTGAATGGGAAGAATCGCTATGTGTACCATATTTGAAGCCCAATAACTTGATAAAATCAAAAAGTTTGTGAATGAAAACACGATTCCTATAAACTAGATGTGCTCTTCTCTACGTACAGTGAATATCAGAAAACGTTGTTGTGGGGATTTTTAATAATTAAGCATCAAAGTTGGTACAGTTTGCTGTTTGAATTGGAAAAATCGCTATGTGTACCATATTTGAAGCCCAATAACTTGATAGAATCAAAACGTTTGTTCATGAAAACACGATTACTATAAACTAGATGTGCTATACTCTACGTACAGTGAAAATCAGAAAAAGTTGTTGTGGGAATTTTTAATAATTAAGCATCAAAGTTGGTACAGTTTGCTATTTTAATGGGAAAACCGCTATGTGTACCATATTGGAAGCCCAATAACTTGATCAAATCAAAAAGTTTGTTGAAAAAAACACTATTACTATAAACTAGATGTGCTATAGTCTATGTATAGTGAATATCAGAAAAAGTTGTTGTGGGAATTTTTAATAATTAAGCATCAAAATTGGTACAGTTTGCTGTTTGAATGGGAAAAATCGCTATGTGAACCATATTTGAAGCTTAATAACTTGATCAAATCAAAAAGTTTGTGAATGAAAACACGATTACTATAAACTAGATGTGATATACTCTACGTACAGTGAAAATCAGAAAAAGTTGTTGTGGGAATTTTTAATAATTAAGCATCAAAGTTGGTACAGTTTGCTGTTTGAATGGGAAGAATCGCTATGTGTACCATATTGGAAGCCCAATAACTTGATCAAATCAAAAAGTTTGTTAATGAAAACACGATTACTATAAACTAGATGTGCTATACTCTACGTACAGTCAATATCAGAAAAAGTTGTTGTGGGAATTTTTAATAATTAAGCATCAAAGTTGGTACAGTTTGCTATTTGAATGGGAAAACTGCTATGTGTACCATATTGGAAGCCCAATAACTTGATCAAATCAAAAAGTTTGTTGAAAAAAACACTATTACTATAAACTAGATGTGCTATAGTCTATGTATAGTGAATATCAGAAAAAGTTGTTGTGGGAATTTTTAATAATTAAGCATCAAATTTGGTACAGTTTGCTATTTGAATGGGAAAAACCGCTATGTGTACCATATTGGAAGCCCAATAACTTGATCAACCGCTATGTGTACCATATTGGAAGCTCAATAACTTGATCAAATAAAAAAGTTTGTTCACAGAAACACTATTACGATATAATAGGTGTACTATAGTCCATGTACAGTGAATAACAGAAAAAGTTATTGTGGGGACTTTTAATAATTAAGCAAATCAAATTTGGTACAGTTTGCTATTTGAAGGGGGAAAACCGTGGAGCATGGGGACACGTGGAGCAGAAGGGCAAAAGCTCGCTTGATCTTGATTTTCAGTATGAATACAGACCGTGAAAGCGGGCTTTCGCAATCCTTCTGACTTTTTGGGTGTTAAGCAGGAGGTGTCCGAAAAGTTACCACAGGGATAACTGGCTTGTGGCGGCCATAGCGACGTCGCTTTTTGTTCTTTCTTTGTCTGCTCTTCCTATCATTTTGAAGCAGAATTAACCAAGCGTTGGAGTATTCACCCACTAATAGGGAACGTGAGCTGGGTTTAGACCATCATGAGACAGGTTTGTTTTACCCTACTTATGATGTGTTGTTGCAATAGTAATCCTGCTCAGTACGAGAGGAACCGCAGGTTCAGACATTTGGTGTATGTGCTTGGCTGAGGAGCCAATGGTGTGAAGCTACCATCTGTGGGATTATGACTGAACGCCTCTCTGTCAGAATCCCTCCTAAACATAATGATACCCTTGCACCGTGGATCTCCGGTTGGCCCAGGATAGCCGGGTGGCCAGAGCGGAGCGCCGCTTGTGTCAGGGTCGGGGAGTGGACAGATGAGATCTATTGAAAGTCAGTTCTCGATCCAAGCTTTTGTCGGACAGGACGGGCCGCCCGGCCCTCCTCCTCCCCTCCTCCACCCAGTGGTGAGCCAGCACCCCCCCTGTGGAACAGTGGCCAGGCCGGGCTTAAGAGTGAGTTAGCCGGCCGAGTGCCGAAGGCTGACAGGGTGGATAAACTCAGGGTGACCTGTTGTCTGGCTAACTAGTCACCCGTGATGCCCTCTGAAAATATTTCAAAGTCCCACAGGGGTGACCAGTTGCTCGGAGCTCCTGAGCCGCGGGGCTGCTGCGAAATAGAGGCCGGGGGGGGCTTAAGGGTGGGCTCATCGGGAAAGTGCGGAAGGGCTGACAGGGTGGATAAACTGAGGGTAACCAGTTGTCCGGTCAACTGGTCACCCGCGATGCCCTCTGACGGTGACCACTTGTCTGGAGCTCCTGTGCTGTGGGGCTGCTGCGAAACAGTGGCCGGGGGGGCTTAAGGGTGGGCTCCCCGGGGGAGTGCGGTGTGTAGGTTGTGGGTGGTTCCCTGAGCTGGGGCCCTGCCCCGGACGTGATGAGACCGGCTCCAGACCTGTGGTCCAAAGCGGGGCACCGCAGCACCGCCTTCTGGCTCCCGGGCCTGGGAGACTCTGCGTATTCTGGGCCGGTACCGGAGAACCGTACGGTTCCCCGAGATGGTGCTGGTGTCGCCGGACTCAGGGCAGTGCTCTGCTAACAACAAGACCAGCCCCGGACCTGTGGTCCAAAGGGGGGATCCGGAGCAGGGGCAAACGTGCACATTTTGACGGCCGTTTGAGCTTCAGGCCTTGTGGGCCTTCGAAAAAAATAGGTTTTTGGGCCGCTATCAGAGAAATGTACGGTTCCCAGAGCTCAGGCTCGTGTCCGTACACTCAAAGCAGGGCCCCAGACACGATGAGACTGGCCCTGGACCTGTGGTCCAAAGGGGGACTTCGCAGCACCGCCAAATGTGTGCAGTTTCAGCACCTCGGACATGCAGAAAAGAGAGGTCTTTGGGCCGGTACCAGAGAATCGTACAGTTCCCAGAGCTGGGGCTGGTGTCCCTACACTCAGAGCAGGGCCCAAGACACGATGAAACCAGCCCTGGATCTGTGGTCCAAAGGGGGGTTCTGCAGCATCGCCAAATGTATGAGCTTTCTTAGCTCAGTGGGTTCTGGGCCGGTATCAGAGAACCGTACGGTTCCCAGAGCTAGCGCTGGTGTTTCAGAACTCAGGGCAATGCCTTGCTTACAACGAGACCACCCCCGTACCTGTGGTCCAAAAGGGGGCTCCGCGGCAGGGGAAAACGTGCACATTTTGACCGCCATTTAAACTTCAGGCTTTGTGGGCCTTCAGAAAAGAGAGGTTTCTGGGCCCCTGTCAGAGAACCGTAGGGTTTCCTGAGGTGTGGCCAGTGTGCCTACACTCAGGGGGAAGTGCCCTGGTTCCAAGGGGACCAGCCACAGACCTATGGTCCAAAGCAGGGTCCTGCAGCACCAGCGAATGTGTGCACTTTCATCAGTTTCAGCACCTCGAGCCTTCAGAAAACCCCACTTTCTGACCCGCTGCCTTGGAATCAGATGGCGGCGCTGGTATCGCCCACTCAGGGCAGGGCCCCGGACACAACGAAACCACCCCCAGACCTGTGGTCCCAAGTGGGGGTCCGCAGCACCGCCAAATGTTTGGGCTAATACTTTGCCGTGGCGGTTCTCCGGGACCCTGGGCGACCCGGGGCTCAGGGTGGTGTACACTGATGCGGGGTAAGGGGGGGCACGTGGCAAGACCGTTGCCAGACCAGTGGCATGAAAAATACTATTAAATATCACGGAAAACCCCACCAGTGAGCCGTTTTCAGAGAAAAAGCAGGCTCGCCACAGAAAAAAAGTTATTCCGGGTTTTTCAGAGGAAACATTGGGGGCCTGTGGCACGTGGTGCTGTCGACTTTGTCAGGGCCAAGGGCCGAAGGTGACGGCTACATTTGGTGGGTATCGGGCCAGCGCAGCGCCTGGGAGCAGCGAAAATGTGCCTGGGCTGACCCCTTGAGAGGGCTGACAAAAGACTGGTTTCTGGGCTTTATTTCCGGACCCCGCAGTCCGATCCGGCCGACTCTGGTATTCCCACATGCAGGGGAGTCTCGGTCCGGTTCCAAGGAGGTTATGCACGAGCCGGTGGTCCGCTGCGAGCCCCGGCAATAACTAAGAATCTCCAGCCCGGGTTTTTGAAGAAATTCTGCAAATAAATTGCTTTCTGGGCTCCAGCTCTGAAACCCGCAGTTCGATTTAGCCGATGGTATCCACAAGTTCAGGGGACCCTCCCAGTTCCGATGAGGCTATGGATGAGGCAGTGGTCAGCTCCTGGGCCCGGCAACAGCCGTAATTATCTGTGGGTGACCAGTTGCTCAGACAACTGGTCACCCGCGAGGGACAAAAAAAAAATAAGGCGAAAAACACTCTGAGGGTGACCAGTTGTCTGATCAACTGGTCACCCCCGGCACAAAAAGTGACACAAGGTCCGCAAACCGGGATTTTCATTGCATTGCGAGCAATGGGCCGGGGTTCAGGGTATCCAGACGGGTGCAGGCGGATATATAGGAGAGGTTTTTGAGGACCAAGAAGGCATTCCCCAGGCCACGTAGCCCAGTTTTGAGCTCCAGGAGCAAACTATTTTCTATAAACTATAAACTATAACTGGCTGGAAGTCCCCATCCAAGGGGGGAAATCTCGCAGCATAGCTCGGTTTTGATCTCCATAGCAAACCCCTCTCGCTATCCTGACGGACTGGATGTTTATACCCACCCTGTCAGGGCCCTAATGCGCTGGGTCTCCCGGCTTATGCGTGAGCGGTTCCTGGCACCCGAGTCTGTTCCTCGCAGGGCGGGCAAGAGCCACCGGCCTTCCGGCCCCCACCTTTGCCCCCACTGAGCCAGAGTGAGACCGAGATGCTCCGTGAACCTCCCGAAGCGACCCAACCACATCCCGGAAGGGAGGCGCGAGAGGTCGGTCGGTTCAGGGTCTCTGGACCACCCTCGCTTCGCCCTGCCTTACCCGGTCCCGATCCGCCCGAAGCGCACCCCTGGCGCTTTTCTCCATTTTCTCAAAGGCGACTACCTGGTTGATCCTGCCATTAACATATGCTTGTCTCAAAGATTAAGCCATGCATGTCTAAGTACACACGGCCAGTACAGTGAAACTGCGAATGGCTCATTAAATCAGTTATAGTTCCTTTGATCGCTCCAACGTTACTTGGATAACTGTGGCAATTCTAGACCCAATACATGCCGACGAACGCTGACCCTCCCCAGGGGATACGTGCATTTATAAGACCCACAACACATCCGGGTGTTGCTCCGGCCGCTTTGGTGACTCTAGATAACCTCGGGTCGATCGCTGGCCCTCCGTGGCGGTGAAGTTTCATTAGAATATCTGCCCTATCAACATTCAACGGTACTTTCTGTGCCTACCATGGTGAACACGAGTAATGGGGAATCAGGGTTCGATTCCGGAAAGGGAGGCTTAGAAACGGCTACCACATCCAACGAAAGCAGCAGGCATGCAAATGACCCATTCCTGACTCGGGGAGGTAGTGATGAAAAATTACAATACAGGACTCCTTCCAGGCCCCGTAATTGGAATGAGTACACTTTAAATCTTTTAACGAGGATCCATTGGAGGGAAAGTCTGGTGCCAGCAGCCGCGGTAATTCCAGCTCCAATAGCGTATATTAAAGTTGCTGCAGTTAAAAAACTCGTAGTTGGATCTTGGGATCGAGCTGGTCCCAGCCACTGCCTCTCAGCGCCCCCTCCTTAACTGAGTGTCCCGCCTGGGGTTTGAAGTGTTTACTTTGAAAAAAAAAAAGTGTTCAAAGCAGGCCCGGTCGCCTGAATACCACAGCTAGGAATAATGGAATAGGACTCCGGTTCTATTTTGTGGGTTTCCCGAACTGGGGCAATGATTAAGAGGGACGGCCGGGGGCATTCGTATTGTGCCGCTAGAGGTGAAATTCTTGGACCGGCGCAAGACGGACAAAAGCATTTGCCAAGAATGTTTTCATGAATCAAGAACTAAAGTCGGAGGTTCGAAGACGATCAGATACCGTCGTAGATCCGACTATAAATGATGCCAACTAGCGATCCGGTGGCGTTATTCCCGGGGGGAGTATGGTTGCAAAGCTGAAACTTTAAAAAATTTACGGAAGGACACCACCAGGAGTGGAGCCTGCGGCTTAATTTGACTCAACATGGGAAACCACACCTGGCCCGGACACGGAAAGGATTGACAGATTGATAGCTCTTTCTCGATTCTGTGGGTGATGGTGTATTGCCATTTTTAGTTGGTGGAGCGATTTGTGTGTTAACTAGTTACGCGGCCCCGATCGGCCGCCGTCCAACTTTTTAGAGGGAAAAGTGGTGTTCAGCCACACGAGATTGAGCAATAACAGGTCTGTGATGCCCTTAGATGTCCGGGGCTGCATGTGCGCCACACTGAATAGATCAGCGACAGGCGCGGGTAACCCGCTGAACCCCACGCATGATAGGGATCGGGGATTGCAATTATTTCCCATAAACGAGGAATTCCCAGTAAGCGCGGGTCATAAGCTTGCGTTGATTAACTCCCTCCCTTTTGTACACACCGCCCGTCGCTACTGCCGATTGGATGGTTTAGTGAAGTCCTCGGATCGGCCCCGCCGGGGTCGGTCATGGCCCTGGCGGAGCGCCGAGAAGACGATCAAACTTGACTATCTAGAGAAAGTAAAAGTCATAACAAGGTTTCCGTAGGTGAACCTGCGGAAGGATCATTAATGGGTAGCAGCCGCGAAGCGAGCGATGTGTCTCCTTCATCTTTCCACAGGTCCCCCCCTCCGGTGGTAGAGGGGAGGCCCACTGGGAGCAGAGCAGGAGGGCTGGCGGCCGCGACGGGCACCTTCCCTACGCTCTCTCCCACCGTCTTCTGAGGGGGTCCCCAGGTTTGTTATTTAACGACCGTGCGCCTGTCCCCCTCTTCTCTCCGGCACCAAACCCCTCTCTTGTGTCTGACACTCTTGTTGCGGAAATTTCTTTTATAAAACAGTATGACTCTTAGGGGTGGATCACTCAGCTCGTGCGTCAATGAAGAATGCAGCTAGCTGCGAGAATCAATGTTAATTGCGAGGGCGGCTCCGGCTCGTGGCAAAAACCCACTTTTACGCCCCCCGCAGACCGAGAAAGACCAGAGGCCCGAAAAGTGGGCGGCGGCCGCCAACACCACCCCGGTGGTGGGCCTCCGCGGGCCTCGACTGTCTTTCCGACTACGACCTCAGATCAGACGCGGCGACCCACAGAATTAAAGCATATTACAAGGTGGAAGAAAAGAAACTAACCAGTAATACCCTCAGTAATGGCGAGTGAAGGGGGAAGAGCCCAGCGCCGAATCACCAGCCGTCCGGCGGGCATGGAAAATGTGGCGTACGGAAGACCGATTCTCCTGGCAACGATTGGGAGCCTGAGTCCTTCTGATCGAGACTCAGCACGTGGATGGTGTGAGGCCGGTAACGGCCCCTGTTGCGCAATGGTGCGATCTTCTCAGAGTTGGTTGTTAGGGAATGCAGCCCAAAGCGGGTGGTAAACTCCATCTGAGGCTAAATACCGGCACGAGACCGTAAGGGAAAGTTGAAAAGACCTTTGAAAAGAAAGTTCAAGAGGGTGTGAAAGTGTTGAGAGGTAAACGGGAGGAGTCTGCACAGTCCGCTCGGAGGATTCAACTCGGCGGGCACATTTCCACCACGGTGGTGTGCCGCAACCGGCTCTGGGTCAGCTTGGAAGGGTCTGAGGGGAAGGTGGCTTGTCGCACTGGAGTTTCTTTTCTTTTGAGTTGATCATGTTATTCGGCTCCCAATATGGTACCCATAGCAGTTTTCACCCTTCAAATAGCAAACTGTACCATATTTGATGCTTAATTACTAAAAATTCCCACAACAACCTTTTCTGATATTCACTATACATAGACTATAGCACATTTATTTAATATTAAAAGTGTTTTTGTCAACAAACTTTTTGATTTGATCAAGTTATTGGGTTTCCAATATGGTACCCATAGCGGTTTTCCCATTCAAATAGCAAACTGTACCAACTTTGATGCTTAATTATTAAAGATTCCCGCAACAAATTTTTCTGATATTCAATGTACGTAGACTATAGCACATCTAGTTTATAGTAATTGTGTTTTCATGAACAAACTTTTTGATTTGATCAAGTTATTGGGCTTCCAATATGGTACACATAGCGATTCTTCCCATTCAAACGGCAAACTGTACCAACTTTGATGCTTAATTATTAAAAATTCCCACAACAACTTTTTCTGATATTCACTATACATAGACTATAGCACATCTAGTTTATAGTAATCCTGGTTTCATGAACAAACTTTTTGATTTGATCAAGTTATTGGGCTTCCAATATGGTACACATAGCGGTTTTCCCATTCAAATAGCAAACTGTACCAACTTTGATGCTTTTTTTTTTTTTTTTTTTTTTATACACCAACTTTGATGCTTAATTATTAAAAATTCCCACAACAACTTTTTCTGATATTCACTATACATAGACTATAGCACATCTAGTTAATAGTAATTGTGTTTTCATGAACAAACTTTTTGATTTGATCAAGTTATTGGGCTTCCAATATGGTACACATAGCGATTCTTCCCATTCAAACAGCAAACTGTACCAACTTTGATGCTTAATTATTAAAAATTCCCACAACAACTTTTTCTGATATTCACTGTTCATAGAGTATAGCACATCTAGTTCATAGGAATTGTGTTTTCATGAACAAACTGTTTGATTTTATCAAGTTATTGAGCTTCCAATATGGTACACATAGCGATTCTTCCCATTCAAACAGCAAACTGTACCAAGTTTGATGCTTAATTATTAAAAATTCCCACAACAACTTTTTCTAATTTTCACTGTACGTAGAGTATAGCACATCTAGTTTATAGTAATCGTGTTTTCATGAACAAACCTTTTGATTCTATCAAGTTATTGGGCTTCAAATATGGTTCACATAGCGATTCTTCCCATTCAAACAGCAAACTGTACCAACTTTGATGCTTAATTATTAAAAATTCCCACAACAACTTTTTCTGATTTTCACTGTACGTAGAGTATATCACATCTAGTTTATAGTAATCGTGTTTTCATTCACAAACTTTTTGATTTGATCAAGTTATTGGGCTTCAAATATGGTTCACATAGCGATTCTTCCCATTCAAACAGCAAACTGTACCAAATTTGATACTTAATTATTAAAAATTCCCACAACAACTTTTTCTGATTTTCACTGTACGTAGAGTATATCACATCTAGTTTATAGTAATCGTGTTTTCATTCACAAACTTTTTGATTTGATCAAGTTATTAGGCTTCAAATATGGTTCACATAGCGATTCTTCCCATTCAAACAGCAAACTGTACCAAATTTGATACTTAATTATTAAAGATTACCACAACAACTTTTTCTGATTTTCACTGTACGTAGAGTATATCACATCTAGTTTATAGTAATCGTGTTTTCATTCACAAAGTTTTTGATTTGATCAAGTTATTAGGCTTCAAATATGGTTCACATAGCGATTTTTCCCATTCAAACAGCAAACTGTACCAACTTTGATGCTTAATTATTAAAAATCCCCACAACAACTTTTTCTGATATTCACTGTACGTAGAGTATAGCACATCTAGGTTATAGTAATCGTGTTTTCATTAACAAACTTTTTGATTTGATCAAGTTATTGGGCTTACAATATGGTACACATAACGATTTTTCCCATTCAAACAGCAAACTGTACCAACTTTGATGCTTAATTATTAAAAATTCCCACAACAACTTTTTCTGATTTTCACTGTACGTAGAGTATATCACATCTAGTTTATAGTAATCGTGTTTTCATTCACAAACTTTTTGATTTGATCAAGTTATTAGGCTTCAAATATGGTTCACATAGCGATTTTTCCCATTCAAACAGCAAACTGTACCAACTTTGATGCTTAATTATTAAAAATCCCCACAACAACTTTTTCTAATTTTCACTGTACGTAGAGTATAGCACATCTAGTTTATAGTAATCGTGTTTTCATTCACAAACTTTTTGATTTTATCAAGTTATTGGGCTTCAAATATGGTTCACATAGCGATTCTTCCCATTCAAACAGCAAACTGTACCAAATTTGATACTTAATTATTAAAAATTCCCACAACAACTTTTTCTGATTTTCACTGTACGTAGAGTATAGCACATCTAGTTTATAGTAATCGTGTTTTCATGAACAAACTTTTTGATTTGATCAAGTTATTGCGTTTCCAATATGGTACACATAGCGATTTTCCCCCATTCAAACAGCAAACTGTACCAACTTTGATGCTTAATTATTAAAAATCCCCACAACAACTTTTTCTGATTTTCACTGTACGTAGAGTATATCACATCTAGTTTATAGTAATCGTGTTTTCATTCACAAACTTTTTGATTTGATCAAGTTATTAGGCTTCAAATATGGTTCACATAGCGATTTTTCCCATTCAAACAGCAAACTGTACCAACTTTGATGCTTAATTATTAAAAATCCCCACAACAACTTTTTCTGATATTCACTGTACGTAGAGTATCGCACATCTAGTTTATAGTAATCGTGTTTTCATTCACAAACTTTTTGATTTGATCAAGTTATTAGGCTTCCAATATGGTACACATAGCAGTTTTCCCCATTCAAACAGCAAACTGTACCAACTTTGATGCTTAATTATTAAAAATTCCCACAACAACTTTTTCTGATTTTCACTGTACGTAGAGGATAGCACATCTAGGTTATAGTAATCGTGTTTTCATTAACAAACTTTTTGATTTGATCAAGTTATTGGGCTTACAATATGGTACACATAACGATTTTTCCCATTCAAACAGCAAACTGTACCAACTTTGATGCTTAATTATTAAAAATTCCCACAACAACTTTTTCTGATTTTCACTGTACGTAGAGTATATCACATCTAGTTTATAGTAATCGTGTTTTCATTCACAAACTTTTTGATTTGATCAAGTTATTAGGCTTCAAATATGGTTCACATAGCGATTTTTCCCATTCAAACAGCAAACTGTACCAACTTTGATGCTTAATTATTAAAAATCCCCACAACAACTTTTTCTGATATTCACTGTACGTAGAGTATCGCACATCTAGTTTATAGTAATCGTGTTTTCATTCACAAACTTTTTGATTTGATCAAGTTATTGCGTTTCCAATATGGTACACATAGCAGTTTTCCCCATTCAAACAGCAAACTGTACCAACTTTGATGCTTAATTATTAAAAATTCCCACAACAACTTTTTCTGATTTTCACTGTACGTAGAGGATAGCACATCTAGGTTATAGTAATCGTGTTTTCATTAACAAACTTTTTGATTTGATCAAGTTATTGGGCTTACAATATGGTACACATAACGATTTTTCCCATTCAAACAGCAAACTGTACCAACTTTGATGCTTAATTATTAAAAATTCCCACAACAACTTTTTCTGATATTCACTGTACGTAGAGGATAGCACATCTAGTTTATAGTAATCGTGTTTTCATTCACAAACTTTTTGATTTGATCAAGTTATTGCGTTTCCAATATGGTACACATAGCAGTTTTCCCCATTCAAACAGCAAACTGTACCAAATTTGATGCTTAATTATTAAAAATTCCCACAACAACTTTTTCTGATTTTCACTGTACGTAGAGTATAGCACATCTAGGTTATAGTAATCGTGTTTTCATTAACAAACTTTTTGATTTGATCAAGTTATTGCGTTTCCAATATGGTACACATAGCAGTTTTCCCCATTCAAACAGCAAACTGTACCAAATTTGATGCTTAATTATTAAAAATTCCCACAACAACTTTTTCTGATTTTCACTGTACGTAGAGTATAGCACATCTAGGTTATAGTAATCGTGTTTTCATTAACAAACTTTTTGATTTGATCAAGTTATTGGGCTTACAATATGGTACACATAGCGATTTTTCCCATTCAAACAGCAAACTGTACCAACTTTGATGCTTAATTATTAAAAATTCCCACAACAACTTTTTCTGATATTCACTGTACGTATACCAACTTTGATGCTTAATTATTAAAAATTCCCACAACAACTTTTTCTGATTTTCACTGTACGTAGAGTATATCACATCTAGTTTATAGTAATCGTGTTTTCATTCACAAACTTTTTGATTTTATCAAGTTATTGCGCTTCCAATATGGTACACATAGCGGTTTTCCCATTCAAATAGCAAACTGTACCAACTTTGATGCTTAATTATTAAAGATCCCCACTGTAAAAGCAAAGCATAATTGTGATAATTGTGTGAAATAAAGAAAAAAAGGCAATAATTCTGCGTTGTCCAATACTCGCTGCTTCTCTGAGCAATTAAATTTCCAGCAAACGCAGCACATGACGGCGTTACTGACGTAATCTCTTGTATATTTGCGAACGAATTTTTTTTGCGAACAAAATTTTAAGCCGTGATAGCTTGACCGTCGTTTTCCAAACCCGTGATAGCTTGACCGCAGTGCTATTCACTGTGTGGACAGTGAGGTCAGAATTTCAATTTTGCTCTCATATGAAGCAGTTTCGATTTGTGATCAAATGTAACATGTGGGAATAATGTAGCTATAGAAAGTGGCATGCTATTGTTACAGATTATGCGTTGTCCGCCCATTTTAGGCGATATAAGAACTAAGAGAAATTATCCTACATTGATTACTGTCAAATTAATGTCAAAGTTGGTGTGGTCGTTTATTAATTCAAGTGTCGAGCGTTCAATATTCGTTGTGGTATTTTATTAATTGAAATATAGTGCGAAGTAGCTTAGGCCTACATACTAAACAGATGTTTAAACGGTGGGCTAATTTATGGCCCGGAGCTGTGCAGTGTCAGGACCGGGGCAGTCTCAGGAACCTAGTCTCTCGCGAAAGGGCCACCTACCGAATTCGATTACCGCAACAGTGCAACCATGGCAGGACCGCAGTTCTAGCATGTCGATAATAAAGCTGTATAAAAAATTTGACCTCTGGCTCCAAAAAGACCATAATAACTTTTGCGTTAGATCTTTGTTTTGTTGCTTTATTCAATACTGTTCATGATTTCAGCTGTCCTTTTGGCACTAGAGCTCATCAAGAGCTTTCATTTGACATAGAACTAATTTTACCCCAAAATGCATTTATTTTATGAAAAAAATACAGTGGCTTACAGTACGGAAATTATGGGAATCATATGCTATGGCCTTTGCAGCCAGTAGAGCTCAACCCAATTGAACATTATTTTGGAAGAATGGTGTTGCTTCCCTCCAGTAGAGTTCCAGAGACTTGTAGAATATGCCAATGCGCAGATTACTCACAGCCACCAATAGCGGTGTCCAGAAAAAAATGCAAACATCTATTCTTTTAAGTTAGTACAGCTCCTGTGTGTGTTCATCTCTTTAAATAAGACTGAAGTGGTTTCCAAGTGAAAATATAATGAGAAGTAATATTTCACACAAGAAATTTGTCAAGAATTTTTTTTTGGGGTGGGGTTTAAAGCTCCCAGCAAATTGCTCAATGCTTTCTCAAGACTTGCAACATCTGTGGCATCGTGTCATGTGACAAAAACACATTTGAGTGGTCTTGTATTGTCTCCAACAAAAGTTGTGTCAGTGTAATGGCCACACCCTGTCTGGTGGTGGATTATCTCATTGAAGGAGAAATGCTTAGTTGTGTGAATGTAAACAAATTTGTGCACAAAATTGAAAACAAATAACTTTTTTTTTTTGCGCAGGGAAGTACATGGCAATTTTCAGAGGCTCCACTTTAATGTTCCCAGCGTTGTACATTCCGCCTCATCGGAGGTTCACTGGTTTCCTGTTCTGAGAGAGAGAGAGAGAGAGAGAGAGAGAGAATGAATACAATATAAAACAAAATAGAAATAACATGTTATTGACATTTGACTTTTGGCATTGGCATTTGACTTCCAAATGGGTTTTGGCCTTGCTCCATTTTGTTGGTTGGAACAAAGATGCCTTGCAGAACGGGCAGTGAAACTTCTTGCATCATGTGGTGCATCTCGTAAGTGGCAAGGGTCGTTCTTTTTGTATTGTTATATGAATCTTGAAAAAGAGAAAGCCTAAAAGAGAAACACTTATTTAATTTCACTGACACAAATTCAGCCTAGTACTGGACCAAAAGACATTTTGAATATTCTGTCCTGGATTGAGCTTAATCTGTGTCTGTGAAATCACTTCATATATACAGCACATGACAGAATCTAACACGTGTAAGTAGTGTAAGCCTATAGATGCAGAATACATAATAACGGACTATTAAAAATACCCAACATTACAAAACAATGTCCAAATGAAAAGACTGGCTGATAACACGTAGTGTGGGGGTAAACAGGCAGTCAGCACAGTTTAGCTAATTATTAAGATTATTTAACTTTATTAAAATGGTAAAACAATTAGTATTAAACAAACATTTACACTGAAGACAGTACTGCTGATGTAATGTAGCTGACAGACACAGATCATATCGACATGCTCTTATCATCTTTTGAAGTTTAATCAATGTGCTGGCTAGAATTCATTATCATAGTCAACTAGTTGGGCTTGCCAAAATCGCGCTACGGTTTCAATAAACAAATGAGGCTCACGTCAACGTTAGTTCATTTTGCAGCAAGCTATCGGTAAACTAACTTTATAACAGATGATTGTTTGTAGTGCCTTTTAAATATGCTTCGATTATCTTGGAATCGAACATTAACGTTAGCAAAGACTATCATAAGCTAACGTTAAATTCTATTTAGCTAGCTAACATTACATGTCCAACCTAATGCTAACGTTAGATCCATAGCCATACACTCTGGCTAACTCTTGAAACCGTGTCAGATTCTCACTAAAGTTCACGTTACATACATAACGTTAGTTAGCTACTCACACTTCGACTAGCTAGCTAACGTTAACTTTGCTGTCCAATTCAAAACACCAGAATTGTTTTTAACGTTAAACAAATAAAACTTGATTCACATTCAGATTGTCGCCCATTTTCTTGTTTCGCTTATGCATGCGCAGGACTCTCGGGTCCTGAGACCGTCCAGGGCTGCATTCCAATCCCTTATTTTTACTCCTTGCATCCTTTCCTCGCGTCCTTTCCACGCTCATTAGCTCCACCCAGTGGAGGGCATAAGGAAAAGATTCAAGGATTACATACGAGGACACAGCAACCGAGGCAACATGAATTTGGCAAATGGAACGTCCTTGCTCAGTCAAGCGTCAGCTGAAGCGACGTAAATTACTAATGACGTGTTGCACAGCTGTATCACCTGTCAAAAAAAAAAAAGAGCTGTATCAGCTGTCAGTGGCCATTAATGCTAACGGATTGTTCTGTAGCCTATCATATTTTTATCTCTGAGCTTGTTTTTGCATGCAAAATGGTATAAACTATTGTTTTATTTGACGCTATATTGCACTGTGAAGTTATCACAATTATTTGCAATGATTTTCTCCCATGCAATTTGACAGATGTGAAAATGACATGTGAAATAAGAATATTGTCTCTCAATTACAGGTGTTTGTGTTTGACGTACAGTATCCCATTAACACATCCACAACAAACGGCTATTTATCACTGTGTGAATAAAGATCGCACGAAGCATAATTTAAATTGTAAGTAGGCTACGCCTATATTCCACACGCTCAATGGCTAATTCATCAATGGACTCGAATGCATGTTTGTTCGTTAAAATTGGAACACATTACAAATGACACTTCCAGCCAATAACCCAGCTGATGCCGTTTAATTAGTTAATCAAGCATGTATGATCTGATGGTATATAAGCGACAGATACTGATTTCAAAACTTAGATTGCGTACTTCAATAGGCTAGTATACTGGTCTGCTACTGTACGCAATCAACATTTCCGCAATGAACCTAGCGTTCGCCCTAAACGCATGGCACCGGCTTCAGCGGGAATGGTGGCGTTGCCAGTTCAGGGGATCGCGACTGCTTCGCTCCGGCCTGTTCCCAAGTGAGGTAAGAATCACGTATTCTCAACAGTAGTCATAAGACAGTGCTCTTGATCAAACATGGACATTGATAAGCACTTTTAACAGTGGGTGGAGTAGAATTCACCTGGATAAATGTACAGCAAAGTTATGTCATGCACACATAGTAATTGCATGTTCTATAATACCACACATTTACCTGCACGTAGGACTACAAACTATACATTTGGCTACTGTGGTTTGGTGTTAATCAATCAACTTGTGTGAACTGTAGGCTGCATGTACACACTTCATGTTTTTAATTTCATTATTTTTTAGGTCGACGATCCAACAGCTGGGCATTATGCCCAAGAAAATTCCACTGTGCCAGTGCTCCAGCTTTACTTTAATGGGGACCAGGACCTCATGGTAGACTACCGTCTGAGCCATGGCTCCATGGAAGCATTGATAATGCTACTGCCACATGGGGAGCGTTGGCTGGGCACACCACTTAAGGGTCCAGGAGGTGCCTGCTCTTCAAGGCTCTGGAGGTGGACCACACCTTTGTACCCACGGTCATCACCGCATGTGCCATGCTCCATAACATCTGCCTGACAAAGGGGGACATCCTTGAGGTTGTTGGTGATATTGGTGTGGCTCCACCACGTCCAGTGAGGGGGGGGAACAAAGCGGATATGGCCGGCGAAACCAACTGGCGGGGCAACCGTCTACTCCAAATGTGTGTCCAGTAGCACTGAATGAACATGATTATATGTAATTTGGCAATTGTTTGAAATATTATTTATACAGGAGAGCTTTTTGTTAGTGTCTCCGTTTCTTGTTATGTTTGTATATTCTCCCTTGCAGCCCCTCTTTCTGTCCATAGTGTTAATCCACATGTTTTATTTGTTATGTTAGTGTTAATAAAATCACTTCTGGGTACTAACATATCAGTTTCATACATCTTTTCTGTGCCACATTTTCATTACCTTTATTTATTTCAAAACACACTATAAGCATACCACTTTGACACCAATCTATGTCAACAACCTGTCGGGGAAGTGAGGATTCTGTAAAATGTCTATTTTCTGAATCCAGCGTTTCCAACGGTCAATGCCCTTCCTTGTTAAAATGTTCAGCACTCTGAATACTGAACACAGGCGATATTGCGTGCTAGAACCACTCACTTATCCTGCAATAAAAATATATTTAACATCATTTCATAATTATTAGAAATGACAATCCTCAATTCAATCGCATAATTCGTCCATAGGACAGTAACCAGGTGGAAGCAACAAGTCAAAACAAAGTCTAATTCAGGCCTAAGAGTACATAATTTCAGTAAAATAAAAACAGTAAATTAGAATAGACTGCAAATCATTCATTAATGAATGTAGGCTGACTACTTAGAATTTACAAAAAGGAAGACATTAATTTGAAGTTATCAGTAAAGAGCGAGAGACCGATAAGCCAGAAATAGCCCAGGTATTACCCTCCTGAAGCTTACACGATCAGCAAAATTGTTAGTATTTGTGTTTCTTTTCTCCCAAATTGTTTTGTGCTGCTGAAGGGGGCACGCAGATGAAAACTATATCTTAAAAGGTAAAGACACAAGTAAAAAACAAATTGACAAACACTTATGTGAACTATTTACAATTTATTAAGCATTTTCTCAAAATAATTTGAGCTTTCCAGTGTGGCCTTGAATTGCTCCTCTTTTCTGGCAGCATCTTCCTTCAGGAACCGCAGAACGGCTCCCCCACCGGTCCTTCTCCTTTTGGGGGGTGTGGGACAGGCACAGCCTTTAGCCAGGCTGTGCATCCTCTTCCTCCTCCTCCACACACGCCCGGCTACAAGTGACCGCCACAAATCCAGTAAGAGATGAGCCAGTGCCATCTGAGGTCTCATCAGCCACATGTGCCGGGTTTTCTGCAACACATGAGTCCATCAGGACAGGAGGATCAATAGATGGCCTCCCCCCGATGGCCTCATGCATTGGTTAAGTAGCCAACGTTAGCTCCATTCTCTAGCACTAACGTTAACAGGTGAAATTAAAGTGAACAGTATTAATAACAACAAATCAATAGCAACACAATAAATTTGTGAGTTAACGTTAGCTCGTTGGCTATGACGGTGTCCAGTTCCTTACTAAAATATCGACAACTCTGGAATCAGGACATGCGCAGTGCTGGGGGAAACGGGATACTGAATTCACCGGAACACCGGCCCTGAGACTGTCCAGGCCCTGACACTGCACTGCTCCGGTATTGCAGGCACACCCTTCTCTACACAGTAGCTACATAACGCGCATACATGGCTTTTTTTATTTTTTATTTTTTTCAATCCACCTGGTCTTTGACCGAGTGGTATTTCAGTCGTAACGAGCTAGCCTACTTCGCAGCAATTTGGCCTACTTTAGTATCACGCATTGAATTTAGTTGCATTAAGACGGCGTTTCCTGTTTTTTATTATTTATTTATTTTTTTACCAATGGCAGTATTTAGCTGTACATGTAGGCCTATCCTGAGCAGCATCTACCAAGCACTGACTGAAAGTGTCCTAACTTTCAATGTTGTGTCCTGGTTCAGTGACCTGTCTGTGAGGAGCAAAGCCAAGCTCTCCAGAGTAGTTAACCAGGGAATCTAATTTCCCGGCCCACAGAGCACCATGCAAATGCAGTGAACAGAATGGCCATCAAAATCCTGAATGACGCTTCCCACCCCTCTTCTTATCTCTTTTGAGATGATGCCCTCTGGGTGAAGGTTCAGAGTCCCCCGTGCACAGAAGTGCTGTTATAAAATATTATTTATCCCCACTGCCACTGCCAGCTCAACTGCAGTTAATGTCGGAACCTGTGGACATTAACATTTAACTGCCTACCTTTTTAATCTTTGTGTGTTGTCTTTTTATGTGAGCTATGCACTTTGCCAAATACATATTTAATTTGCCTGCATTTATAGACGATAATGTTTTTTAATCTGAATATTGAACATTCTGAGTGAAACATTTTTAGAATGTTTATCAGGATGTTGATGGTAGGTTAAAAATGGTTTTCTCAAGAACGTCCCCGTAACATTGCATGCTAACAAAGATGGAATGCTCTGACTGCAATGTTTTTACAACGTTGATGGAAAGTTACAAAATGGTTTTCTCAAGAACGTTCCTGTCACGTTGCATGTTGACAAAGATGGAACGTTCGGACTGAAACATTTTTACAACGTTTTGGGGCATTGATGATGGCAAGTTACAAAATATTTTTAAAAAAATGTTTGTTTAACATTACATGTTAATTGCAGATAAATTGTGCATGTGTTTGCTACTAGAATAAACTGCTTGATATATTGGGCATGTACTTTTCTAATCAGTTGATCAGGCTAAGGCTATCTCCTTTCAAAAAATGCCTGATTTCTGAATACATTGTAAGTCGGCTTTGCTTTAACCACAAGGATGCGAGATGTTGGCATTATGAGGACACGTTTTCAATCCTGACGTGTCAATCAAAAAACACTGGGAGTGGTAGTGGAAGGACTCGTCAATCTTCGCTGAGCCAGATTCTCCACACGCTGTACCAATCCCATCAATACGGTAAGGGAAATAACCCTGGTATAACTTACTGCAATGTATTTTTATACAAACGTGATCATGTTGGGGAATAAATTATGCATCAATGCTTTAGAAAAACTATAATGGTCAAGTCAGCTGCTGCTATTGTGTTAACGCTAGCTATCCAGCAAATAATTATTGGTTCCAAGAACGTTCCCCGAACATTCCTGTTATGGTTATGGGAACATTATCTTGGAAGGCTTTGGGAGCGCTTTTTGTGGCAATTTTTTTAAACGTTCCCAGAACGTTTTTTTTTTTTTTTCAAAAGTTATAAGAACATTCTTCAAAAACATTTTGGGTATGTTTTGACACAACATTATTAGAAGGTTTTTTACAAAACATGCTTCGAAGGTTTTCACTCACTAGTTTTTTTAAACTGTTGATTGCAATTTTATAGTAAACATTATTTATTACATTACATTACATTACATTCATTTAGCAGACGCTTTTTCCAAAGCGACGTACAGTAAGTGCATACAGAAAGGTCATCGAAGTAACTACAGAACAGATAAGATAAAGCACATTCTTCCCATACAGTAGCAGCTATCCCTAGTAATGAACACAATGCAGTTAACAGTGAACTGGGTAAATCAACTCTAATACAATTCTATTCTAAATATCATAAACTTGAATACCTTGAATACACAGTTCAACAAGAACACATACCATGAGGTCCTAGATAAGTATTAGTTCAGGTGGAGTCTGAAAAGGTGCGTTTTCAGGCCACGACGGAAAGTAGGCAGGGTTGGCATGGAACGTAGGGGAATGGGAAGTTCGTTCCACCACTGGGGAGCTAGGGTGGAAAAGCTCCGCAGTCGGGACGAGCGAGTGCCATTTACACGGAGGGGGGGGGGAGTCCAAGTAGCCCTGCAGTAGATGAGCGAAGTGGTTAAAGTTCTTCATGGACATTCTTGGACACAACAATTTTTAGAAGATTTTTACAAAATATTCTTGGAAGGTATTTAGTGGCAAGTTTTTTTAAATGTTGCTAGAATGTTTTATCTTAGGTTCTATGGATGTTATTTGAAAGCGTTCTGAGAATGTTCTTTGATATTGGTTTTTAATAAAGTTACCTTCATGTCATTTCACTGAAAACTTCCTAGTTTCTCAGAACATTTGTTTACAGCATTATGTTTATAAAAGGTCTACTTAAATCATGAATAAACATTTTTACACCTATCTACCTCAAACCTGACTAGACCCACACAATAACATGACACTAGTACACAATAGGTTAGAAAATGAATCGCTCCTTTTATTTAGTCAAAAGACCATACAAGGGGCATCACTCATGAAACGTGAGCAGAACGAATTTGTGTAAATCGTTCCTATTAGCAATTTTGTATGTATTTTGGCATTCATCGATGTTTTCGTATCTGAGTTTTGTTTGTAGCCTACGTGCAATCAAACTTTACACCTGCTCAGGACCATGCGTACCACGTTCTTAAATTCAAAATGCCGCTAAATGCAGTTTATGAATATCAATTAAAACTTTCATTTATTTTTGTTTTCTGTTAAATTCACAAGACTTTTTGATTTGCTAAGGGTGAATACTAGCAACATCAGCTGTCTCTGTGACAGTTAACAGCATACCCCACATAGGATGAATACAAGCAACATCAGCTGTCCCTGCTGACCGTTAACAGCATACCCCACATAGGGTCAATACTAGCAACATCAGCTGTCTCTGCTGACCGTTAACAGCATACCCCACATAGGGTGAATACTAGCAACATCAGCTGTCCCTGCTGACCGTTAACAGCATACCCCACATAGGGTGAATACTAGCAACATCAGCTGTCTCTGTGACAGTTAACAGCATACCCCACATAGGGTGAATACAAGCAACATCAGCTGTCCCTGCTGACCGTTAACAGCATACCCCACATAGGGTCAATACTAGCAACATCAGCTGGCTCTGCTGACCGTTAACAGCATACCCCACATAGGGTGAATACTAGCAACATCAGCTGTCTCTGCTGACCGTTAACAGCATACCCCACATAGGGTGAATACTAGCAACATCAGCTGTCCCTGCTGACCGTTAACAGCATACCCCACATAGGGTGAATACTAGCAACATCAGCTGTCTCTGCTGACCGTTAACAGCATACCCCACATAGGGTGAATACTAGCAACATCAGCTGTCCCTGCTGACCGTTAACAGCATACCCCACATAGGGTGAATACTAGCAACATCAGCTGTCCCTGCTGACCGTTAACAGCATACCCCACATAGGGTGAATACTAGAAAGATCAGCTGTCTCTGTGACCGTTAACAGCATACCCCACATAGGGTGAATACTAGCAACATCAGCTGTCCCTGCTGACCGTTAACAGCCTACCCCACATAGGGTGAATACTAGAAACATCAGCTGTCTCTGTGACCGTTAACGGCCTACCCCACATAGGGTAAATACTAGCAACATCAGCTGTCCCTGCTGACCGTTAACAGCATACCCCACATAGGGTGAATACTAGCAACATCAGCTGACCGGTAACAGCATACCCCACATAGGGTGAATAATAGCAACATCAGCTGTCCCTGCTGACCGTTAACGGCATACCCCACATAGGGTGAATACTAGCAACATCAGCTGTCTCTGTGACCGTTAACAGCATACCCCACATAGGGTGAATACTAGCAACATCAGCTGTCTCTGCTGACCGTTAACAGCATACCCCACATAGGGTGAATACTAGCAACATCAGCTGTCCCTGCTGACCGTTAACAGCATACCCCACATAGGGTGAATACTAGCAACATCAGCTGACCGGTAACAGCATACCCCACATAGGGTGAATAATAGCAACATCAGCTGTCCCTGCTGACCGTTAACGGCATACCCCACATAGGGTGAATACTAGCAACATCAGCTGTCTCTGTGACCGTTAACAGCATACCCCACATAGGGTGAATACTAGCAACATCAGCTGTCCCTGCTGACCATTAACAGCATCGCTGTTCCTCCCAGTTATCAGGCTCCGCATTCACTCCCATTCATTTTCAGGACCTCACCGAAAGTAATCGGTTTTAAGCACTATTTTATTCTTGACACTATATGACTTTACCTAATTTGTTGGAATTAAATAGTAAACACGCAATAAACATAATTCAATGTTTTCAAAAGTTCTGTACCAACCTTTCATTCAAAGGTGTTGTGTGGGGTCATTTGTGGGGTAGCTGTATAAAATGTAAGAAAATATACAAGCTTTTTTAGTTTTTATCTCAGATTTTTTGTAGGTAATTCTGATGTCACTACAGGTTTTAAAGTTCACAAACCTTCACTTACCTCAGGATCTAAAATAAGATGTTTCATCACAAATTTTTTTATATTTAGGGCTAAAAAGCTAGTCAATTGGGAGTCACACAAAATAGAAAAATGTTTCTATTATAATTGTTTTGTGTTAGTTCAAACTTTTTGGGTCAATTTGACTCCAAACATGAATATTTCTCCTCTCTAGCGTGTTAGCTTCAGCTTGTTAGCTTTGGTTACAAAAAAAAAAGCTGTTATGCAGATATTCATGGGTGATTCATGATTGTATTCAGCTATATTTTGGATTAATAGACGGATAATAATTCAATTATTAGTAATTTGGGGGTCCATTAGGGCAGGGGTTTTCAAAGTGGGGGCCACGGCCCCATGGGGGTGCGCCAGGGGGGCCAATTGGAAGGGAGAGGAAAATGGAAAATGCAAGTGTTTCGGTGGAGAACCGTGGGTGTCCCAGCTCTCCTGAATTGGTCAGGTGGTTGGAACATGTCTGCACTTACAGGCAGTTGGACATTCCATATTGGGGTAGGAATTGGGATATATACAGCCCCAGGTTGGGCAGTAAGTTTAAATTCGAAAAATTCTCCACAGTGGCAACATTTTGGCACTGACTAGGTGGAGTGGAGTGATTATTATCTTGAGCTGGAGAGAGAGAACTTGCATAAGACCAACATCCAGACAAAGACCACGTTTATATGTTTAAAACCATTAGATCAAGACTCCATTTAACATGCATTACTGCAAGTGTCTATATCCAGAAATACAGTGCCCTCCACTATTATTGGCACACCTGGTAAAGATGAGTATGTTCTTCTATGAATATGCTCACGGCCGTACCATACTGAAAACGCCCGATCTCATCTGATCTCGGAAGCTAAGCAGTGTTGGGCCTGGTTAGTACTTGGAAGGGAGACTGACTAGCAACACCAGGTGCTGTGAGGAATGAAAGAGTGAATGGTGTTGGATAGGACTGGGACTTGAGTTTGGATAGAGGATTGGATTTGGTTGCACCCGGAAGGTGTGAAATTTATGAGTTGGTGAAGTAAGATGAGTTATTGAAGTGTAGGATGGATTTAAAGGTTATGTGATGATTAAGAGAATATGAATGGTGGTTTTAAAAATAATAAATGAATAAAAAAGTAAAGATGAGTAGAAAGGGTGATAAAAAATTCACCGTTTGGTGAATTAGCTTAATCTCACACTGAAGACATGAGAAAAACCAACCTTTAGTGAGTGAGACGAGTGAGGACACAAGCGGCAGCTTATTTAACAAGCTTTTTTAATGTAGAAATGTTGCAATTCCTTTCATTGTTGTTATTGCATAAGTTATTTAAATCAAGGCTGTTGTATAATAATTAATTATGTTCAATGTTATGCTTAAATGCTTAATGTTCATGTTGATTGTCATTATTTATATACAAGTTATTATTTATTTTTCAAAGCTGTTTTGAAAAGAACACTTTCAAGTTGAAATATGGCATCCATTCCTGTAACAGTGATTTTTATTTTTGTTTAGATTTTTTTTCAGGCCTGGTTGTGCACATCTAAAAACCCCTAAACAGACAGAGAAAGTGGTGCCATATTGGCATGGTCAGCTTCAGCACACAATCTGCAATTTATATTATTTAAATTTTTTTGTTCGCCCTGTAAATTCAATACTTAAAACAAAATAATCACAAGAAGAGGGTGACTTAATACGCTGCATTTATTGCATAGAAATGAGCTGTGTAACCTATGCCACATGATAATTAAAACTCCACAATTGCATGCTGGACATCTTTAAAAATGTTACAAAAATGTTACAGAAAATCCAATAAAAAAAAATATAAGACCAAAAATAAAATGTATTAAATTAAAGTGCCAGGAAGTTGCTGAGTCGACTTATTTCTTAAGCATTGCTATTGGAGGAAAATATTAGGGACACCTAACATTACTTTGCAGCTTTACCTTATGCCCAGTGGCCAGGATCATTAACCTCGGGGGTCCACAGGGTAGCACACTCTAGCTTTAGGGGCCGAAATCCATCTTAACAAAAGTGAACTATGATGCAAGATATGATTGATTTTCCAGAACAATATTGCAAACAATAATCAGCTCCTATTACTATAAGGACTCATTTGAAATGCATTTTAAAGATCAGGGCAATACAGGCAACTCTTTTCATAAGAATCCACAACATTACTCTGAGCTATGATGGTCAGTAATCTGCAGGAATTTTACTGATATCATTGGGGTTCAATTATTTGACATAATTGTTTGACCCTGATCTGCTTTCAGTTCCAACAGGAGAGGACCACAGAGAGCAGGCACCTACTGATCTGGGATCAGCCTCTCTCCATTCCTCTATCACAGCTCAGACTGGAGCCAGTACCATGGACCACAAAGAGCAGGCACCTACTGATCTGGGATCAGCCTCTCTCCATTCCTCTATCACAGCTCAGACTGGAGCCAGTACCATGGACCACAAAGAGCAAGCACCTACTGATCTGGGATCAGCCTCTCTCCATTCCTCTATCACAGCTCAGCCTGGAGCCAAAGTGGTAGCGCCAGTGTTTAGTCATGTTCATGTTGTGGGAAACCTTACTCTCAATGTCCAGCCTGATAACAAAGGTAAGGAAGGGTTTGTCATTATTTTAAGTGGTCAATGCTCTTCACATAATTGCGTCCCTCCATAACCCACACCAGAAGTGTTGTGCCCATTCACGTGCCCCCTCAATTTTCAGAGATCTATATTTTTGGAATATTTTATTAAATTAATCAGAACCTATTTATAAAATTCACTTTATCATTTAATTTAAAATCAAACTACTCAAACATATCTTGTATGCTCTTTAGCTGATCAAATCGGCCCCAAAGCGTGAGTTTTTTTTTCTGTGTGCAACAGCTGTTCTAGAATTCGACTGTTACGTCACAGCACTAGCCTTCGCACGGTTGAGAGTTAGCTAATATTAGCACACACACATACATACATATACATAGCCTACACTATATATATATATATATATATAACAACACTAGATGACTCTCAGTATGTGTGAGGCGACGAGGGACAGTCATCATCTGACTCCGTAGCTAACTGCACCGTCTTTCATTTGCATCAATAAAAATATCTGTCAGCTAATTGTTTGTGTGGTCTTCTTCTTCTTCGAGTCCGTATCAATCTCAGATGTCGTTCTGCCAAGATCGAGCGCAGGCCACAGCTGATGGGGTGGGTTCTGCCAGGTCTGCTGGCCTGCACCGGGGGGCGTCGGCGGGACATTGTCTGTACTAATCCACAGCTACACGTGTCTTCTGTTGTGTAGTTCCAGGCTTTCATCAGTGCTTTGCACCTCCCCTGTTCCACGCGCAGTCTATTGAGTGACTTCCAGGTTGTCCAGCCAAGGTTGTGGCCACTAGCGAGGCTTTCTGTTGGTGTTATTCCTCTGTCCACCCATTCCAGAGCACACGTGTCGCGTTGCCATTCATCTTGCCAGATGTTGGCCCTTGCTGCTTGTTTGGTTGTCTGGAGGGGCAAGACTGTCTGCAGAAAACCGGCTCTGGATGGGAGCCTGCGTGGGGGTGCTACATGGCCATGCAGAGGGTGTCTAATGTCTGTCTCCTGTGTTCTCCGTTCATCTTGAGCGATACACAGTCGTCTGATGTGCGGAGGGGAGATGCCGGCTAGCGCATAGAGACACGGGACAGGTGTTGTCTTGACGCATCCCGTGATGATGCGACAGGAGTTGTTTAGGGCTGTGTCGACCAATTTGGTGTGGCGTGATCGGCTCCAGCTTGAGCAGGCATACTCTGCTGTAGAGAACGACAGGGCCATGGCAGTCGCACGGATTGTTTGTGGGTCTGCGCCCCACTTGGAGTTCACTAGTTTGCGCAGGATGTTATTGCGGGTGTTGATCTTGGCCTTTGTGTTCTCCAGGTGTTTCTTAAAGGAGAGTGTCCTGTCCAGTGTCACTCCAAGATACATGGGGTGGGTATGGTTGGACAGTTTGTGACCATCCCACGTGACGCTCAGTTCTTTTTTCGCGTCTCGGTTCCTCAGGTGGAAGCTGCATAGTTGGGTTTTTGATGGGTTGGGTTTCAGGTGGTTGTTATTGTAGTAGCTTGATATTTCTTGCAGGGCACTTTCAAGGACAAATTCAATCTTCTGGAAGTCTGTTTGTTGGGTGGTAATGCAGAGGTCGTCGGCGTAGATGAAACGCTGGCACTCTGGGGGTAGTGGCTGGTCATTTGTGTAGATATTGAAAAGGAGGGGGGCGAGCACGCTACCTTGTGGGAGGCCGTTCTTTTGGGCTTTCCATTTACTCCTCTGGTCATTTAGCTGGACATAGAAGCGCCTGTTGTTGAGGAGGCTTTTGATGACTTGGCACAGGTCCAGGTCACCAGTCATGTCCAGGAGTTTCCTGACCATTGTGTGGTGTTGGACAGTGTCATAGGCAGCAGTGAGATCTATGAATGCTGCTCCAGTTATTTGTTTTCCTTCAAACCCATCCTCAATGTGTTGGGTGAGGTTGAGCAGCTGTCCAGCACAGGAGCGGCCAGGACGGAAACCAGCTTGGTCTTTGGTCAGCTTGGTGTCTATGAGTGGCATGAGGCGTTGGAGTAGCAGCCTCTCATAGAGCTTGTAGGTGATGCAGAGGAGGGAAATGGGTCAATAGCTCTTTGGGGATGATGGGTCTTTGCCAGGTTTGGGGATTGCAACCACTTTGGCCTTTCTCCAGACAGAAGGGATGGTTTTCTGTGCCATGCACGTGTTCAGCATCTCCAGGAGCCAGGTCTTTGCGTTAGGTCCCAGGTGCTGTATCATTTCTGCCAGTATGTCATCAATCCCTGCTGCTTTTCCGGGTTTCAACTTTCCCATTGCAGTTTTGAGTTCTTCTAGGTCGAAGGGTTTTGTGAGAGGGCTGGCTGATTGTGGTTCGTCTGATACCACTGTGCGATGGTGTTCTCCTGTGGGTCGGCGACGGTGTTGGTTACGGCTGTTGGCCACCAACTGTGATGCAACAGAGTTTGCTGTGACGGTTGTGATTATGGGTGGTGTGGTGTGGTCTTCGCCAAGACGGCGGATAGTGGCCCATGCCTTCCTGCTGTTGTTTGTCATGTTGGTGTTCTCTATCATTTCCTTCCAGACTTTCCTTCGTTCTTCCCCAACTTCACTGATCAGGGTCTCTCCAAGTTCCATGGTGGTAGAGGAGAAAGGGTCCTTGTTGTATTCCTCGTAGTAGGCTTTCAGCAGGTCGCTGGATGTTTCTGATAGGCCAGGGATGTACTGTGTCTGACATCCTCTGGGTATGTGGTGTCTGGCTGACCTTTTTACCAGGTCTGTGAAGTTGGAGTAGTTATTGGGAAATGGTGGTATGTTAGATATGGACTGCTCTATCTCCTGTTGGAATGACAGCCAGTCAGCTTTCCGTAGGTTGAACCTCCTACGGAATGGGACGGTGGTTGCTTGGAGAGCAGATCTAACAGTGATGGCAATTGGCCGGTGCTGGGTATGGGGGATAGGGTCCAGGACTTCCTTCTCAGTTCTGAATGCGATGTCACTGCTTACACAGGCGAGGTCTGGGTTGTATCCTCGTTTCCATCTGGCGCTGTGGAAGGATTTGGGTAGTTTAGCGTTATGGATTAGAGTCAGGTGTTTGGACTCAAGCCAGGTCTCCACTTCATCTCCATCTTAGTTGTTGTTCTCGTAGCCCCATGATGTACTGTGGGCATTGAAGTCACCGATGCTGATGTGGAATCTCCTCTTGCAACTTTCTGGTAGTTCTGTGTGCAGAAAAGGGGTTGCAGGTGGTTTGTAGACTGATGTGACAGAGACATTTGGGAGGGCAACTGTGATGGTTTCCATGTGCCCTTCTGTAGTGTGGGTACAGACTTCCTCAATCTTGAGGTTTGGTCTGCTGTAAACAGCTGATCCATACTGTCTGTGTCGGATCTCAGCGACCAGTTTCATTCCGGCGATGGTGGGTCGGTGTTGTGCAGGGCCGATGTGGGTTTCCTGCATGCAGAGTATGTCGAAACGATTGGCCATCGTTGCCAGTATCTCTGCCTTGCATCCGGAGAAACCTTCGATGTTGATTGAGACGACTGACAGTGCGGGTCCAGAGACGGGCAGGTGTCTGTGGCGCTGTCGAGATCCGGCAGGCATCTCATTTGATTGCGTAGGTAGTTATACAGATATTGGCCTACTGGCAGAATCAGATTATATCCTCTTGGATGTATATCTCATTCAACCAACGTTTCCCAGGCTGCACCACGGGGAGGTTTCTGTATATGTTTGTGTGGTGAAAATGTTTTTATTTTAAATATTTTTCGCATGTTTTCAAATAGTTGTTACAAGTGGTGTATTCCGATTCTACCAACCATTGCAATGGACACCCATGCTGTTGGTAAAGTACATTTTTGAAGATTGTACGTTACTGCTCACCATATGCTATGAGATGCTATTTATCTCTGATAAAGCTAATAACACGGGCGCTGCCATACAACGTCATCTCTGGTCCAACCAAAGATGATAACGTGACAAGATAACTCACTTCCAGGTTAACTTGTTTGAGAATTGATATAGTTACAGTTGGGAGCAAGTGGAGCATCTCTTCATCATTCATCATGTATCATCTGGTTGAATGCGGAAAAACATTCAACCGCAAACCAATATTAGCCTACTGTCGGATTATTTTTGAAAATGCGTTTTTTGAGTACTTCGTCAATTATTTTGATCACGGATGAGTTTACCCGTGATGTAAAACATTGTAAAGTGTAATCGCTATAAGATGTGTATATCAGTGGCGGCTGGTGATCTAAATATAGGTTGGGGCGCTAGCATTTCTAAAAAAAAAAAAATACATCTGACTTTGACTTTAAACAGAAAAAACAAGCTACCGTGTGTCTCAGTTGCATAAGACAGTTTGATTGGCAACAGTGGAGGACAGTTTTTCAAGTAAGACATCACTGAACTAGAGTGCGGATCGGGCCGCATATTTCTGTCCGAACCCGACCGAGCCCGACCCGAACCCGACAGGAATTCTGCTTTTTATGTCCGAACCCGACCCGAGCCCGACGCAGTTAAGGCACTGAAGCGCTGACATTGTGTTTCCCTGTCACGCAGTTGTTGTTACCATGGTTACAGCTTCTCTGTTTAGTGGTCACCTAAATGACCGTCAAAAGGCATTGTTTTATTGGTAGATAACAGACACACACAATATTCGGTATCATTTTTATTTATTTCACACTATATTTTCACCAAAAACAACTTGAAGCACCATGTGCAGTAAGCTAACCCATCCCAATTAGTACAGTAATACCTGGACATACAAGTTTAATTCGTTCCGTGACCGAGCTCGTTACTCGGTTTACTCGTATATCAAATCAATTTTCCCCATTGAAATTAATTTAAATACCATTAATCCGATCCAGCCCCCCAAAAAACACCCTAATTTCTTTGTTACGTTGTTATAAAAATGAGAAATGTATTTATAAATTATAAATAATTAATACAAAATATAATACAAAGATAATAAAATAGAATATAAAGAAATAAACTGGTTCTAAACTTAATTGCTACATTATTATTCTTCACTTACACTTAATCTTCATCAGTGACGTTTGCATCTTTTTCATAGATTTTTGGCTTTTTCGTCACGCTTTTCTGACTGATCTGCAGGGCGTTTCGATAAAAACCTATCCATGGTGGTTTGTTTCTTCCTTCCCTTCAGAATTTTTCGGAAATGCGAATGCAATTTCCGAAATTGCATTCGCATTCGCAATGCTCCGCTTGCTCGGCTCGTAACTCGGGTCTAGGCTCGTAAGGCGAAACAAGAAATTGCTCGGAATACTCGTAAGTTAGTGCACTCGTATGTCAAGGTTTTACTGTAGTTCAAAAGTAAAATGTTCGCTAGTTGTTCGGCCGCCGTGACCGAGCCCGACCCGTTTCTCCCAATGAACGCCTTGAGAAAGGTTCTTTTTGCAAAGAAATAACCGAATTTTCTTTGCTTTCTGTTCCACTTGAAGAAGCCATTTCGAATTATCTCTCTCTCGCTTGGTCTACTAACGAATGAGTAGCAGCCGACTGAACCGAGCCGTACTTGCGCACTCGCAGTGATATCCTGCTAGATGCCGGCTGGGCGTGATAAACATGCCTTAAATCCAATCAAATAATATCATAAACCATGAGGACTAATCAGAAAAGGGTAGGATAGTCCGGGGCGCACAGGCTTGCGCCCCGGGACTTCCTTTTTTGGCGGCGAATCAGGCAGCAGTATCAGGGGGCTCGCCTGAAAATGAATGAGTGCTCTGATTCACCATAACGTTACCGGCGCCCCGCAGTCCCCGGAACATGCATATGTAATGTATTAAACTTTAGACAACGCAAGGCCAACATATAACATGTTTAAGCTACTAAAAAATTAAATAATAATAAAAAATAATAATAAAAAATAATAATTTTAAGCTACTAAAAAAATTAAATAATAATAAAAAATAATAATTTTTTTTAAACTTTTTTTAAAATTTGTATGTGGGGGAGGGGGGGCGGCGCCCCAGCGCCCTCTATAGGCCGGCCGCCACTGGTGTATATTATATTTTCTGTCAGCCCGTAGTTAGCTCATTTTGACAGCTTGGTTAGCACTGACGTTAGCAAACTAGCTAAATCAACATTATAGGCTAGGGGGTATTTGCTGCTTACATTACTTCTGTGAAAGTGTGAACGTCTGCATAAACAAATAAATGTAAATGTTGTAAAGATGTTTATTTGGTACAATGTTTTTGTGGAACAGTGTGTTTAGTCCTAGGGTTAGTCCACAGGTTTATTGTTGCGTCATTCGTAAATAGACGATTTGTGAATGCACATGTAAGTGAGATCGTCGGTATAATACAGCTAGCTACGTAGTAACCCATATGCATACACTACAAATTAAACTAGATGACTATTCGGATAACAACTAACGTTGACATAGTAACATTTGCATTTCAGTACAACAATAAACGACTAGGTACCGCACTGGAATCATGTTTGCACTTTTACATTAGGATGCAATTGTTAGCTTGTGAGGTTAACCCTTTGACACGTACGGTCACACCGGTTGTACAGCGCTAGAGTGGTCCCTGAAGCGTACGGTCACACCGGTGTGATTAGAACACAAGATTAGAACGTCTATTAACGAATGACGCAACAATAGGCCTGTGGGCTGACGCAACAATAGGCCTGTGGGCTAACCCTAGTAAACACACAGTTCCACAAAAACATTGTACCAAATAAACATCTTTACAACATTTACATTTATTTGTTTATGCAGACGTTCATACTTTCACAGAAGTAATGTAAGCAGCAAATACCCCCTAGCCTATAATGTTGATTTAGCTACAGTTCGCTAACGTCATTGCTAACCAAGCTGTCCAAATGAGCTAACTACAGACTGACAGAAAATATAATATACACAAGCGATTGTGATATAGCGATTACACTTTACAATGTTTTACATCACGGGTAAACTCATCCGTGATCAAAATAATTGACGAAATACTCGAAAAACGCATTTTCGAAAAAAATCCTAGCTAAGCTAATATTGTTCTTCCGCATTCAATCAAAGATGATGCATGATGAAAAGATACTCCACTTGCTCCCAACTGTAACCATATCAATTCTCAACCAAGTTAACCTGGAAGTGAGTTATCTTGTCACGTTATCATCTTTGGTTGGACCAGAGATGACGTTGAATGGCTGCGCCCGTGTTATTAGCTTTATCAGAGATCAATAGCATACTCCGGAGCAGAAGGTGGCGGTAATGCACCAACAAGCTGGATGCCAACCGCCGTAAAAAAACACGAAGAAGAATAGCATCTCATAGCATCTCATAGCATATGGTAAGCAGTAACGTACAACCTTCAAAAATGTACTTTACCAACATCATGGGTGTCCATTGCAATGGTTGCTTGAATCGGAACACGCCATTTGTAACAACTATTTAAAAACATGCGAAAAATATTTAAAATAAAAACATTTTCACCACACAATTAGCTGACAGATATTTTTATTGATGCAAATGAAAGACAGTGCAGTTAGCTTCGGAGTCAGATGATGACTGTCCCTTGTCGCCTCACACATACTGAGAGTCATCTAGTGTTGTTATATATATATATAGTGTAGGCTATGTATATGTATGTATGCGTGTGTGCTAATATTAGCGAACTCTCAACCGTGCGAAGGCTACTGCTGTGACGTAACAATAGAATTATAGAACACCTGTTGCACACAGAAAAAAAACAAAAAAAAACTCACGCTTTGGGGCTGTTGAAAATATTTTGGAACTTACGTGCGAAAGGGTTAAAAACCACCAAACTGCTAAGATAGCTCAGTGTTGATGTAACGAAGATATTTGATGCACAGCAATGTGTCATTTATCGTTCATTTCAGCTTCTGAAATCGCAAGTTGATGGTTTATTTTCCAATAATATACACACACCTCTGTGACGTGTCTAAACCGTGTTTAGCCGGCAGTAAACCATTGTGACCGCATTCTCAACGGAGCGTTCCAGTGATACGTTCTAATCACATATTTGTGATGGTACGCGTTTGGGCCATGTCTGGAATGATCACATATTTGTGATGGTACGCGCGAAAGGGTTAAAGGGTCCCGAGTGACTCTGACCCCTAATGGTAATCCGGAACTCATAGAACATGGTTACCATCGTAGCCGTTTGTTCTATTTCGTTTTTCCGACCATTAGGGTCATCAAAAAACGGATGACTAATACCCACATTGTCAGGAGGGACTGTCATCCTTTAAGTGGAAGCCAAGGCTGCCGGCAGGATAGTTGCACCGACCGTTGAACCCGGCGCCACATTGACGTGATAAAATTTAGAGTGTGTAGGGGGACGCCTACGTCGCTCTCTCACAAATCTCTTTAAGAGGTATGCCTTACAGAGGTAGCCATACTTCTTGTAGACCTACCCTGGTTATTCATAGGCAAGGGCTTAGCACTAGCCTCATAAGCTGTAGTTATTGTCTTTACTACCCAGCTGGAGAAGCTCTGAGCCGAGAGCGCTGTCCCTTTGGTTTTGCCGTAGCAAACGAAGAGTTGCCCTCTATGTCTGATGGAAGCGGTAGCTTCGACATGGCTTCGCAGCGCATGCACTGGACATACCAGGTGTGCGCCCCCCAGGTCCTTGCCTGGTGGGGGGCGAAGCGCAGCGAGCTCGATTGGCTGGTTGATGTGGAATGCAAAAACGACTTTAGGCAGGAACAAAGAATTAGGCCGTAGTGTGACTTCCGCATCAGCCGGCCTCCACCTCTGTGCTGATGGAGAGAACACAAAGCTCACCAACGAGCCTAGCTGACGCCATTGCTAGCAGAAATGTAATCTTAAAAGAAAGCCATTTAAGGCTGGTCATCTCGAGAGGCTCATAGGGCTGAACCGTGAGCGCTCTCAACACCAAGGAAAGACCCCAGGAGGGAGCTACCAGTGACCTTGCAGGTCTCAGACGCTGGGCACCCTTCAGGAAACGGCTGACAAGCTAATGGCTCCCTTTAGGCTTGTTATGTACCCAGACATTCCTGCTGGATATGGCAGCCACATAGGTTTACAGTGTGCTGGCTGCTTTACCGTTATTAAGTAAGGACTGCAAAACGTCCAATGATACAAGAATCGGACAGTGTACGGGGTCCGCGCCTTCCTGTAAGCACCATGTGCTGAACAGTTACCACATATACCCATAGGCTATCCTCGTAGAGGGGGCTATGGAGTTAAGTGGCATTCGCAGGATGGGGGAACCGCACCCAGTTATCGAAGGGTCGGGCTCCTCAGTGGCTATACCCAGAGCTTCATCCTGTTTAGTCAAGGGTGCCAAACAGTGCTGCTCTGTTGCGATAACAGATCCTCTCGAAATAGGATCTCCCAGGGCGGATCGTAAACAAGGCAGAGGATCGTGGGAAACCAGGGTTTCATCGGCCATCTGGGTGCTACCAGCAAGAGTTTGTGGTGGCCCATGCTGACCTTGTGCAGGGTCGCATTGATCAGCGACTCTGGCAGAAAAGCGTACAGCAGGCCGTCCGGCCATTCGTGCGCTAATGCGTCCATCCTCAGGGGACTTGAATGCTCGTTCACCCAGAACCACTGGGGGCAATGAGTAGACTCTTGAGAGGCGAACAGGTTTGTCTGAGCATGACTGAAGCATCGCCATATCTCCTTCACCACCTCAGGGTGGAGACACCATTCGCCGGGACGAATCTTCTGGCGATAGAACATCAGCTGTACCGTTCCGAATACCTGGTAGGTGTACGGCACGCACAAAGGTAAATCTGGGAAGTGCCCATATTAGCAGACGCTGGGTCACTTCTAACGATTAGTGGGACTTTAGTCCGCCTTGATGATTTATGTGGTACGCTGTTGAGGTGTTTTCTGACCTCACAATCACATGCTTGCCCCGCAGCACAGGCAAGAAGTGTCTTAGTGCTAGAAACACCGCTTGGAGTTCGAGCACGTTGATATTGTCCGACTGATGTAGTAGTGACCATAATCCCTGAGCTGGGCGGTGCTGGCAGACAGCCACCCAACCGGTCAGTGAAGCTGTGGTTACCACTATGCATTGTGATGGTATAACCCCCATTCTGACCGCTTTCTTTAGGTGGCCTGGCTGTCATGAGTCCGAGAGGCACGACTGCTGAGGCGGCTAAGATTAGGCCCATAAGCCTCTGAAAAACCCTCATTTTGAGGACCTAGTTCACTCTGAACTGACACACTGCGTCGAGCACAGTAGCTTTTTCGACGGGGCATCAATGATGCCTTCATGCTCTTTGAATCAAGCAGCAGCCCGATGTATTCGATGGACTGTATCGGTACTAGCTGGTTCTTGCCATAGTTGACGTTGATGCCCAGCTTAGCAATGTGTTCCAATGTCCTGGCAGTGTGTGTGAGCACCATACCTTACGATTCGGCACATATCAACCAATCGTCTAGGTACGGCATAATTCTCAGCCCCCTCAGCTGGAGCGGCGATAGGACTGCACTCATACAGCGAGTAAATACATGTGGGGCCAGAGACAGACCGAACGGGAGGACATTGAACTTGTATGCCCGACCTCGGAATGAAAATTGTAGGAAACGATAATGCTCCACCCAGATAGGAATGTGGAAGTATGCGTCCTTTAAATCCACAGCCGTGAACCAATCCCCTGGTCGTACGACATGTATAACGTCTAATGTCTGGAGCATCCGGAAAGTGTATTGTTTTAGATACATATTTAGGTCTCTCCGATCCAGAACCAGTCTCTCGTGAGAGCTTTCCACTCTGAGCAAACTGGGTGTTTGATGCTGCTGTAGAGAGTGCATCAAACTCTTCCAAATTCGGATCCTTGTATGAATCCTCCTCTGCTGAGGGCCCCTGTGGGGGACCGCGCTGGGGAGCCATTTCTGCTTTCGCACGGTCTTCCAGCCTCTCAGTCAGCTGTTGCACTGCAGCAGGTAGCTGTGTGACTTCTGCGGACAGGTTTCTGCCCCTGCCAGCCTTGCCCTTTTTTCCGTGGAGGGCCCTCGGCAGTGGAAATACCCTTATGTTTGGGGGCAACCTCCGAGGCACAGGCAGCACCGGGTGTCCCCATCAGCTATATCCATGCACTAGGCGCTCATGCCTTAGCAGGATAAAGAGCACCCGAGGACACAACGTGGCGGTGGTCTTGAGTCGGGGAAGCCAGGGCAGATAGTGTAGCGCACATGCTACTCTGCCACATAGACCCATCCATGTAGCTGTGCGCTCACCGATTGGGAAAGTCTTACTGGGGTGCTGTCGCAGCCAGTACAGACTTAGAATCAATCACCGGAGCCATAACTCGTAGATTGTACAAAACCAAATTCATAGCTCCCCCACATTCAGTGCACGAGGTGCTCATGCCTTAGCAGAATAAAAAGCACCCAAGGATGACAAAACGTGGCGGGTGGTCTTGAGAAGGGGAAGCCGGGGCAGATAGTGTAGCGAATCACGCTACTCTGCCTTATAAACCAATCGATGTAGCACCGCGCTAACCGATTGGGAAAGTCTTACTGGGGTGCAGTCGCAGCCAGTACAGACTTGGAATCAATCACCGGAGCCGTAGCTCGCTGATTGTACGATACCAGATCTCACTGGGGTACACCCACGCCCAGGTTTGATCAATGGAATTACAGAAACCTGTACTCTACTGCATGCAAACCTGTTCACCGCGTGAATCTGTTTCGCTGGAGTGAACGAAATAAACGCGGTAGCACTGTGTGCCTAACCGCAGCAGTATATATATATATGCCACACGTAAACAACTGAAGTTTAGCGTTATGAATCATAATGAATGATATTCGAATGATATTCGTCTTAGAATAGCAAAGCTACACGCGGATGTCGCATGCAAGTGCTTATCACCGCCTTTGGAGGACGATAAGAATCGTAGTCCCGACTAAAGTCACTAGCTAGGGAGTCGGACAAAGACACAAACAACTTACGTACGTCTACTATGCGGCGAAAAAAAAAAAAAAGAGGCTCCACATTCCTCCCCCCCCCCCCCCCTAGGGTGGAATACACACTACGAGGAGGTCATCATGTCCATGACATATGCTATATAAGAGTCTCGATGCACTGGCCCCAGAAGTCCCCGTTTGTTGACCCTAATGGTCGGAGGAACAAAAATAGAACAATAGTCAGTACATTTCGAGCACAGTCTATCATGTCATCCATGTTCATTTAACTTAGGATATACAGGGGGTGGACAAAATATCGGAAACGCCTACAAAAACAGAATATCTAGTAACTAATAACAAGTAGGCCCACCCTTTGCCTTCAAAACAGTTTCAGGGATGCTGTCATACAATTTCTGAACTGTGTGTCGTGGGATATTGGCCCATTGTTCAAGAAGGACAGTCTCTAGTTATTTGAGGGAGGAAGGAGGTGGAAATCTAGTTCGCATTCAGTCCGGAACTTCCCATAAAGGTTCAATTATGTTTAGATCTGGTGATTGTGCAGGCCATGGAAGGCATTTGATGTCATCCTAGTGTTCTTGGAATCATTCTTTAATGTTTTTAGCAAATAAATAGGAATCACCTGTGTAGATGCTTTTGTAATTGTGGTTTAGATGCTTCAAAGTTAAAGCCATTTTTCAGGGGTGTTTCCAATATTGTGTCCACCCCCTGTATGTCTGCAATAAGTATACAGTAAAATAGTTTTTAATTTAGAATTTTTATTCAAGATAAATTACCCATGAATCCTGTCTCTCCTGTCTCTAAAAGTTTTAATTACTCTAAAAAGTGCAGGAAAGCAAGTGAAAATATTATAACTAAAGTTCAGTTGGAGCTCTCCATTCACCCTGCACCATGCAGGTTCCTTTTGTTCAGCAAATGAGCAATTTATTTATTTATTTAGCGAATGCAAAGTCTTTAAGCCAAGCAGTTGCCTCCTGGTCTGCTGTATGGAGGGTGACTAATCCTCCTTTCAGTCTTTGGAGAGGACAAACTTCTATGATGTGCTCCATAGTCTGCTCCTCTCCACAAGCACACAGTGGGCTTGGGCTACTGCCCCATTTGTGAAGGCTGGCCAAGCAGGGGCCATGTCCAGTCCTGAAACGATTTAGCGTAGACCACTGTCTCCTTGGGAGGTTGGTGCCAGGAACCTGTTGGTTGGGGTCTGACACCAGATGTTTGTTTGGGACCTCCTTGGACTCCCATTCATTTCTCCAAGCTGATTGGATGGTGAAGTCAGCTGGTGGGGTGTTCTTCCAAATTGGCCGTCTGGATGGAAGTCGAGCAGTGGGTGGGTTGTAGATGTCTTTATGGATTGGTAGATGGGGAGAGTCTTTGGACTTTTGAAGTATCCTTTGAGTGAGTGCTGCTCGCCGCTCGGTATGTTTGATAAGACAGGGAGCCAGGGGAGTGGTGTTGAGCGAATGGTCCCGGTTATGGTTCTCATGGTTGTGTTGAGCTGGGTGTCCACGTAGTGGGTATGGCATGACCTGGACCAGACAGGGGCACAATATTCTGCTGCAGAATATGCAAGGGCCAGTGCTGAGGTGCGCAGTGTGGAGGCTGCCGCCCCCCATTTTGCACCAGCGAGCTTGCAGAGCAGGTTATTCCTTGACTTCACCTTAGCTGCCGTCCCTTTTAGATGTTCCTTGAAGGATAGGGTCCTGTCAAGGGTCACTCCAAGGTAGGTTGGATTAGAGGCATGCTTCAGCTTGAGTCCGCTCAGATGGATGTTTAGTTCTCTGGCAGCTTTTGCATTGTGCAGATGGAATACACTGGAGACCGTTTTTCCTGGGCTTGGTTTTAGGCGCCAGGTTTTGCAGAACTGGTCCAGTTTAGCAAGGTCTTCAGTGAGCACCTGTTCCAGTGGGTCAAAATCTGGTGCTTGGAATGCCAGACAGATGTCATCTGAGCAATTAGACGTGTGAATAGGACAGTAGCTTATAGCCTCTGAAAAAAAAAAAAACCTCATGATTCTTGCCGCTCTGCGAACTGCCAGCAAGTTGGGCACACGTAGCTGCATGCATCCCCAAATTTAATAATTAAAAAAAAAAAAGAAAAGAAAAAAGTTCTTAATTTACTTGAAAGAGTCAGTGACAGTCAGTACAAACAACGAGGTTGTGCTGACAACATTTTCCACATGTCATGCTCTGGCACTTGTTTCCAACGTGTTTACCCTCTTGGCACTGTCTTCTCTTCGAGGCTGAATTATATATTTACAGTCAAGCCAGAAAGTCTGCACACCCCTTTCACCTTCTCCACGTTTTATTACGTTACAGACCTATACTACAATAGATTGAGTTCATTTTTTGTCTCACATCTACACACAATAGCCAATAATGACTAAGTGAAAACAGGTTTTTAGAAAATATGCAATTTTATTTTACTGACAAAAATAGGTTATTTAGGGGTTACATATCTGTATACACTCAATATAAATATATAAAAGAATAAAGTGTCCTGCACTTCCCCCATTGTAGGACACTTTATTCTTTTATATATTTATATTGTTTTGTACTTATCACGCAGTATGCATTTATTTATTTCTTGTATCTTGTGTATCTTGTGTATGTGTGCATCTATGCTGCGGGCTCGAAACGAAATTTCCCTGCACATGTACAGTGACAATAAAGTATTCAATTCAATTCAATTCAACACTCTTAGCCTAATACTTGGTTGCTGCACCTTTAGCAGCGATTACAGCTTCAAGGCGTCTTGGGAAAGAAGCTACGAGCTTGGCATTTCTGGACATTTTTGCCCATTCCTCTTGGCATATCCTTGTAAGCTCCGTCAGGTTGGATGGGGAGCGTCGGTACACAGCCATTTTCAGCTCTTTCCACAGATGTTCAATTGGATTCAGGTCTGGTGCTCTGGCTGGGCCACTCAAGGACATGCACAGACTTTCTCCGAAGCCACTCCTTTGTTCTTTTGGCTGTGTGCTTCGGGTCTTTGTCATGTTGGAAGGTAAACCTTTGCCCCAGTCTGAGTGCTCTGAGTGCTCTGGAGCAGGTTTTCTTCAAGGATCTCAGTGTACTTAGCTGCATTCATCTTTCCCTCTATCAGGACTAGTCGCCCCGTTCCCGCTGCTGAAAAACATCCCTACATCATGATGCTGCCACCGCCATGCTTCACTGTAGGGATGGTATTAGCCAGGTGATGAGCGGTGCCTGGTTTTCTCCAGACGTGACGCTTGGTATTCAGGCCAAAAAGTAAAATTTTGGTTTCATCAGACCAGAGAATCTTGATTCTCATGGTTTAAGAGTCCTCTAGGTGCCTTTTGGCAAACTCCAAGTGGGCTGTGATGTGCCTTTTACTAAGGAGGGGTTTCCGTCTGGCCACTCTACCATAAAGGCCTGATTGGTGGAGTGCTGCCTGGATGGTTGATCTTCTGAAAGGTTCTCCCATCTCCACAAGGATACGCTGGAGCTCTGTCAGAGTGACCCTCGGGTTCCTGCTCACCTCCCTGGCTAAGGCCCGTCTTCCCCGATTGCTAAGTTTGGCCGGGCGGCCAGGTCGAGGCAGATTCTTGGTGGTTCCAAACTTCTTCCATTTATGAATGATGGTGGCCACTGTGCTCTTTGGGACCTGTAAAGCTGCAGAGATTTTTCCGTACCCTTCTCCAGATCTATGCCTTGACACAAGCCTGTTTCCAGGGGTGTAAAAAGTACAAAGAAATTATACTTAAGTGAAAGTATGGGTACTGTCTCAAAATCTTACTCAAGTAAAAGTCAGAGTATCTGGCTAAAAATACACTTGAGTAAAAGTCTAAAAGTTTATACTTTTAAATGTACTTAAGTACTAAAAAGTAAAAGTAAAAACTTTTTTATTGCAAGGGATAGACCAGGGGTCTCAAACTCATTCCATCGTGGGCCGAGTGTATGCAACTACACATTGCACCAGGTGAGTTAGTTGAAGAGGTGAGCTAATTAGTGAAATCATCAGCTGGTGTTTAGGCAAGGCCATTCCCACAATGGAATGAGTTCTGCGATAAACAATGCTGAAATCAAAGAACAGAGGACACTTTTTTGCATTAAAATGATTTAATGCACTTCTCCATCGAGTTTGAAAAAACATGTTGAGGTAAACTAACATGGACGGCATTCACATCACAGCATCCAGTTGTAAAGTTGGCCAAACTACAGCCTTGAAAAAAAATTAAGGGTTTAGTTCAGTTTTCTTTTATACGTGGGTTCGACATTGCACATCCTAAGGTTCTTGTCAAATATTTCTTCTGATAGTAGGTGTCTAATCAAAGATCCCCGCTTTCTAGTCTTGCACAAAGACCAATCAGCATGGTTTTGGGCGGGTTAATTTTCCATTGATGGGGATTTGATTAGCTGTTTTAAATAAAGTGCGGCCGCAGGATTAATAACGTTAACGTTAGTTCGGCCAGAGAAACAAATATACTAATTACAATCGCTGGACCGGCGAGATTTGTACTTTGTCTACATTTTAAATGTAAGGAGTAAAAAGTATGTTTTTTTTCTCTGAATGTAATTGGGTAAAAGTACAAGTATAAAAACTTAATAATACTCAAGTAAAGTACAAATCCCCAAAAACAGTACGTAAGTATTGTAAGGAAGTACAATTACTCAAGTACTTTACACCCCTGCCTGTTTTTCAGGTCTGCAGATAATTCCTTTGACCCCATGGCTTGGAGTTTGCTCTGACATGCACTGTTAACTGTGGGACCTTATATAGGCAGGTGTTGGCAATCCCCTATCATGTCCAATCAATTGAATTTATCACAGGTGGATTAAGTTGTAGAAACATCTCAAGCAGTATCAGTGGAAACAAAATGCACCTCAGCTCACTTTTGTGTGTCATATCAAAGGGTGTGCACACGTGTACATATGATATTTTACATTTTTATGTCAAAAAACCTGTTATCACTTCGTCATCATGGGCTATTTTGTGTAGAATGTTGAGACAAAAAATGAACTCAATAACGTAATAAAACGTGGAGAAGGTGAAAGGGGTGTGCAGACTTTACAGCTTGACTGTGTATATATTATATATTATTGTGTTGTTTTCTATTCACATGACAAATACATTTAGATTATATTTAAGATTTGTAGGTCCAGACAACTTTGTGGCGGCGATAATAAACCCCTGGGAGGGACAGAATAGCAGGACACAGGAAGATGCAGCAGTTCCGGCTTTCACCGGCCTTTATTAAAGAGAGCGAGTGGTTTCAAAATAAAAGTACAAAACGGCAGCAGTGTAGTATAATGGTTAAGGAACTGGACTTGTAACTGAAAGGTTGCAGGTTCGATTCCCAGGTAGGACACTGCCGTTGTACCCTTGAGCAAGGTACTTAACCTGCATTGCTTCAGTATATATCCAGCTGTATGAATGGATAAATGTAATAAGAAGTTGTGTAAGTCGCTCTGGATAAGAGCGTCTGCTAAATGCCTATAATGTAATATAATGTAATGTAATGTAAAAACAGAAATCTTCGTCTTTCACCCTCACGGGATCTAGACAAAAATAAGAAACTGAAACAAGAAAGACAAAATAAACAACACAAACCAACGCTTTTCAGCAGCGGACTTCTCGCGTCCCGTGTTTCTTACTCACTCGCTCTCTCTGCTGCGGGGATTTCCCGGTCTCAAACCCCTCCTGTGGAAAGGATGCACACGTTTAAGCCCTGGGCTGATTAGTTAATCCCCAGGTGTGTGCCTACTTAACCAGTAGGCGTGGCCCCAGATTTTTCCGATTCCCTCCGCCCGACGGAGCCCTGCCACAATAGGCTATAAACAATATAGGCAGTCTATAGGCAGTCATAAGTCCAACAAAACACATATACAGTATATATTATTTTACAGAGTGAAATTGTACCCCTTTTTTTATTAGATTTTAATTTAAAGCGCCTGGGGCATCAAAGACTATTTTATTTGCGCTATCAATTTAAACATTTTTCTGTTGGCCTATGCAATTTGTGGAATAGCTAGGTGCATAGCATATTCTATCTCGTTCCTTGAAATCGTCTACACATAGCCAGGGAATTAATTGCGCAAAAATGTTTCAATGCGAACAATTGTGCAAAATGTTTTTGAAGCTAAATACGCAGCAGGTAGCGTGAATTGTTCATTTTTTTTAGTGAGTCATCAAAGAAAGGGATAAAGAAGTGTTCTACTAATAACTTGCTAATGTGATAGTTGTCCTCTCAATAGGGCTCAGCAGTTGTGAACTAAAAACTTTCAGTGATCCTTAGGTGTGAATGGTGACTGTGAGAGTGGTAGGGGCCGGGGGCGCGCTTTAGCTGTCATGTGACCGCTTTTACCCGTCTTTTTTTTCCAGAAAGTAATTTTGGAAATTTAAAAACATGACCAGGTATATATGACATATTTAGGAAAAATCATGAAAGGAGGCCACCGTGCAACTCTCCTGCTAGGAGATATTAAAGTTCAAAACGCTCCTTTCGTTCTAGTGTTAAGAACAAACCGATGAGATTTGGAACATGGTCACGTGATGATCCGAGTTACATCACAGAAGCATCACGTGAGGAGGCCTATTCCCATTTTCGCTTCCCATCTCCACTGAACTCTATGGTTCACTCACAAGGAGCATACAGCTAACTAGCTCGGTATAGTTTGGCGAACAGTTATGAAGTTCAGGGTTTATTCTGGGTTCCTCTCCAGAATACAGCTCAGTTCTGGCTATTCACAGACCTTGTTGTGCACGTTTTTTTGATTTTTTTTATGACTTTCTCCTGAAGTACGCCACCTGGGTATATCCACACAAAGCCTGAACAGTCTGAGGCTTATGTCAACACAGTGCACCCTAGAAAACTGGCATGCTTTGGTTCAGACTTTGTGCATAGATATGCAGTTGGTGTACTTTGGTGTATATTTTAGCCGCTTTGACCACCATAAACTGTATTTTGTTGAGGTCCATTATATCGAGGTGATGTCTAGGTGAGTTGCAGCGGTAGTGAAACTACCTGGATGGATACAAAGCACTTTGGATAGATACATTTTTAGGTGAACTGCCCCTTTAACGGTCAGCAGGGCAGCTGATGTTGCTAGTATTCATGCTATACAAATACAATGGGGTAGGCTCCACAAAATTGCTTATGTTATACCAAAGTGAATTATCCATTTAAGAAAAAAGGAAACACTTTCAAGTTTTTCCATCAGACCTCAGACCTGGGTCAAATGCATACAGTCTTTAGATTCTGACCTGGGTCAAATGCATACGGTCTTTAGATTCTGACCTGGGTCAAATGCATACAGTCTTTAGATTCTGACCTGGGTCAAATGCATACAGTCTTTAGATTCTGACCTGGGTCAAATGCATACAGTCTTTAGATTCTGACCTGGGTCAAATGCATACAGTTTTTAGATTCTGACCTGGGTCAAATGCATACAGTCTTTAGATTCTGACCTGGGTCAAATGCATACAGTCTTTAGATTCTGACCTGGGTCAAATGCATACAGTCTTTAGATTCTGACCTGGGTCAAATGCATACAGTCTTTAGATTCTGACCTGGGTCAAATGCATACAGTCTTTAGATTCTGATCTGGGTCAAAAGCATACGGTCTTTAGATTCTGACCTGGGTCAAATGCATACGGTCTTTAGATTCTGACCTGGGTCAAATGCATACGGTCTTTAGATTCTGACCTGGGTCAAATGCATACGGTCTTTAGATTCTGACCAGGGTCAAATGTATATGGTCTTTAGATTCTGACCTGGGTCAAATGCATACGGTCTTTAGATTCTGACCTGGGTCAAATGCATACGGTCTTTAGATTCTGACCTGGGTCAAATGCATACGGTCTTTAGATTCTGACCTGGGTCAAATGCATACAGTCTTTAGATTCTGACCTGGGTCAAATGCATACAGTTTTTAGATTCTGACCTGGGTCAAATGCATACGGTCTTTAGATTCTGACCTGGGTCAAATGCATACGGTCTTTAGATTCTGACCTGGGTCAAATGCATACAGTCTTTAGATTCTGACCTGGGTCAAATGCATACAGTCTTTAGATTCTGTCCTGGGTCAAATGCATACAGTCTTTAGATTCTGACCTGGGTCAAATGCATACAGTCTTTAGATTCTGACCTGGGTCAAATGCATACGGTCTTTAGATTCTGACCTGGGTCAAATGCATAAGGTCTTTAGATTCTGACCTGGGTCAAATGCATACAGTTTTTAGATTCTGACCTGGGTCAAATGCATATGGTCTTTAGATTCTGACCTGGGTCAAATGCATACGGTCTTTAGATTCTGACCTGGGTCAAATTCATAAGGTCTTTAGATTCTGACCTGGGTCAAATGCATACAGTTTTTAGATTCTGACCTGGGTCAAATGCATACAGTCTTTAGATTCTGACCTGGGTCAAATGCATACAGTCTTTAGATTCTGACCTGGGTCAAATGCATACGGTCTTTAGATTCTGACCTGGGTCAAATGCATAAGGTCTTTAGATTCTGACCTGGGTCAAATGCATACAGTTTTTAGATTCTGACCTGGGTCAAATGCATATGGTCTTTAGATTCTGACCTGGGTCAAATGCATACGGTCTTTAGATTCTGACCTGGGTCAAATGCATAAGGTCTTTAGATTCTGACCTGGGTCAAATGCATACAGTTTTTAGATTCTGACCTGGGTCAAATGCATATGGTCTTTAGATTCTGACCTGGGTCAAATGCATACAGTCTTTAGATTCTGACCTGGGTCAAATGCATACAGTCTTTAGATTCTGACCTGGGTCAAATGCATACAGTCTTTAGATTCTGACCTGGGTCAAATGCATACAGTCTTTAGATTCTGACCTGGGTCAAATGCATACAGTCTTTAGATTCTGACCTGGGTCAAATGCAGACAGTCTTTAGATTCTGACCTGGGTCAAATGCATACGGTCTTTAGATTCTGACCTGGGTCAAATGCATACAGTCTTTAGATTCTGACCTGGGTCAAATGCATACAGTCTTTAGATTCTGACCTGGGTCAAATGCATACAGTCTTTAGATTCTGACCTGGGTCAAATGCATACAGTCTTTAGATTCTGACCTGGGTCAAATGCATACAGTCTTTAGATTCTGACCTGGGTCAAATGCATACAGTCTTTAGATTCTGACCTGGGTCAAATGCAGACAGTCTTTAGATTCTGACCTGGGTCAAATGCATACGGTCTTTAGATTCTGAGACAAAACAAGAATCCTGCAGATCTCTGAAAATATTCAGTGAAATACATGACTAACCAAAACGTACAATACCAGAATATAATTTGTTCTGAATATAGTAAAATGGTTAGTAATCTGCAGGAATTGTGCTGGTATCTAATAAATGGGTTAAATTATTTCACATAAATATTTGACAAAGATCTGCTTTCACTTCCAATAGGAGAGTACCACAGAGAGCCAGCACCTACTGATAACAAAGGTAAGGAAGGCGTTGTCATTCTTTGTGATCAATGCACTTCACATAATTCTGTCCCTCCATAATCCACACTATTCCATACCAACAGTGGAATTTTTTTTTTTTAATGATATTATATAAGGCACATACGTTTTTGGATTTTGGACTGAGAGCCCATTTAGAATATATCCCAGATTTTCCCAGAAAACATTATACAAAACCCTTTATTCATTCTCCAATTTACAGCATCTTTTACATACAGTAAAACATTTAAATGTTTTTATTTTTATTTTATTTAAATGTTTTGGTGAGCACAACCCAAGAGCCAGAACTGAGTCTTACATCTATAACCTAATACATGCAAGTGTAATGTAAGATCAATGGGAAGTGTTTTTTTCAAATAACAATTTAATTCAAACAAATTGATATTAAAGTGGTAATATGTCATTTCTAAATTTTTGGTGGATTTGGCGACATCTTTCGAGACAGGTTTGTTTACACACTCCAAATTCAAAACAAAGTTTTATTCGAAACAAAACTAAACACCCAAACAAAGCGCCATGCTTGGGGGTGTAGCACTAGGAACACATTGCGGGGTTCATTGGTTTGCTTGGGGGTTCAGCACTAGGAGCACATTGAGGGGTTCATTGGTTTGCTTGGGGCTGTAGAACTAGGAGCACATTGAGGGGTTTGTAGTATAATAAATTGAACAATCCTTTTACCGCCCTGTCGGGAGGAGTCAGGACCATTCCACTACACGTAATTCAAAGTTTCTTCCAAATAGACACTACATTCTAGAGTCTGGTATAACGTAATTTATTGTAAAAAGATTTGCATGAATATACATACCCAGGCTGATCGGCTAAACATACATATGTTAAAAACACTCAATCACACGGTCCAGTCTAAGTTCGTCAATTTCATGCTCACCCACAAGACGTAAAACAGGTCCGTTAATGACAGAAGCAAAACATAACAGCAGCACCATGAAGTTCAGCTGACATCTTACATGTTATTTCGACCCCCCCTTTTTTGGGGGTTTTCCCGTCTCCTGGGCGATTACTTTTTCCATGGTCTGCAGCAGTCTCTGCTGGTTTTATTTGATCATTACAACTGACGCTTACCCATATGGTAGTTTTGATGAAATGCCATGACTCAACCACACCAGAAACATCCTAGCCACGGCTTGACAATAGTAGTTCAATACATAGTTTTTTTTGTACTAATGTTTGTAGAGATGGAAGATAAATGTTTTCTTTGGATGTAACACACTCTATTAGTTCTCAAACTGCGCACACACATACATTTCCAAGGCTAGGGAGCCAGACGTTTTAACAAGCCGGCCCCAAGGAATGTCTTTAGGGAGTAATTCATGCTTATCTCTTCAGACGGGCTAGAGACATTCGTTTAGTTGCCCGTGTGTGTGTGTGTGTGTGTGTGTGTGTGTGTGAATGGGTCTATTGCCTACTTTTCGAGATAACAAAAATTCGCCATGGGAATATTTAGGGAGTGTTTCACTATATGGCTGTTTCTGCTGAGAGCGTGTTTTTCCTTTCAATTTCCCTGCATGTGGGTGTGAGTGTATGCCCTTGATTTACAGGTGTCGAGATGAGATCATACTGTGTGCCTAGCTTGGGACAATTGTTCATTGACCACACTTTGATACAAATAATGAGCTTGTTTTCCGGCGTGAGTGTCTGCCCTTGAATTTGAGGCCTTGAATATGTGCTGTTGTGCACATATGGGCCTTTTGTGCAATTCATCCTACCACAGAAAAACATATTCATATTAACACCACATTTTCATATAGTTGATCCTACAGTATGATATATAATTATATATAAATAATGAATAATCTATATATTTTTTCACAACAGGTTTATTGGTTTGCTTGGGGTGCAGCACTAGGAGCACATTGAGGGGTTCATTGGTTTGCTTGGGGGTTCAGCACTAGGAGCACATTGAGGGGTTCATTGGTTTGCTTGGGGCTGTAGAACTAGGAGCACATTGAGGGGTTCATTGGTTTGCTTGGGGGTGTAGCACTAAGAGCACATTGAGGGGTTCATTGGTTTGCTTGGGGGTGCAGCACTAGGAGCACATTGAGGGGTTCATTGGTTTGCTTGGGGGTTCAGCACTAGGAGCACATTGAGGGGCTCATTGGTTTGCTTGGGGGTTCAGCACTAGGAGCACATTGAGGGGTTCATTGGTTTGCTTGGGGGTTCAGCACTAGGAGCACATTGAGGGGTTCATTGGTTTGCTTGGGGGTGTAGCACTAGAGCACATTGAGGGGTTCATTAGTTTGCTTGGGGGTTCAGCACTAGGAGCAAATTGAGGGGTTCATTGGTTTGATTGGGGGTTCAGTACTAGGAGCACATTGAGGGGTTCATTGGTTTGCTTGGGGGTGTAGCACATTGAGGGGTCGATTTACTAAAGGTTTCCGTGTACAAAAACATGTGTAAAACTGTTATCACCCGCAAATAAATCGTCCGAGGCGATCAACAAACGAGGTGTAAAGAAGATTACATGTGCTAAAATTGTCATGGATCGCGCCTTCCTTTCCTTATCTCCGCATTTTGTATTCCCTTTTTCTTTTTACCTGTAATCTATCGTATTTTTCTGTGTTCCGCTACGGATTTTGCTTTCACCGCGGTGATTAGTGAGTTCAGCTGTCCTGCATTTCTGCTCACTACTTATACCTCACTTCCTCCTTTTCTCGTCGCTTCCATGTTATTTCACGTAACATATACCGGTAAAGGTATAGGAAGTTGTGCTGCTATCGACCGCTTTGCTTCTCAACGCGGGACTTGTTAGCAGTACAATTTAGAAAAAGTAAAGTGTGCTCTTTTGCTCTTTTATTTCAGAGCAGAGGTTTTGGTTTCTTTGTTTTCCACTCAAACCTACGAGTGCTCTCACCCTAAGGTTTAGGGTTTTTTTATTTTTCTCCTTCCTTTCTTTTTGTTCACTCCACAATGGGAGTTAGATAAGCGTGACTGCTTATTTCTTTTGTTTTGCTCGGATATCGAGTTCCTCGCTTTTTATCGCGAGGTTATTTGTGTTCTTCTTATTTTCCCCATCCACTACGGATTATTGTCCATCTTAGTGGTGTTCGTTGAACACTTTAAGATTCCTCATCTGTCGCACCTGGACCTCCAATATTTCCTCCGTGTCTCTGGCATAGAGATCCCCAACAAAAATGGAAAGATACGTTAACTTCTCATTTTTGCGGGTTAGCCTGTTATTGCACGAGCGGCAAAATAGTGGGAGGTGATTATGCAAATAAATGACATTAGCATGTGTAAAGTGATTTACAAAACCTGAAAGGATAAGATGGCAGTAGCAAGACACGTGTGTTTGGAATATCCATAACCGAACATTCTGAATGATTGCGTAACAATGGGGGCTAATTAACTGGCCTATATACATGCTCAAAATACACAAGAAGAGAATTTGTGGATAGCCTACATAGGCTACATCATGAACAGTTAGAATATCTTTTTAAATCATGAAGCATCATGTTACAGAATGCAAGAGTAACTAGTATTTGAATCAAACAAGCAATACAACTTATTAGAACAAACAGTGAATAACAAGCAAATCAAAACGTTATAAAAATAAAAACCCATGATCAAATGGAAATGTGATTTTATGTGACACTTATGGCACGTAGGCTTTGTGCTAGTAAGCATAGATATGATCATTTCAGTCCTGGCAAACATCTGTAACTCCTGGCAGAAACTAGTATACATCCAGTGAAACGGTTTGTAATAAATACCGCCAGCTCATTCAGTGTAACAGTAGCCTATACTTACACTGTAAAAAAATACCATAAAAACTGCAACATTGCTGGCAGAATTTTCATCCTTTTCTTACAGTATAACCATTCCAAACATGTAAAATCTCATTTTAATGTGGCTGTTTGCGGCTGGAGTAATTTATATAATGACTCTTAATTGATCACCCGCAAAGTGTGAAATTATAGAGCATGCAAATACTTTGGCTGCACCCACAAAAAAACACCCCTTATTTCGGATCTTATTCAATTGACCCCCAAGTATTCATGAACTGTGATAAAAGTGGAGGCACTTAGTGCACATGAACTGTGATAAAGGAGGCCAGCTGAATTTGATTGGTTGGCCTTAATGAATCTGACACACTGTCAGCTATAGATCATACAGTGAAGGATATCTTACCACAGACTTTATTTTGGATGAAACCACTTCACAATGAGTCATATAATCCAAGTAGGTTCTACTGAAGCAAGGGTTTGAGCTTCCTGTTGTTGTGCTCAGATGCAACACAACCATGAAAGATTTAACACTGGTTTTTCTTTTTTCAGATGAATCCATTAAAAAAGCCCAGAAGGCACTAAAAACCCGTCTGAAGCAGAAGTTTCAATTCGTATGGGAAGGTTTAGCAAAGCAGGGCAAACAAACCCACCTGAATAATATCTACACAGAGCTCTACATCACAGAGGGGGGAAGTGGGGTCAATGCTGAACACGAGGTCAGACTGATTGAGAGAGCATCCAAGAGACAAACCACACAGGAGACTTCAATCTCCTGCAATAACATCTTCAAGCCTTTACCTGGACAAGAGCAACCCAGAACTGTGCTTACAAAGGGCATCGCTGGCATTGGGAAAACAGTCTCTGTGCAGAAGTTCATTTTGGACTGGGCCGAAGAAAAAGCCAATAAGGACATTGATTTAATCTTCACTCTTCCTTTCCGAGATCTGAATCTGAAGAAGGAGAAAGAATTCAGTCTGATGCAACTTCTCCAGTGCAACCTTCCACAACTGAAAGAGATAAAAAATTTTGAAGATGATGTAGTCAACACAAAAGTTATGTTTATCTTTGATGGTCTGGATGAGTGTAGACTTCCTCTAGACTTCCAAAACAATGAGATGTGCTTTGATATAACAGAGTCATTATCAGTGGATGTGCTGCTGACCAACCTCATTCAGGGGAATCTGCTTCCCTCTGCTCTCCTCTGGATCACCTCCCGACCAGCAGCAGCCTATCAAATCCCTTTTGAGTGTGTCCATCAGGTCACAGAAATACGAGGTTTCAATGACCCACAGAAGGAGGAGTACTTTAGCAAGAGAATCAGTGATCAGAACCTGGCCAGCAGAATTATCAAACACATAAAGTCATCCAGGAGTCTCTACATCATGTGTCACATACCAGTCTTCTGCTGGATTTCTGATACTGTTCTGAAGACAATGTTATGTAAAGTAAAGAGTGGAGATCTGCCCAAAACTCTGACTGAAATGTACACACGCTTCCTGCTCATTCAGACTAATCTGAACAATCGGAAGTATCACGGCACCAAGGAGCCAGACTCAAAGAAAATATCAGAGTCAGATACAGAAATCATCCTGAAACTGGGGCAGCTGGCTTTTCTACAGCTGAAAAAGGGAAATCTGATATTCTATGAAGAGGACATGAGAGAAAGTGGCATTGATCTCTTTGAAGCTTCAGAGTACTCTGGATTGTGCACAGAGATCTTTAAAGAGGAGGAGTGTGAGTTGGATGAGAAGAAGGTCTACTGCTTTGTGCATCTGAGCATTCAGGAGTATCTGGCTGCCTTGTTTGTGTTTCATTCATGTGTAAATGAGAACAGAAATGAACTCACAGCAGAAGAATCAGAACCTCACAGTGGCAGAGTGCAACTGTCTGAGTTACAAAGGAGTGCAGTGGATCAGGCCTTACAGAGTAAGAATGGGCACCTGGATCTTTTCCTCCGATTCCTTCTCGGCCTCTCTCTGGACTCCATTAAGACTCTCTTAGAAGGGCTAATGAAACACACAGGAAGCAGATCTCCTGTACCAGACCCACAGACAGGAAGCAGATCACCTGTACCAGACCCACAGACAGGAAGCAGATCACCTGTACCAGACCCACAGACACAGACCGAAAGCAGATCGCCTGTACCAGACCCACAGACACAGACAGAAAGCAGATCAGAGAGCATTGAGAAAACAGTCCAGTACATTAAGGAGGTGATTGAAGAGGAATCTTCAGCAGAAAGAACCATCAATCTGTTCCACTGTCTCAATGAACTAAATGACAACTCTCTAGTGGAGGAAATCCAGAATTCCCTGAGATCAGGAAAACTTTCTGATGAAAAGCTGGAACCACACCAATGTTCAGCTCTAGCCTTTGTGTTACTGATGTCAGAGGAGATCCTGGATGAGTTTGACTTGCCAACCTACAACACATCAGCAGCAGGTCATCAGAGACTGGTACCAGTAGTCAGGAACTGCAAGAAGGCCATGTGAGTATTATGCCATTAATAATGTAGATTATTGACAGCATATTTCTATTTCTAGTGTAATAATGTGCAACAAAACTTGTGCAAGATTTCTGAGTCAAGCTGTTTTAACAGATTGTGCATTTAATGAATACAAAAAACACGTAGCATCAATTGCTCAAACTCACTTATCCAACATGTAGTCTATTTTATTTGATTTAATTTTAAAATAATCATTAAACGTACCAATTATGACCAATCAGAGATCAGACCAATCTGATGGATAAATCTTTGTTACAATATTCAACTCAAACAGATTATAATGAAGAGAGGCTATTATGAAGCTACAGTATTAATGAAAGAGAATACAGTAAACTAGGCAAAATCAACGGCAAACTTAGCAAGAACAGAGATCCAAGACTATGATCAAAGAAAAGACCCAGGCTTGGCTGAGAAGCAAGACAAACAAAACAAGACCAAACGCTCATGTATGCTCAACAGCTAAAATGCAATTTTATTATTTTTTTAATTTCTCTTTTCTTGTAAATGTTTCATGGCTAAGAGCAGGCGGTTTGTCAGTATTAATTCATTACTGTATTCGTTCCCAACAGGGATCTTGATGAGTGGCTAAGATCTTACTTTAATTCCATTAAAGATGATTGCCATTGCCACAGGGTACGAAATTATTTTTTGGCCCCCCTTAACTGATTTTCGAGGACATTTTTTCACATTTCGGGGGCACTGACATGATATTATGAAAAAGCTTATTAAACATCCCGATCATTTAAAAAAAAAATTATAAAAATAAATACATTTAAAAAACTCAATCAATGGCATCCAAAATACTTTATTTCATTTAATTTAATCATTAAATTCACATACTTAATTTAGGATATGCAACTTCATTTAGGATATGCAACCAAATATAAAATATGATGACTTTATTTAAGTTTATGTCAATTAAAGCTGAAAGTCTGCACTTTAACCTCAGTCACTGTTCCATTTCAAATCCAATGTTCTGGAGTACAGAGCCAAAACAACAAAAAATGTGTCACTGCCCGAATACTTTCCGTCCCCACTGTATATGATTCGGCACGTATGCAAGTGTAAAAGTGCGCAACAGTTCAAAAACTTTTAAACCAATTTAGGTGGTTTTTCACCTGAATGTGAGAAGGCATTTCAGCGACTTTTCAACGTAAAATGTTCACTGGGAGGTGGATGTTGAAACTTTGCTTCTGACGTTACTTCCCTCAGAATCGTTTGACACAGGCGTGATGTTTCATTCTGCGTGGGTTTTGGGTTTAATAGGCTCTTGTAATGTGTACGAGTTTGAACTAATCGTTCGAAACAAACGACTCTTTTTACTGACTCAGGAGTGACAAGTCATCTCCTCCACTAACTCGTTCACTGACTCGCCCCTCCTGCCTGTTACTTGCTAATGCGAACTGCGAAGACGAGGCGAGACAACGTGTTACTCACACTGTTGTGGAACTCTTATATTAACTGTATTTGTGGAAATGCATCAAGTAAATCACTGTATTAACCTAGCCCTGTGAGAAAGCAACCACTTTGGCGCTTGTTTCAACACTTTGGCGCTTGTTTTACTCGCTCTCCCTGAGCTGAAGGTCTGGCTGCATGAATCACTCACTCACTTGCTCTCCCAGCCCGCCCGGAGCGGTCTGACTCGGGTTGCACGAATGATGACTCACTCGGTCATCCAGTACTCGTTCTCCCAGCCCCATAACAGCGCCGGGCTTTGAAGCCAATTTTATTTCGTGGTCAAACCGTGTAATTACAACTTCCAGGTCCGAAAAGCAGTTTTCTCGCACACAATCATGGGAAAAGGAGCGGCTGTAAAACGGTGGATAATTTTTTTTGAGCGTCACAACCCCTGTGAAATAACTCGTTTCACAATCAGAATTTCTTCCTTTCATTTGGAAAAGTCTCGAAAGCCGCACTATTCAATTATTTTATCCCATTCAGGAGGGCTAAACCGGAAGTTAGACTCACTTGATGACTCGAGTGACTCCAAAACCCGACTCTTTTTGGTGAGTGACTCATACAAACTCGAGTAAAAAGAGTCGAACCTCCCATCTTAGGCTCCATGCACAAACAACTTTCGCATTCGGGTAAACCTCTGCAAACAGGCCAGCTTACTTCCGGTCGAGGAAGCAAATTAGAAGAGAAATGGCAGAGGCACAGGTGTTGTGTCGAATTCTGTTCCCCCACGAAGTCATGTTCCCCCTAGCGTTGCTGCGCAATTTTTTCAGGAAATAACGTAATGGGCGCACGACCTGAGATCAGTTCGCTCCCAGGGAGGAATGCTCGTGCCACTTATGTGAATCTCAGTTTGTATAGGCTACGTTTTAAGCGATTTGTTCTTTTGCGACAAGGAAATCTTAAGATCAGAAGCCGCGATATGCAGGTCAGCCTATACGTAAAACAGTGAAATACGTTCAGAAAAGCAGCAAGTGTTCTGGTGGCTTTGTCGTCAGTTTGTATGGTGTCAGTGACTTGGTTAGTAAAAACATTCGTTCACTTAGTCTTGTAACGTGTACGTTACATAACCGACTGTATAAAATATATATGAAGCCCAATGAACATGATCAGACTGTTTATGAGTAAGATATACAATAAACGTCATACTACAGTTATTTTGACCTTGTCTGAGTATATTATTATTAGTAGCCTACTATCATTATTATTCCTACGAGTAGAAGAGGAGGTGGTGGGGTATATATACATACACACACAGTATATATATACGAATGTGTGTGTGTGTGTGAAAAACGCTATATATAAAGTGAATTAATTATTAATAATTAACATTATTGTTATTAGTAGCAGTACATTACATTACATTACAGTTATTTGGCAGACACTTTTATCCAAAGTGATGTACAATAAAGGTTCTGTCACCTTCCCACTCCCTATTTTCCAAAGAAAATACATTCAACAAACTAATACTGGTAATGCATCACCAAAAATAGTAAATTCACCAAGTTTCACCATTTTACCACCTAATCTGTCCGTTTCCATAGGGGGAACAGTATCTGACGGCTGAATTTAACCCCATCAGATACCGTGCCCCCTATGATTCTGCAGAAAGGAAGGGCTCACATACACCAAACTAGCTGTTTACTTGAACTCCCCACATTAACAATAAACTATGTTCATCGATTAAGCCGATCTACAACTAAAAGTAAATTAGAAAAAGTATTTAAATTATATGTGTCATCATACCTGCGATTACGAAGGTAAATGCGTTTTAACATTAGCTGTCTATAACGTTACCCAAGTAGCCTAGGCTATAGGCTAACATATAACGTTAACGTGGCAGCTAAGCTTAACGTTACCAGCTTGATAATTATAACCTTCGATTCTTTGTGCTGTTTGTCTTGCTTTTTCTATTAGTCTCTAGTAAAAACAGGTCTATGTCTCTGATCTGTGTTAGGGCTCATTGCTATTGCTCAATGAAGAAGAATGAGAAGCCACACGATTTGAGAGTAGCTAGGCTGCAACGTTAATGTTGCCGTTGCAAATAACATTATTAATGTTCCACAGTTCTAAAGTTCTTGCATCCTCCACTTATTATTGTTATTATTTTAAATATCACTTGTTTGATAATGAACATTTAAATTAACCTTAGTTGGCAAATAAGACTAACAATAGTCTGCTTAAAATGTAGATGCGTAGCCTAGCTGTCAGTTTTGTTTTTCATAATAACGGAGTAAGTAACTCTGTTTGTCTGGCTACATTTCTGAAATAATGGAGAGAAGGTTGCCATTGATTTGGGGCTGGCAACTCTCGCCTTGAGTCTCATGCAGTTTGGCCATTTCGCACATTATCATGCAGCATTGTTTGAATTGGGATAACGAGTGTTCTCACTTTTTGAAATGTTGAAATTGTTTATGGTCTAGCTTAGGCTATACGCTATAAAACCGTAGGCTAGGCCAGGGGTTCCCAAACTTTTCCATGCCAAGGACCCCCAAATAGTCGTAGCCTCTGGCTGGGGCCCCCCTATTGCGAAATGGCTTTTTTTTTTTTTACTTTTAAATTACACTGGCAAATAAATAAAAATCTAACATACAGCTTCTTAATACACAACACAATACTTTTGACCCTATTTTGATTCCATAATCGGGCCGTTAGCAGCTCAACGTAACGCTTTGACTGACAGGCAGACGTTACTCAATGTTACTTCATGTGCTATTTTTCAACGTAGTCTGGCAATTCTGACTGTCACAAGTCACAGAAATTCCAGGAATTCCATAAAGTCTGGGAATTTGACAGTTTAAGTGCAAAAGTAGCCTACTAAAGAGACGCACAATAAAATCCCAGCAAGGACAGTCGCAAGACTCACAACTGGACGCAGACATTGAAAATTCAAGCATTGCTCAGACCTCCACACCTGGTTCTCACGCATTGCAATTAAATTGTGTACAAGAAAGCATCATTCAATTAAATTTTATTTACATAGCGCTTTTTACAGATATCTATTAGACTACAAAGACCATAGATATAAACACTAGATGCCTCGTTGACGTCGATCCGATAGCTGCTCGGCGTAAAACGCGGCCGCCATCTTGGAGCGGTACGGAGCTCCGCGAGACTGCGCTCAATGCGCGAGTGAACCTTACCTCAATGGAGTGAACTTCTCCAAAAAATAGACTGTAACTTTTTGATTATTGAACCGATTTTCCTGAAATTTGGTTTGTTATGAAGGTGGGGATGTGGGCATGTTACAAGTCACTTGTTGGAAGTGAATTCAGTCAGGCTACTGAGCGATATGGCAGAAGTAATCACCTCTATGCCTGACTTCAACCTTCTGGATAGGCACAATTTAAGAGACATGCATGCTAGAATACCAAATGTACAGAAAATAGAATATCCAAATGTACAGTAAATAGAATGCCAAATGTAAATAGCCTATATACTTACCTACTATGTAACTTTAGTTACTCTCCAAATTATATAAATTGCTTATTGTTAAACTATTTTCCCGTACAATGTATTTTTGCCTATATTAATATATCTCTAAAGCCCATAGATATGCTCAACCTACCTGATTGTTCAATTTTATTAATAGTAGCCTATTCACAAATAAAAACAAGTAACCTCCAGCACTATTTTCTTCCCAAAATATTTTTTTTTACTGAGAATCAGGCATCAAAGGCACAACAGGAAAAAATAATTACATTAATTCTCTCTTTTTTTTTTTTAATACATGTGTTGTGGTTTAATAAAGCAAATTAAAATTATTCATACTCTAAAATAAAATAAAACCAATTGTTTTATTTTAAACCAATTAAAATTATTAATACACTTAAATGAACATGACACTATTCAAATCAAATGTCCAGAGAGGCATCCAGCCTCTCTCCTCTCTCTCCGGTTTCTTCTGACTGGGGCTTTGCCACAGTGTGTATCCCCAAAAGAACAAGGACACCCATCTCCCCCCCCCCCCCCACCCTCACATTAGTATCCCTGAAAAAGGATAGTTTTAGATAGCTTCTTCCGCAAGCTACCACTTTGTAGTTTCAGGGTGTGCGTTTTGGCAATGTGGTACTGCCTGAGCTTGTGGAATTTGCTGACCAGCAGCGACAGGAGGCAGAAGTGATGGTTGTCGATGCCATCCTGAGTTTCCACAATGTGTTCACCAAGCTTGAACACATCCTCTGACCCCACCTCGGACCTCACCATGTGGCTCAGCAGAGAAACGCTGCACTGGTTCAAAGCTGATGTGATGTTTGTGACGCGACGAAGGCAGCGCTCTGCAGAGCGGATCACCGTGACTGTGCCTACAAAAAAATATATATATATATATTTTCCACATACACACAATAAATACAAAAGCAGGGACATGAACTCTAAAGGAGAATAACCTAAAGGTGCAATATATGGCTGCCGATTTTTGGCAGAACATTTTTAAGTTAACATATTCACAGTGCAATTCCACCAAATGTTCCTATATAACTGAAAAGAAACCTACCAGAGTACAGATCAAGCTTTAACTGCAGTTCCTGTGAGATCAAGTTTTTCTGTTTCAGCTCGTCTAGCAGTGACTGCACAGTTTTCTTGGATCTCTTTTCACGAGCCTTGGCAGAGTTCAGATGCCTCTGTAGCTCCTCAGATCTTGCTTGTGCCTCAACTAGCTTTTGCTTCAGATGATCAGGGTCAGGGTCAAGGGCATACTGATGGTCCTAGGAATTACAAAACTTGTTGGGTAAAAGCTATACAACACATCTAGTATCCTGTAAAAGGTATGTGGGTCAGTGTCTGTGTACACGTCTCTATAGTGCAATAGCTCCACCCACGTGGTCAAATCTTAGATTGTGTACACAGAAGGAAAAAAATCCCATTCTAAACGTTTAGAGATTTTTGTACTTGAACTCAACCCCTAGTGTGGACAAGAAATGCTTTAACTTACCAAGGTTGATGAGCTTGGCACTTCAGGAGGTTCTGGGACAGGATCATCATTTGCCACAGCCACAGACGCTTGTGATGTCCGTGTTGTCCTGACCTTGCAGGGCTCCTTCAAATTAGGTTAAAAATATATTAGAATATGATAAAAAGCTCATGTCGGAGCAATTGAAGTTGAATCTTAGCACCTACAGAATACACGGGTTACACCACCTGTGTCAGTGAGTAATGTCTCTTCTCTTGGCATCCATACTCTTTGCTATGGGTGCTAAGCTTCAACTTTAACACACTCACTTTGTTCAGGTGGTCTGGAAATGCTGGAAAAACTTTAGGGATGACACCTTCCCTGAGTCGCACAGTCTGTCCAGTTCTGTCAAAGTCGTCAGGCTTGAAATGACAGCTGCACAGAACTGTGCTATCACTCGGTGCAAAATCCTTCCTTCTGACTGCTGTAGTCCAAATTTTTCTGAGCACTGTATCTTTGGGGAATCTATGACAAATAGATGGCCATCAGAGCTACTTTTGGCATGTAAAATTAAAATTATCTGCCTGAATAAGTTACGTTAGCCCATGTGCAGTCACCCCAAAGCTAGCTAACGTTAACGTTAGCCATCACCATTCACCACTATCATTTTCAGGAAACTATGAGGTAACGTAATTAACTTTCAGACACATGACGTTATACAACAGTTAAAAAACATGTTACCTGTGAAAAGTTATCCCCTTTTGACGATTTTCAATCGTTCTCTTGTTTGAACAGCCAAACGAAGCACAATACTGCGGCATTTTCGCCGAGTGACTCTCACTGTAGGCCTACTGCTGAAGAAAGCAGTTGTCACGTGACAGCGGTACCGCTCCAATATGGCGGCGTTATTTTACGCCGCTAAACCCATTACGAGGCATCTAGTGTTTATATCTATGACAAAGACGCTTAGCCTACAGAGAATTAGAAGGAAAATTGGGCAAAAATTAGGCCTGAATCCGAGATAAGTGGTTGCAAGTGCACCTAAAATTAGTGACTTTCTTCCCGAACTTGCACCGCTTCACTGGGGACAACCCTCACTCTGTCGCCTCTGAAAGTTGGCAGCCCTGTAATAATTGATGTTGTTGTTACTACTTGGCTAGCTGAGTGATTAGTGAACAAGGACACACTGTGTCATATGCGAAGCACTCCCGTTAAAGGGCCAGTTCCCCATTTTTACACTTGAATTTGGTGTTCCTAGCTCAAGGAGTACATGTTGGCATGAAAAAAGTTTCTTGATTTGAGAATGAGCTCTCTGAAGTCTCTGGATTTTACACCCTGTGACGCAGTTGGGTGTAAATCTATTGCAATGAAGAACTACAGCAGTGCTTTGTTTACGCCACCAGAGGGAGTGCCGAAGCAACGCGTCACTAGCTTCGTAACGACATGGCAGCTGCTTACCTCGAAGAAGAAATTCTTGATGATGATATTTTTAATGCAATCCTTGTCAAAGGAGACATTCAAGGATATCTATATGAGTTATTATAAAACGAGTTAATCCCGGAGCAAAGTCCCAAAGTCGGTGATAGGTGAGGTTACTGGTGGAGCTAGCTAATTGTTAGCGTTTGTTTGTAATGATATAATCTCGGAAATCAGTATATAACGTTAGCATACTTCATTGCATTTTACTCTGAATATATTTGAAGAGTTGGGTCTCCGACTCGGAGTCCGAGATTAGTCATAAAATTCCATCATTTAATGTGTCCGTCAGTATTTGTCGAACCTCGTTTGCACGTTTGTGCGTGCAAAGCATGCTGGTTGTTGTAGTATTTTGGGCTGGGGAAGAAAGAGCTGACGTTTTTGTTGATTTCTCTGGCTATACTCAACCGATTTGGAAAGTTATTTTTGCTTTCAAGTACTTGAATCGGCTGTATTCACTAGGAAAGCGCATTCCAGTGGCGAACTGATCCTTTAAGTGCGAGAGTGGGTGAATTAGCACTCAATAAGCTGCCATGTAGTACATATGTGTCAGGGTTCGTATGGTCGTATGAAAAACCTGGAAAAGTCATATCATTTGAAAATTGTTCTTTTCAGGCCTGTGTTGGAAATTTTTTTTATACAAAACGTTTATGGAAAAGTGGAAATTAGTTTAACAAATCGTTTCATGTCGTTAATTTAGCATACACCAATTTTAAATAAAAACTAAGAAAATCACAAAATTCAGATGCAAGATGTTTGTTCAAATTTGCCCAATGTTTGTTAAAGTTTGCACTATACAAGGGAAAGCAATGTGTGCTCTACTACACTAGCGACACTGCTGCCTACTAAAGCTCTTACTGATATGTGTCAGTATTATGGAATGGCTATCAGCTAAAATAGGGCGGCACGGTGGTGCAGTGGTTAGCACTGTCGCCTTACAGCAAGAAGGTACCATGTTTGAATCCTGGCCGAGGGCCTTTCTGTGTGGAGCTTGCTTGTTCTCCCTGTGTCTGCGTGGGTTTCCTCCGGGTACTCCGGTTTCCTCCCACAGTCCAAAAACATGCAGGTTAGGCTAATTGGAGACTCTAAATTGCCCATAAGTATGAATGAGTGAGTGAATGGTGTGAGTGCTCTGTGATGGATTGGCGGCCTGTCCAGGGTGTATTCCTGCCTCTCGCCCAATGCATGCTGGGATAGGCTCCAGCACCCCCCGTGACCCTGAATAGGAATAAGCGGGTTGATGGATGATGATGATGATATCAGCTAAAATAAATGTAGAGATGTTTATTCTTTTGATCAAACTATATTGTCTGTCATTCATGTTATTCAAGGTATATTGTGTGTTTAGGAATTAGCATGGTTCATTTCGATACCTAATTTTGTCCTGACTTTCATGTATACACAGCAGTGACATCAAAGAATGTTTGATCATTCAAATTTGGTTTAAAGTCATTGAGAAGTCATGGAAATCCATTGGTCAAAATGTGTACGAAGAACCCCGATGTGTTCAGTGGCAGGTTATAAGGCTTAAAGGCTTGCTGTTCAGCTCTGAATGTTGGTTGCAAGTAGAAGCTGTATAAACTGTTGTTTTGTTGATTAATTGCTTTTTTATGTATTGACTGCGTGTGCTGCCTGTGAGTGGCACCCGGAGATTTTTCATTTTCGTTTCGTAAGCGGACAGACTAAATAAAACCATTACGATGCAATACATATAATTTTATTAACACGAACAAATTTTTTTTATTCGATGGGGAATGATCGTGATTTCTAGATAGGTTTTGTGGTCTAGGTTAGCTACTCTTTCCTCCATGCTTCCGCGATCTCTAAACCGCTTTTCCCCGCATCTAAAAAGCTCATTTGTAATTAAATGTTGCCTTTTGTAGCTCTGTTACATTAGTGAACTACATTAGGCTATTGAATACGTTTTGAAATCAACCGGGGGGAATTTTACAAACCTTTTTGTTACGTCCCAAAATCCACCTGTGTTGCAATAACCAGGTGTACAGTAGTGGAGGTAACACTAAGCCACTTAAACGCAAACCACAACCTCTTAGATAAACCCAGTCAAGCGCAAAGTGATTTAAAAGACAAAATGTTTAATAACACAGACAGCTATGGTAGAAACTAATTTAGCTATTCTCTAAACATATACAGATTGACAATATTTACAGTTCGGCTACACAGGCTGCATGCTCTCATGAGCCAGCAAGTGTCCAAAATCAGACCCACGGCCAGATGACAAAAGAGTCTTCTCCTCCTGGTCTAGTGGGACGGTGGCTGTGGTGGTATTCAGCAGCTTTAGTCAATTCACGGGCTATTTACTGTAGTCTGTTAACACAGAACTCAGTGTTCAGGAAGGGTCGTGGAAGTCGTGTTGAACGCTAGCATCAGGAACTCAAACTCCCGTGATGCAGACGGAGACAGGGTATATATAGTCTCGCATCTTTCCAATACGGCTGCTCCACGACGGTCCTCGGCAAGGCAAGGCGTCCTGCGGCAAGGCGTCCCTGTCTCCACGCATCTCCTGAAGAAGGTTGCCAGGCAACAGCGTGTGTCCTTCCACCAGCGCAGCTTCCAGGATCTCCACGTAGGACCGTGACGTCAGTAACCTAACTCCACCTGTACGGGAGACACAAAGAAACACGGCAGCCCAAAAGCCAAAATTAAACGCAAAGCAGGGGAAACAGAAAGCAGAGGAACGTAACACCCCCTCCCTTAAGACAATAAATAAATTCAGTCAAATGTGTACATGACCCAGCAACAATTTATTTATTGTCACTCTCGCACGTTCCACATAACATAGCGAGAGCATTAAAGCGTCTATGAATGTAGGCCAACCAAATGTCTAAATCATGGCCCTGTAAAATAAAATAAAATAAAAACCAACTTCACTGCATGAGACGCTAGTTATTATGCATGTGATGAAGTAAAACAAGTGGGGTGTGATCAGTCAGTCCGGAAAACGAGTAGCTGCGCACTTTATAGTGAGTAAAAACTGATTACCAGTTTTAATCCGTGTTAATGGGCAAACTTTATCCACTAGAATTCTCCCACCGTCACACCCAAAACCATGGCAAAAGAAGTGCCCCAACACACAGCCACAAACTCCACCCACACCCAGATGACCAGCAATGCAGTCACCATGAGCAAGACTGATCACCTCACTCCGACACACAGATGGAACCACAATTTGACATAAAACATTCCAGTCGCCCTGAACTGAAGCGTTGGACATCCAGTCGTCCTGAACTGAAGAGTCCATTAGTCTCCACTTGCGCGTAAACACATCGCCTTTCACAATGTACCCTTTCGGCACCAAAGCAATCTCCTCCTCAGGAATTGCATATTCAAAGATAGAAGAAATGTCTGAGTCTCCCTTCTGCTCAACAATCAGCTGCTCCCGTGCCAGAGACAGCCTCTCAAACCCCTCGAAACACTCGGCCATATTGTCCTCTCCCGCAAACGTAGCTTTATTTGCATCTGCAGCAATAGCGGCCACCTGTACCACAGACTCCAGTTCAACAAAGAAAGAGTCACTTAAGTCATAAGCGCCCTCTGACTCGGGAACATCGTAAGCCTTCACAGTGTCGGAGTTTGTCACAAGTCGTTTAGACATGACACGCGTGACATCGCAAACAGCAAATACGTCTGGATATTTCTACCTACCTTTACATTACATTACATTACATTACATTACATTACAGTCATTTAGCAGACGCTTTTATCTAAAGCGACATACAGTAAGTGCATACAGAAACGTCATCGAAGTAACGACAGAACAGATAAGATAAAGCACATTCTTCCCATAAAGTAGCAGCTATACCTAGTAATGAACATGGAATGCGGTTCACAGTAAACTGGGTAAATCAGCTCTACTACAATTCTATTCTAAATATTATAAACTTCAATACACAGTTCAACAAGAACAAGTACCATGGGGTCCTAGATAAGTATCAGTCCAGGTGGAGTCTGAAAAGGTGTGTTTTCAGGCCACAACGGAACGCAGGCAGGGTTGGCATAGAACGTAGGGGAATGGGAAGTTCGTTCCACCACTGGGGAGCTAGGGTGGAAAAGCTCCGCAGTCGGGACGAGCGAGTGCCATTGACACGGAGGGGGGGAAGTGCGAGTCGCCCTGCTGTAGAAGAGTGAAGTGGTCAAGCAGGAACATAGTTCTGGATCAAGTTCTGCAGGTAGACAGGGCCTGTCCTATTGGCTGCAGTGTAGGCCAGGGTCAGAACTTTGAACCTGATCCTGGCTGCAACTGGCAGCCAGTGGAGTGACCTCAACAGGGGGGTGACGTGAAAATTTCGGGAGGTTGAACACAAGCCGGGCAGCTGCGTTCTGGATCAGTTGAAGAGGCAGGATGGTGCAGGCTGGTAAGCTTGAGAGCAGGGAGTTGCAGTAGTCCAGGCGTAAGGTGACCATAGTCTGGACCAGAAGTTGGGTGGAGTAGGTGGTCAGGTACAGTCGAATCCTCCTGATGTTGTACAGGAGGAACCTGCAGGACCGTGCCGTCGCCCTGATGTGGTCATTGAAGTCCAGTTGGTCATCCAGGACCACCCCCAGGTTTATTGTTTATTGTTTATTGTTTTTAGGATCCCCATTAGCTTTTGCTATGACAAAAGCTAGTCTTCCTGGGGTCCGACAGAAAAAGACATATAAACAAAACAGTTGTGTGGTTACATTCATAGAACATAGTTCTTATAATTGCATTCACAATACAGACATTGTCATTCTAACATAATAAAATAAAATTTAAATCAACAACAACAACAAAAAACTAACAACAAACAAACAAACAAAAACAAAAGAAGTAGTAAAAAAAAAAAAAAGGTTCTTTGCAGAGCGGGAGGCAGCCACCATGGTCCTGTCAACAATGATGGAGAGGTCAAGTAGTGGGGAGGTCTTTTATGGCGTGAAGAGGAGCTCTGTCTTGTCAAGGTTCAGCTTCAGGTGATGGGTAGTCATCCACTCAGAGATGTCGGCCAGACAAGCAGATATCCTCTCCTTCACCTGTTGGGTCAAGGGAGGGAAAGAGTGGAAGAGTTGAGTATCATCAGCATAACTATGGTATGAGAAGCCATGTGAATTAATTACTGAACCTAGAGACTTTGTATAAATGGAGAACAGCAGAGGACCCAGTACAGATCCCTGCGGGACCCTTGTAGACAGGGGATCTGACAAGAGGGACAGGAGTCACCTCAGGGCTAGCCAAAATTCTGCCCCCTGCTAAGTCATTCCCCAAAATTAAGGTTACCCCTTCCACAGGAAGACTGGATCGCACACCCACAACAATGCGACCCGTCACAAGGACAGACTTCAGCAGAACAGCATGCAATGGCACATCAACAAAGCCCATTTCAAAATCCTGCACAAAGACACTGGTGCCTATGGAGGATCTCTCAGACAGGGGCAAAATATCCTCCAAAATAAAAGATTGCGCAGCGCCGGTGTCTCTCAATATCTTAACTGGTCTTAGAAGACCAGGCTCGTCAGTCAATGACACAACACCATCCATAAGGAATGGCACATAATCCTGGAGAGCACAATCCTTTCTAAGGGATAACGTTTCACAACGTCCAGGCGCCGGCAAACACGTTTTCACAAGTTAAACCCCTTTTAACGATTTATCTTTTCTCTTCAGGATCCAACAATCAGACATGACATGACTGAGCTTCTTACAATAATTACACACAATTCTCCGTTTAGCTCTCAAATCCTCCTGCTTGTCACCAGAAACGGGAGTACCGGTCCCTTAGAGACTAACTGAGCCTACAGGGAATTCCCTCCGGGGAGTGACGTCGTCATGATGTAACGGGGAATCCTCTGAAAATGCGGTTCTATGAGTGAGGGTATATTCGTCAGCTAAGACTGCAGCCTGTGCGACCTGAGTTGTTCTCTGTTCGGTTAAATAGGTGGTGACATGCTCAGGTACACAGTTCTTAAACTCCTCTATGATAATTAAGTCACAGAGTTGCTCAAATCGCTCAACCTCTTGTGCAGCACACCAACGATCAAATAAATTCTCCTTCTCCCGGGCGAATTCAACAAAGGTTTGGCTATCGGCCTTCCGATATCGCCTAAACTTTTGACGGTAAGCTTCTGGTACCAACTCGTACGTCCTCAAGACCGCAGCTTTCACCACGTCGTAATCGAGACTCTGCTCTATACACAGAGACGAATAGGCATCCTGGGCCTTACCAACTAGCACGCACTGTAGCAACAGCGGCCAGGCATCCCTGGGCAACTTAAGTGAAATGGCAACCCGTTCAAACATAGAGAAATATTTATCAACATCAGCCTCACGAAAGGGGGGAACCATTTTAGTGTATTTGCTGACATCAAAATCGGGAGATTGCACTCTACTAGTCCGCATAGCTTCCACCTCTAACTCCCTTAGGCGCACCTTCACCTCCAACTCCTTCTCTCTCAGCTCTAAACGTCTCATCTCCAGCTCAAACTGCCTAGTCTGAGTCGAAGTATCGGGGCTCTCTTTCTTAATGAGGGTCGATTCTCCTGGATCCGCACCCTCAAACAGAATCTGCCTTTCGAGCAACCCATCTGTTACCTTGGTTTTAATCTGGCGTTTCGTCTCAGAGCGGGACACATCGATTTTAAAGTATTCCGCTATTAACACAAGGTCAGCTTTCCGACAGCTGTCCAGCTGCTCCAGTATTGGGCCATCAACGAACCGTTCCAAATCAAACTCCATGGTAACGAAAGTTAAGCAACAACGCTTAAATGCCGAGTTTAAAAGTAAAGAGAATCGCGTTCTACCAATGTTATTTAACCCGCTACCCACAGCAACAAAAAAACAAAATCACTACACTTACTGGACATTTACGAGTATGTGGTAAGTGGCAATACAAGCGCTACAAAATGCCAAAAGTAGCGCAACTCAAATCGACAAATTGACACACAAAGCTAATACTACAGACGGGACCCAATGTCGTACCAAGCAACACAGTAACACAGTTACAAACCAAAAGCTAGTAGTAACCTATTAGCAACAAAGTAACCGTGCTACAAATCACAAAGCTGGCACCACGTAGCCCCCAAGGTAGCATAGCATCAAAGTCAGAATAAATCAGCACAAATATGTTCACTGTCACGGACGAGCCACCAATCTGTTACGTCCCAAAATCCACCTGTGTTGCAATAACCAGGTGTACAGTAATGGAGGTAACACTAAGCCACTTAAACGCAAACCACAACCTCTTAGATAAACCCAGTCAAGCGCAAAGTGATTTAAAATACAAAATGTTTAATAACACAGACTGCTGTAGAAACTAATTTAGCTATTCTCTAAACATATAACAGATTGACAATATTTACAGTTCGGCTACACAGGCTGCATGCTCTCACTAGACAGCAAGTGTCCAAAATCAGACCCATGTCCAGATGACAAAAGGGTCTTCTCCTCCTGGTCTAGCGGGACAGTTGCTGTGGTGGTATTCAGCAGCTTTAGTCAATTCATGGGCTATTTACTGTAGTCTGTTAACACAGAATAGGCTGGCCTGGTTCCATCCAGCCCGTTCCTGTCCTATCTGGTTCCGTCCAGCCCGTTCCTGTCCTGCCTGGTTGCGTCCAGCCCGGTTGCATCCAGTCCGTTCCTGCGCTGCCTGGTTGTAAAGTCCAGTTCCGGCTTGGAACATTGTCTTCAGGAATACTCCCTGGTTAAGTAATACAATATCTGAGTATTGGCATTCCTGTGTCTGAGTCTTGTGTTTGAGTCCAGTCCATATTCGGGGTCGTAACAGTTACATTACAACACTGCCAACAACGTTATATGATCACCCTCCTCGTTGATCCCCACCCAGTCCGATTTCCTGGACTCCACTGTCCAGCGCTTTACATTTTTGTTTAGTGGTGGTGGGACCTTTGTTTCCTCATGTAACGTTATTGTCGGATTTTGGACGGGCTTTGTTGTGGGTCGGCTACTAGAAAACGCCCCATGCTGCTAATGTCGTTAGCACAACCACAACGCCACAGCAGACACAGCTAACGTTCGCAATGGTGGGACCACAGAGGAAAGACTCAAGGTTCAAGGTTCAAGGTTCAATTTTATTTGTCAACTCTACTATATATACAAGACATACAGAGGATTGAAATTTTGTTCCTCTCATCATCCACGGTGCAATAAAAGAAAAAGATAAACATAAAATACAAACACATACACAATATAAAAAGATATCAATCTAAAAAGTCTAAAAAGTGCGTGAAAATATAAAATACATGTAAATCTAAAACTAAGATACATATAGTGCAAATGGACGCAGTGCAAGTATAGATGTAATGTTACAGTGCAAATAGCAGCAATTATATCAAATATAATAGTACAAGTACAAATAAATAAATAAAAATAAATAAATAAAAGTGGCTGGTGCCAATAGTCTGTGCATGGGGGGGGCAGGGACAGATCAGGACAGGGGCCAGCGATTTTATGGGGGGGGGTTAAAAGTGTCATAATCCAGAGTCAGTGGGGGCCAGCGATTATGGGGGGGGGGGGGGGGGGTTAAAGGTGTCGTAGTCCAGAGTCCGTGGGGGCAGGGGGCAGAGAAGGGAGGGGGGGGAGAGCTGAAAGAGAGTTCAGCTTCCTGACCGCCTGGTGGATAAAGCTGTCCCTCAGTCTGCTGGTCCTTGCCCGAAGGCTCCTCATTCTCCTCCCAGACGGCAGGAGACTGAAGAAGCGGTGTGAGGGGTGAGTGGGGTCGCCTGCAGTGCAGAGTGCTTTGCGGACCAGGCGTGTGTCATAAATGTCCTGGAGAGAAGGGAGGGGGGCACCAATGACCTTCTCAGCTGCTCTCACTATACGCTGCAGGGTCTTTCGGCAGGATGCAGTACAGGCCCCGTACCACACAATTATGCAGCTGGTGAGGATGCTCTCAGTGGTGCCACGGTAGAATGAACGCATGATGGGGACTGGGGCTTTGGCTCTTTTCAGTTTGCGGAGGAAATAGAGCCGCTGCTGAGCTTTCTTGGCCAGTGATGTGATGTTAGTGTTCCAGGAAAGGTCCTCTGTGATGTGCACACCCAGAAACTTGGTGCTGCTCACTCTCTCCACAGCCATGTTGTTGACGGTCAGTGGAGGGTGCTGGGTGTGTTTTTTCCTGAAATCGACAACAATCTCCTTCGTCTTCTCGACGTTAAGAATGAGATTATTGTCGCTGCACCATCTGGTCAGTTGGCTCACCTCGTCTCTGTAGTTTACTTCATCGTTCTTTTTGATGAGACCCACCACTGTTATGTCGTCCGCAAACTTGACGAAGAGGTTGGAGCTGTGTTTTGGTGAACAGTCATGGGTAAGTAGCGTGAAGAGCAGGGGGCTGAGCACTGCTCCTTGGGGGGCCCCTGTGTTCAGGATGATGGTGCTGGATGTGTTGCCGCCGACCTGAACCGTCTGCGGTCTCCCCGTCAGGAAGTCCAACACCCAGTTGCACAGGGAGGTGTTCAGTCCTAACCGGTCCAGTTTCTGTATCAGCTGTTGGGGGATGATTGTGTTGAAAGCTGAACTAAAGTCTATGAACAGCATCCTCACGTGTGGGTCATTGGAGTCCAGGTGGGTGAGAGCTGAGTGGAGGGCGGTGGAGATTGCGTCATCAGTGGACCTATTGGCCCGGTATGCAAACTGAAAGGGGTCCAGGGACTCGTTGGCATTTAATCAATAGGGATTACTAATCCACGTCTTTCACTCTTCATTCATTCATTTATAGTAACGTTATTATATTCTTTACTATTTGGTAACGTATTATCAATGTTTCCAGACATTTTCGTGACAGGAAAAAAGCAATATAAAAACCATAAAAATGCCCTCGAAAATGTCAAGGGCATTTTTTGGGGTCTGGGTAAAATCCGGAACTCCCGGAACTGCAGGACTGCGACCTGAGTGTTCAAAAGCTAATGCGTTACACTCTTTGGCTATAGGGAGGTAATGGAAAATGTCATTGTAGTTCTTGCATTTGGTACACAAATCTGATAGTTCACTCGTAACGACAATATTTTTTTAAAGTAATTAAAAGCTGCATATGTTACGGTTCTAACCGTTCCACGCCATGTTTTATGTTTATTGTTATGTCACGCCCTTATTTGTATTCACGTTCTGTCATAGTTTATTAGTTTGCATACATATTTCCATGTTTTTCCGCAGCCTTGCGTTCATGCTGTTTCTTCTCTTGCTGTCACTCACGCTTCCCTAATTGTTTCATTCTCCGTTGTCTAATTACTAATATACTAACATTAGATCAGGATTGGGTAATACTAACTATCTAACCATGTGTTCATGTTTACCTTACGTTTCTCGTACATGTTAATTACTAATTTACTAACGCTAGGTCAGGATAGGTTAATTACTAACGATTTACTAATTGCCTCGTTACGTGTCATTTTCTCAAGCTGTTGTGAATTTCCTGCTGCTCTCAAGCTAAGTGTCTGCACCTGTCTACACCTGCATATAAGATCAGTGTTCATGTCATGTCCTTGCGAAATTGTTGCCTCACTAGCACTCTTAAGCATTTGTCAAGTTTACGTTTTCTGATTTCCTGTTTTGATCCAAGCCTGTTTTTTGACCACTGTTTACTGCCAGCCTTTTGTTTTCACTGCCTGTCCTGACCACGATTCCTGCTTGCTGATTTTGTACTTTTGCCACGCGGCGAGGACTCCGGTCTGACCCTGCTTGTTTTTTCGACTATTCTTTTGCCTTCTCCCTTTTGTACCTCTGCCACGCTGATTGCCTTCCTGGTTCCGAACTACTGCCTGGCTTACCGACGACGAGACTGCCTTCTCCCTTGGTACTTTTGTTTATTGGCTGGATCTTTTTGTGTATGACCTTTGCTTGTGCTAAGACAACGATTACTGGACTTTCCTTAATAAAACCCTTGCGGGTATTTATTACATCTGTTGTTCTGAGTTGTGCTTCTCGGGTCCAACCCTCCACGCACTACGTCTCAGAACAATTTCGCCAACATGGACCCTGCCGACTCATCCGCAATGCACCACGCACTCGTGGAACAAGGTGCCATCGTGCAGGAGCACACCCAGGAGATCTCCTCTCTACGCCGGGAGATGAGAGAGCTGTGCCAGGAGATGAGGAGACTCATCATTGCTGTCCAGCCACATCCCACAGAACAGCCTGTCAGCACGCCTGCATCACCCCTGTTCAACGCCACGGGAACCTGGCAATTCCGGGAGCCACAGCAACCCCCCCCGGAGAGGTTCGGCGGAGAACCGGAGAGATGCAGATCGTTCCTCCTCCAGTGTGACTTTGTGTTCCGGCAGCAACCACAGACCTACCAGGACGACGAGCGGCGGATTGGATACGTGATGGGATTGCTGAAGGGGAGAGCCCTGGACTGGGCCACAGCTGTATGGTCCAGTGGGTCACTTCCCTCTCGCTACGCGACATTTTCCCAGGAGATTCGCAAAGTGTTCCAACACGCGTCTAGCGATGAAGAACCCTCTCCGCCATGGCAATAACAGCGCCGCGGATCATTCGATTGAGTTCCGCACCATCGCCGCTGCTACCCACTGGAACAAGGAGGCTCTTGCCGATCTGTTCCGGGCCAGTCTCAGTGAGACTCTGCAGGACGAGCTGGCACATCAAGAACCCATCACGCAACTTGATGAACTCGTTCGTGCCGCCATTCGCCTGGACAACCGCTCCAGACAACGCCACCACGAGAGGCAAGTTCCGGCCGGCCAGCCCTACCCCAGACGATGGTCAAGTCCTCGACCCAGAGAGAGACCAGTGGAGGAGGCCGAGCTCATGGATCTCTCACGCACTGGGATGAGAGTCTCGTCGGAGGAGCGGAAACGCCGTAAAGAGACTGGGTCATGCTTCTACTGCGGCAAGCTTGGGCATACTCAACAGCAGTGCAGACTTCGCTCCAAGAAGTCAGATGCCGACGCCCCAGTTCGGATTGGATCCCTGACCTACCCGGAGAAGACCAGTGGAGATGACTCTCGCCAGACCCTCATGGCCTTGATCATGTTGCCAGGGAGAGAGATCGAGGTCAGAACGCTGATGGACTCCGGAGCAGACCTTGATTTGATTGATGAGGTGATGGTCAAGGACATGAACATTCCCACCCTTCCATTGCCCCACCCCTTGGAGGCTCGGTCCCTTGATGGAAAGACATTCTGTAAAATGACCCACATCACCGAACCCATGCTACTGATTATTTCCGGCAATCACCAAGAAATAATCCAGTTTCACGTCATCCGCTCTCCCAACGATCCGCTCATTTTGGGGTTACCATGGCTCAGGAAACACAACCCCATCATCGACTGGAGGACAGGTCAGATCCAAGCTTGGACCCGCGATTGCCACCAACAATGCCTGCGATCCGCTCCTGCTCCAGCAGAGGACGTACCCACTCCACCTAAAGCCCCCAAACCTTCACTGGAGATGGTGCCTGCGGTCTACCTGGACATGGAGACAGTCTTCTCCAAGACGCAGGCTCAGACTCTGCCCCCACACAGACCCTATGACTGCGCCATTGAGCTGTTGCCCGGCACACCCCTACTATCAAGTCGTCTCTACAAGGTCTCCAGACCTGAGAGGGAGGCCATGGAGAGATACATCCGGGACTGTCTCACCAATGGGCTGATTCGTCCGTCCTCTTCACCCGTGGGGGCGGGCTTCTTCTTCATCCAGAAGAAAGACGGTTCCCTACGCCCATGCATTGACTACAGAGAACTTAATAACATCACGATCAAGAATAAGTATCCTTTACCCCTCATTGACTCTGCTTTTCATCCTCTTCATGAAGCCACCATCTTCACCAAGCTCGACCTACGCAACGCTTACCACGTGGTCCGTATTCGAGAGGGGGACGAGTGGAAGACGGCGCTCAACACCTCTCTCGGACACTTTGAATACCTGGTCATGCCATTCGGACTCACCAACGCCCCTGCGGTGTTCCAAGCCCTGGTCAATGACGTGCTACGAGACCTATTGGGTCGACATGTATTTGTCTACCTCGACGACATCCTGGTCTACTCTAAGAACCCTCAGGAACATGAAGTCCATGTCAGACAAGTTCTCCAAAGACTGTTGGAGAACAAACTATTCGTCAAGGCGGAGAAGTGTGTTTTTCATTCTGACACAGTGGAGTTCCTGGGGTTTATTCTTGAGAGGGGACAGATCAGGGCGGATCCCAAGAAGATTCAGGCGGTCACTGACTGGCCCACGCCTGCCACGCGAAAACATTTACAGCGCTTCTTGGGATTCGCCAACTTTTATAGAAGATTTATCAGGGGCTATAGTCAAGTTGTCGCACCCCTCACCAAGCTCACATCCACTGCCTTACCGTTCCACTGGAGCCCCGAAGCAGAGGGGGCTTTTTGCAAAATTAAGAGACTGTTCGCTTCCGCCCCCATTCTCATTCATCCTGATCCCACTCGCCAGTTCGTGGTCGAGGCGGATGCCTCTGACACTGGGGTGGGAGCGGTGCTCTCTCAGGTCTCCGCCACCGACAACCGGCTGCACCCCTGTGCGTTTTTCTCCCGCAAACTTTCACCAGCGGAGAGAAACTACGATGTTGGCAACCGGGAACTTCTCGCCGTCAAACTGGCGTTGGAGGAGTGGAGACACTGGCTGGAGGGGGCCGAAGTACCATTTGTGGTGTGGACGGACCACAAGAACTTAGCCTACCTCCAGACTGCTAAGAGACTCAACTCTCGCCAGGCCAGGTGGTCCCTATTTTTTGGGAGATTTAACTTCTCTCTCACCTACCGCCCCGGCTCCAAAAACATTAAGCCTGATGCCCTTTCCAGGCAATTCGACTCAGGTTTGGAGAAGGTGAGAGATGAGAACATTCTGCCCGCCTCCTGCACCATCGCCTCGGTCTCGTGGAAGATCGAGGCAGTCATACAGAGGGCGCTACGCAACGAGCCCGACCCCAGAGCCGTTCCGGGTAATCGCCTGTATGTTCCCTCTACTGCTTGGACTCAGGTGCTTCAGTGGGCCCACTCCTCGCCACTCTCTTGTCATCCCGGCTTCACCCGCACGATGGCAGTGCTCAAGCGGAAGTTCTGGTGGAGTTCCATGGCTTCAGACACCAGGATGTTCGTTAAGGCTTGTACCACCTGCGCCAGGAGTAAAGCTTCTCATCAAGCCCCGGCGGGACTTCTTCAGCCACTGCCTGTGCCCGGCCGACCTTGGAGCCACATCGGTGTGGATTTCGTTACTGGACTTCCACCGTCCGAGGGTAACACCACAATTCTCACCGTTGTGGACCGCTTCAGCAAGGCGGCACACTTCATTCCCCTGCCAGGACTGCCCTCTGCTCAAGAAACCGCTGACGTTCTGGTCAAAGAGGTTTTCCGGATCCACGGCATCGTCTCTGACCGAGGACCCCAGTTCATCTCCCAGGTCTGGAGGGCGTTCTGCTCAGCACTCGGAGCTACGGTAAGCCTCACCTCAGGCTACCACCCTCAGTCTAATGGCCAGACGGAGAGGGCTAACCAAGACCTCGGAGCTGCATTACGCTGTGTCTCCACCAAGAACCCGTCTGTCTGGAGCAAGATGCTCACCTGGGTGGAATATGCGCACAACGCATTGCCCTGCGCCTCCACGGGGAAATCCCCGTTCGAGATCTCCCTAGGCTACCTCCCACCTCTGTTTCCCGACCAAGAGGCCGAGGTTGCTGTCCCTTCCCTCGCCACCCACATGCGCCGGTGCCTCAAGCTATGGAAGGACACCAGGGCCGCGCTTTTGCGCACGGCTGACCGCAACCGGCGTGTCGCTGATCGCCACCGCACACCTGCACCCGCTTACAAGCCTGGCGACTCTGTGTGGCTTTCCACAAAGGACATTCCCCTTCAATCCACGTCACGCAAGCTCCAACCCCGATTCATTGGCCCCTTCAAGATTGACTCCATCATCAACCCCTCTGCTGTTAGATTGTCACTTCCTGCTTCCCTTAAAATTCATCCCACGTTTCATGTTTCTTGTATTAAGCCTGTGTCCACCCACCCTCTGTGTCCCCCGGATCCCCCTCCCCCTCCCCCTCCCCCCGTATTATTGATAACCACCCTGCTTATACTGTGAAAAAGCTTTTGGACATTCGTAAACGAGGCCGGGGATTCCAGTATCTGGTCGACTGGGAGGGCTACGGTCCAGAGGAGCGTTCCTGGATCGCTCCCAGCCTTATCTTGGACCGCAGCCTCATTAAGGACTTTCATCGAGACCACCCTGATAAGCACCATGGACCGCCAGGAGTCGGTCGTTAAGAGGGGGGTACTGTTACGGTTCTAACCGTTCCACGCCATGTTTTATGTTTATTGTTATGTCACGCCCTTATTTGTATTCACGTTCTGTCATAGTTTATTAGTTTGCATACATATTTCCATGTTTTTCCGCAGCCTTGCGTTCATGCTGTTTCTTCTCTTGCTGTCACTCACGCTTCCCTAATTGTTTCATTCTCCGTTGTCTAATTACTAATATACTAACATTAGATCAGGATTGGGTAATACTAACTATCTAACCATGTGTTCATGTTTACCTTACGTTTCTCGTACATGTTAATTACTAATTTACTAACGCTAGGTCAGGATAGGTTAATTACTAACGATTTACTAATTGCCTCGTTACGTGTCATTTTCTCAAGCTGTTGTGAATTTCCTGCTGCTCTCAAGCTAAGTGTCTGCACCTGTCTACACCTGCATATAAGATCAGTGTTCATGTCATGTCCTTGCGAAATTGTTGCCTCACTAGCACTCTTAAGCATTTGTCAAGTTTACGTTTTCTGATTTCCTGTTTTGATCCAAGCCTGTTTTTTGACCACTGTTTACTGCCAGCCTTTTGTTTTCACTGCCTGTCCTGACCACGATTCCTGCTTGCTGATTTTGTACTTTTGCCACGCGGCGAGGACTCCGGTCTGACCCTGCTTGTTTTTTCGACTATTCTTTTGCCTTCTCCCTTTTGTACCTCTGCCACGCTGATTGCCTTCCTGGTTCCGAACTACTGCCTGGCTTACCGACGACGAGACTGCCTTCTCCCTTGGTACTTTTGTTTATTGGCTGGATCTTTTTGTGTATGACCTTTGCTTGTGCTAAGACAACGATTACTGGACTTTCCTTAATAAAACCCTTGCGGGTATTTATTACATCTGTTGTTCTGAGTTGTGCTTCTCGGGTCCAACCCTCCACGCACTACGTCTCAGCATATAGATTATTTGATGATGATGTGAAGTCTTTTTTTGGTTTATGTTAAAAATGTTATTTTTTGGTTTCAGAACGATTAAGTACTTAATTTGCTTATATGAAGCGGTCGCTTTTGCCGTCTATGATGAAATGTGCTAGCATAGCATGTAGCAGTATACCGGAAAGGCGTTCAACGGGACTTCCGCTTTACCTCCCTATTGAAAACACCTCTTTCCACTTCCTGTTAGGGAGGACATTTTTGTGCAGAATATATTCTATACTGTTGGCAATTTACAATGGAAATGTAGGCAACATTTTGCTGAAAGTTCCTAGATCGCTAGCCTACACTAAATTTAAAAAAGAAAATTGTAAATTATTAATCATAATGCAAATATGGCTACAATGAAAAATGGCTTTGGTGAGATATAAAGAGGTGCTGTCTCAACACGTAAAGTCGTATTTTAGTTCAATAACACTCTCCGGTAGTAGAGCAAAACATGTAGCTCCAAATAATTACAGGTTTTGATATGCTTTATGGTTATTTAGTTCAACCGTACAATGCGCAATAAAAAACATCCACTCATATGTGTGGTTTTAAAACAGTTTTGCAGAAATAATATTATCGCTTTTTAATTGTCAAACCAAGCCTTAGTTTTGCATTCTAGAACGGCTTGCCTCAACATTTCATTGGTATATGTATGTTGAATACAGTCTATGAGATTCTAAAAACAAGTCAGATTCTTGGTGCAAACGGGTTAACCATGGTGGATGACATGCAAACACCGATACAACAGAAAATGGCTTTGGCGAGATATGCCTCTCCCAACGTACAGGGTTCCGGTTCGAATATAATTATGACAAAGTGGTGCTCCCTCAACACGTAAAGCCCTATTTTAGTTCAATAACACTCGCAGGTAGTAGAGCAAAACATGTAGCTCCAAATATTTACAGGTTTTGATATGCTTTATGGCTATTTAATTCAACTGTACAATGCGCAATAAAAAAACATCCACTCATGTATGTGCGGTTACCCAAATACGTATGTGTTAAAACGGTTTTGCCTCAAATATTAGCGAATACTTTGAGGTTCAGAACACACTTTGTGATCAGGGAAATGCATGTATATTTAATTTTCTACCAGATCTCATCTGAATTGACAGTTGAAATTAAAGCTTATGACCGCACAATGATCAGTGAAAAAGGTCTAGAGCGTTTAACAAAATAAGTATAAGTGTGTCAAAATACCTCTGCCCAAATATTGGTGAAATACATTGAGGTTCAGAACACGTTTTGTGATCAGGTTAACTTCTTTAAGGGTATATTTTTCCCACCGCCCCTTCCTGGCTTCGGAGGTCAACTTTATTTTTATAATTTTCTTAAGACAAGCAGGACATGTATTTATAACGCCACTATTTCTATTCATGAAACAGCCATTTTACATTTAATGTTGTGTATTAAAAAGGTGAACTTTTCCTTTTTGTCCACCACCCTCCCACTTTGTAGGTCAACTTCATTATAATTCATATAAACATTGAACAAAAAGTTCGGAAATTTGTGTTTGGTAAGCCTGTTTATTTCCCTTTTAAATGGTGCCCCATTTGTAAGGAACATACATTTGTGGGATGAGCAGCACAGCTGAGTATGTGGGTTGCGCCCATGTAAAATTTGCCAAATCTTCTCTGCCAATGCCAAACGGCTTATTCTGCTGTTGCTAGTGACTCTTGTTTGGTGTTGTTTGGTGGATTGGATTGGTTTTCAGAAGAGCTATTAGCAGGTTGTGTGAGCACTGTCGCATCTGCAGTTTTTTTCCTTTAACCCGACCACAATTGTGACAATTTAAGTTAATCACACTGCAAATTCAGGCTAAAATGATCTTACATTAAATGATATGGACTTCAAAATAGGGAGGGGGAGGGGGGGGAGGAAAATGAGTTCAAAAATCTATAATGGAGTTCAGTGAATAACTGCCCTCTTGTATCTGTGAAATAATAGAAAATGGCAATCTGAATTTGATAGTTAATAGAGAGGGGAAGATGACAGAAAAGGACAATTTAAGAAAAGTAAGCTTTTGTAAATGGCAATAAGGAGACACCAGGATAAAATGACAGAAAAGAAGATTGTAAGGGTTTGTCAATAGCAATACGGAGGAAAAACTGAGGAAAATATCAGTTTATAACTGTGTTGTTGCTGTACAGAAACCTGGCTGAGTGTCCCTTCTGAGAGAAGTGGCAGTTGGAGTCTTGGAGAGTGAATTAATTGACAGGCCAGGCCAGTCAACAGTGAGAATAGAAAGTATGGTGTGTCTGTGATTTCTGAAAATGGACCTCGGAAGCAACTCTCCCACTGTAATTTTTTTAAATCTTATTTTTACCACATACTTGACACTAAAATTACCCATATCCATTAAATAATAGAAAATGGAAATCTAAATTTGATAGTTAATAGGGAAGGGAAAAATGACAGAAAAGGAAGATTTAAGATAAACATACTCATCTTGTTAGGGAAATTCTTTGTTCATAAAATGAAATGGATGGCAAGTAAACCATCTTTTAACCTATTGAACTGAGAACCTAGCTTAGAACCATCAAAAAATGTCAAAAGAAAAAAGCAGTACAAACTATCAACCTTTTCATTAAAAAAATATTTTATTTTGATATTTGAAACCTCTGCACCTTTGTTAAGTTTGTGTGCGCTTGTTTTTCTGTAATGTCTGAATGTTAATAATTTTTTATTTTTTTAAACCATAGGCGTCAGAAGTCATATAGTCATTTCCTTCAGTAGCCTATAAACGCCTAACGTTAGACAGCTAGCTAGCCATCTAAGGTTAGGCTACTTCCCATCTTTTATTTGGCCAGACCTTTTTCTTCAAAAGATTAATCTTTTTTTATTTTTTTGCTAACAAATGTGGTGATAGGACACCACTTAGTGAAATCTGTATCCTATCAAGACACGACCGTGGTTGGTGACATTAAGCAACGACCACGAATAGAACGTCATATTTCATGTTTTGCACAACTAAGTTACAGTTAATGTAGTTAATGTTTACTGCCTTAGATTGTCCCCTAGCCTCTGATGAAATACCTAATTAGCTGCTTGATTGCTCAGTCAGTGAGGTGAATAAGACGAGTCTCTGCTGCGTTCACTCTTCTCATCATCGTCTTTCCATTCGTCACACATTCTTTGTTAAAATAACGTTACGCTTTTAGAAAGGTCAATCTTACGTTTATGTTCAGTAACTAGCATTACTAGTGCAGTCATATTAATAAATAGGGCTCAAAGGAATGGGACACAAAATTAATTGTTAATGGCTTGCTTTTAATAGGTGTTCATATTATAGGCAGTCCATTACAACTTATCCTAAGTGTGGCAGCTTAAACAGTAGGCTATTGAAGTGCAATTTGGAGGGCAGAAAAATGTTAAATTCAATAAAATAAATCTTTTTAACTGAGTTGCAATGTAGGCTATTACAGCCAGGTAATTAAAAATTTTACCCACCATTCTCACGAAGGAGTGGTAGGCCAAATGTTAAATGGACACGACATTCAAAATTCAACTAACTTATGTTAGTTAAAGGCTATAGATACAGCATTTCACCCACCTAGTGTCTCATATGGAGATTGTATTTCATAACACAGCCGGTGGTTACAATCCTCGTACCACAATCCATTATCGTTTTCATTTTAACTGGAGAAAATAAGTAAAAGAAAAGCATAGGGTGTTGATAGCTTAGCTAGCGCGTTTATAGTGAAGGTGGGAGAGAGATCTGCAGGAGAGCCGAAAAACGAACGGCACAACACCAGGAACCAAACTCTGACATCTTAGACAGAGATAAACACTGCACTCTTTTACGGCCCGTAAAACAATTTTTGTAATGATAAATTCAAAATCAATATTTATTCTGCATCTGCTTCTTTCATCAAGCTCTGTGAATGTATTATATATTTAAAAAATTGTCTCCATGAAAATGCTGTATCTATTGTCTAACGTTATTCAACTTCGCTAACAAATTAACTTAACGTTACCTCAGGTTCAGCATTCATGCTGTTGTTTGCTGTCATTGGATTTAGGCCTACTGCTTTTTTGTGGAAAGCCATTAAGTGCTTCCACATTGCAGAAGTATTTTTATTATATTTGAGGGAATGGAAAATTGCACTTAGTTTCACTTTCTCCCCCTTTTCTGTTCTATTAAAAAAATCTAACCAATCAAAATACAACTGTAGCCTACGTGTGACCCGTCCAAAAATCTGTTTCAACCACCTATCACATGACAATGGGGGTGGGCGGGAGGGCGCTTAAGGCTCAGATATGTTTGTTTGTTTATGTTTATGTTCAGCGATTACGCATAAATTAAGTTACATAGGGCAGTCGTATTAATAAATTAGACTCAGTGGAATAGAAGATACAAAGTAAATGTTTAATCGCGGAGTGGACTCTGCCTCGTTTCGACTCCTTGAAACAGAAACTAGAGACTAAGAAACCGAACAAAGGAGCAAGCAAACAAAGCTCTAAGACAGCAAAGCGACTAAACACAAACACAGCAGCCAAAGAGTCCAGCAATAGAAAAGCAGAAAGCACCAGTACTGACTTTTAAGAATCACAAAAGAAAGCAAAAGCAAAGTCAACTTTGAATTCAGTTGTGGCAACTGAGTTGATTAATGTTAAGTGTTGTAAAAAAAAAACCAATGTTGTTGTGGACAAACAACACAAAATTGGAGTTGTCACAAATTTAACACATTAAATTCAAAATTTTAATTAATAATTTTTCAATATTTTGTTTAAAATTAATGGAAGTGTCGGGCGACGAGCAGCGGCGATTAAGGGGGTTCATACACGTGTGACAGGTCCAGGGGTTGGAACAGGACGATGTGTGAGTCAGGACAGATGTCACAGGCGGGGAGGTGGTCGCAGGCGGGGGGGATTCGCGGGGGGTCAAGGCACACAGCAGGGATTCAGCATCGGGCATTCAGGCACAAAACAAAAACATTACACTTTAACAAACAAAAACAAAATCTCTTCCAATCTCTCTCTCTCTCTCTCTCTCTCTCTCACTCTCTCTCTCTCTCTCTACTCCTCTCCTCTCTTCTCATTGTCACTTCCATTTTTTTTTTTTTTTTTTCAGTCCATTTTCTGTTTTTCCGTCATTTTTTTTGTTATTAGCCCGTTGTCTGTTCCTCTTCTGGTGGCCCGGCATCGTGGTTGAGGTGAGGTGGTGACTATTGTCTCCTTAATATGGCCGTCTCCCGTCTTTCCACCATAGCCGAACATATCTCCCATCTATTACCTCTCCCCATCCTCTGCCCCCCCTCCCCTCCCCTCCCCCCCCCCCCCCCACCCCCTCCCTCCCCCCCCCCCCCCCCCCCCGGCCCCCCAGGGGGGGCGACTCTCGCCACAGTGCGTCTGCGTCCCCCGGCATGCTCCTGGACGGTGACGAGACGACGTCAATAAGGTTGCGACGAGAAAGGCCAAGTGGCAACCTTTTGCAATTGGCTTTTGCTCTTCCTGGACTGCACCACCTTGCATTGGGTGCATGGTCACACATGGGGTGTGAAAGTGCCGTCCCAAAAAAGATACTTCAGACCCTCTCTAGCCACTTTTTTTCCTTCTCATTGTCTCTTCTTTTTGGAATTTTTTTTGCTCTCTGGCGTACTTTTGAGCTTTTTTGTGTTCTTATGTTCTTCTCTTCTATTGTGTGTTGGGATAGGACACGCACCCACCTTCGGTTTTCCGGCCACCTTCTTTTCTTCCTCCACCTTCTGTACGGGGTCAGGGGGGGGGGGGTGGGGCACAACACTGGCTCTGAACACAGGACGTCTTGATTCCTCTCCGAAAGGCAGTCTCGGCCTCGTCCAGCAGGCTTCGCTTCGGGGCAGCGGGTGGCTTCGGGTTAGGGAGAGAGAAGCTGCTGGAAGGAAAAATGGGGGGAAAAAAAACGTCTGTAATGCCAGCCCAACCAACACACTTACCTGGGGGCGGGGGCGGGGGGGGGGCGGCCTCATTCCGGATTCCCCCTTTTTGACCTTGGGGGGTTGACGTTTATACCGCCCGATCTATACCCAAGGTAGTCTGCATCTGGAGAGGTGGTGGGACACTTCTTGGGATTGGCCTGTTAGTCCCCCCCCCCCCGGGCGTGAAAAGGCGTCAGTCGAGGTCTGTCGGGGGGGGTCCCCACTCCTCCCCGTGTATTATTACATGTAGGTAGGTAGGCACGGCATATACACGGGGGGGGGGTAGGACCCCCGTTCCATAGTCTCTGAAGGTGGGGGGGGCCCCCGTGGAGCCCCGAATGTAGCATCTTAAAAAAAAAACCTTCTGGCGTGACGAATGCTGTCTTCTCCCTGGCCTCGGGCGCCAGAGGCACCTGCCAGTAACCCTTTGTCAGGTCCAGCGTGGTGATGAAATGGGCTTTTCCCAGGCGTTCGATGAGTTCGTCTATTCTAGGCATAGGATAGGCATTTAATTTTTTCGGAACCAGCACAATTGGACTACACCATTCACTATATGACTCCTCAATGATTCTGGCACTTAGCATGGCTTTTACCTCTGTTGCGATGGCTTCTCTTCTAGCCTCTGGGATCCGGTAAGGTCTCAGTTTTACCCGTTTACCTGGTTCCGTGATGATCTGGTGTTGGATCAGGTCGGTGTGTCCCGCCTCGGTAGAAAACACGTCCCTGTTCCGGTTGACAAGGTATTGGAGGTCCTGTCGCTGGGTCGGGGTTAGTTGCTCTCCCATCTGGACTTCGACAGTTTGCGTTTTCACAGCGACCTGAGGGGAGTTGATAGAAAACAGCACCTCACGGGCCACCCATTTTTTAAACAAATTTATATGATACACCTTAGTGGGGGGTCGTCTTCCAGGCTGTCGTACCCGGTAGTTGACTGGACCCACCTTTTCAATGACTTCGTAGGGTCCGTTCCATTTTGCTAAAAATTTACACTCCGAGGTAGGAACTAAGACAAGCACTTTATCTCCTGGGGCGAACTCCCTGGGTTGGACCCCGCGGTTGTAGACCCTCGCCTGTGCTGCTTGGGCCTCTGCCATGTGTTCTCTGACCATAGGCTAGATCGTCACCATCCGTTCTTTTACCTCCTCCATGTGCTCCACCATGGTTCGATAGGGAGACGGCTGCTGTTCCCAGGCCTCTTTGGCCAGGTCCAACAGTCCTCTGGGTTGTCTCCTGTACAGTAGCTCAAATGGGGAAAACCCAGTGGAGGCCTGGGGTACCTCTCGAATCGAAAAGAGTACGAACGGCAGCAGCTGGTCCCAGTTTCTCCCATCGGCCTCCATCGTCTTCTTGAGCATCTTTTTGAGGGTTTAGTTAAACCTCTCGACCAGCCCATCCATCTGAGGGTGATAAACAGAAGTACGTAATTGTGTTACCTTCATTAGTTGGCACAGATCCCTCATGATCCGTGACATGAATGGGGTGCCCTGGTCGGTTAGAATCTCTTCCGGCAGCCCGACCCAGGAGAAGAGCAACATCAGTTCCCTCGCAATCCCCTTGTGGCCATGGTTCTCAGTGGGATAGCCTCCGGGTACCTGGTGGCGTAGTCTACCACGACCAGGATGTACTGGTGCCCTCGGCTACTCCGGGATAGGGGTCCCACCAAGTCCATGCCGATCCTACTGAAGGGTATGGAAATAATTGGCAGAGGGATGAGAGGGCTCCTCAGGTGAGGACGAGGCGCCACCTGCTGGCAGTCAGGGCAGCTACAGCAGTAGTCCTCTATGGCCTTTTTGACCCCTGGCCAGTAGAACCGCGTCTTAATCCTCTCCAGGGTCTTCTCCACCCCTAGGTGGGCCCCCAGCAGGTGGGTGTGGGCGAGCTGTAAAACCGAGGAGATAAAGGGACGGGGCACTAACAATAGTTCCTGCTGCACCCCCGCCTTCATTACCACTTGATATAGCAGGTTATTTTTTATTACTCCGTCTAATAGTTTGCCATCCACTACTGACACCTGCTGGAGCGAGCTGGTGAGGTTGGCGTCCTCCAGCTGGGCTGTCCCGAATCTCCTGGTGAGAGGGGCTGGTAGCGGCTGGTCGTCAGGGTTTTTGGGGAACAGTTTGGCAACGTCGTCGTCCCCCTCTACGGGAGGGCTTTCCTCTTCCTCCCTAGCCGTCTCCCAAGCGGCCTCTTCAGCTGCTCTTGCCATCTCGCTGGCCACTCCCTCTGAGAGCGGCTCTGTGGAGGCCTCTGGATACACCTCCTGTAACCCACACAGCTGTTCTGGCTTTTGAGGGGGCTTTTTGGGTTTCTTTGACCTTCCACTCCCCGTTAGACCATGCCATAGCCCTGGGAAGACGTCGGCGTCCCTGCCGATGAGTACTTGAACAGGAAGGTCTGCGACAATTCCTGCGGGCCCGCTGTACCGCCCTCTGGTGGTTTGGAGGTCTAAGATAGTGGGGGGGTACTCCCGTGTCTCCCTGTGTATACACGTCACTGCGATCTTCTCTGACAGATGGGGACGTCTGGCAAAATCTGGCCGGACTAGGGTCACCGCACTTCCGGAGTCCAAGAGAGCCTTTGCGTCCTTTCCGTTGGCTTTCACAGGAGTGAAAGGAGACCCACGCTCTCCTGGGCCCAGCAGGCCGTCAGTAGCCTACAGGGTCGGCTTGTTTCGCTGGTTGAGGCTGTGGGCATGGGGACATCCTCCCGGTGAGGGCAGCTCCAGGCGATGTGGCCCTGTTCCCCACACTCATAACACCTCCTACTGTCGGCCGTCACGAGTGGCCGGCGCCTGGGTGGTTCGGCCGGGGCCTCTACTGCGGGGCCTCGAGAGTAGTCGTCCGTCCATGGACGTTCCCTAGGCCTGGTGATCGCTTCCGTTTTCACTGCCTGACCACTGCGCACCAATGCTTGGGACGCCTGATATCCTTCCATCGCCTCGACCAGCTCTTCCACATTCTTGGGGTTACTCTGACCTGCCAGTTTTTTTGCTTCGAAGGGGAGTGTGTGTAAAAACCGGTCCATAATCACCCTTTCGACGGCTCCCAGGGTTTTAGGCTCTGATACCAGCCATGCATTGGTGAGCCGGGTGAGCAGGTGCATTTGTGCTCGGGGTGAGACTGATGTCTCATATATCCAATCATGGTAGCGCTGCGCCCTAGTCAGCAGCGTGTATCCATGTCGCTGCAGAATTTCCTCCTTTAGCTCTTCAAAAGTCACCAGTTTACCCTCTGTTAGATCTTGATAGGTGGTCTGAGCCACACCCGTCAAAAATGGAGCCAGCAAATCTGCCCATTGTTCTTCTGGCCATTTCTCCCGCGGAGGAAAGTTTCGACATCGTCCGCGTCTGTTTGTTTTACCAAAAAGTGGGCAAGGTTTGCGCGTTTTATCAGAGCCGATTCTTTTTGCTCGACATGTGCGCTGTATAAACCTTTGAGCTCGGTTTGTAGAAAGTTCGTCTGCTCGATTTGTTTGGCCATAAAATGTTCCATGTTAAGTTGTTGTTGTTGCATTTTCTGCTGTTGGAGTTGCGTGCTTTGTTCATGTCTCTGCTGTTGTTCCTGGTTGCTTGCGACGAGTATAGCAAGGAGCTCTGAGAACATTGTGGGAGTTGTCATGATCTCTGCGGATTGAGTATTGTTGTTTTCAGTCAAAATGCGCTGCCCGCATTCTCCACCATATGTGGCAAACTCCGAGGTGGTTGGAGTTGTCACGCAACTGAAAACAATAACCTCAATGTCCACATCGCAACAATTCAATTTAAATTAATAATTTAATGCTGTTTTGGGGGAACGAGAGGTAGTGGTTAATGGGAGCGTCAGCCAGTCCGTAATCCGGGAGATTAGTCGTTGTACGATGCCAGGGTTCAGTACACGTAGACAGGTTCTCTTATGGTCCAGGACTGATGCAGGAGGAGGGTTGTCAGACAGGCGGGGGTCGGTAACGGGGCGGGTTCTCATTCAATCCGGGATTCGGGCACACAGCAGATTTCTCCTGACAAAACAGATCAAACACAGCGCTTTAACTTTCTCTCTCCAACAAATCCAATCTCCAATCTCCTCTCTCACTCTCTCACACTCTCTACTCCACCTTGGTTTCGCATAAGCTACTCCGTCTTCCGGTTGTTTGGCAGTCCATTTTCTAGGGCACCGATTAGCCCGTTGATTCGCTACAGCTGACTGGCCCGGCATCTTCTCCAGGTGCCGTGTATTTCCTTGTTGAGGTGGTGACTTCCGCAGAACTCCTAATATGGGCACGCCGTCTTTCCACATCAGCCGAACATATCTCCCATCTATTACCTCTCCGTGGTTCTGTCCCCGCCGGTTGCCACAGTGTCAAAAGTGTGTACGGTTTTGTGGCAATACCACAAACCTGCCGGAATGCATGAAAATAAGCCATATAAAAGAGCATGACGAGTTACAGCAGTAGCGATCAGAGAAGGGAAGGAAACGCAGGCAAATACCCCCACAACTGGAGCCAGAGTCAAGCAGAGTTCCCCGACAGAAACCTTTCAGAGAGGCAGGCATTATCCAGGTATACAGTGATAATATTAGTTTATTTTAACCTTTCGAACAGAAAGCAGGAAACACTGGTTATTTCTTGAGGAGAAGAACATTACAGTAATTGGCTGATGAATAGGTGTAGGCTATATCAGGCTTAGAATGGACACATTTTCAAACAATATCTGAATTCATTCTATCCATTTTGCATTAGTTCCGGATTTTACCAACTGCCCATTTTTTGCCCCTCTTAACTGATTTTCAAGAGCATTTTTGCCCCAAGCCCCTGTTAATTTCGAACCCTGCATTGCCTTCACAATCATGAAGGTCATGATACACAGGCAACTTTGAGGCAGTGAAAATGAGCAATTTTACCCACAAATGTAACCAGCATTAGCCTATTTTTTCACCATGCTTTTTTTTCTTAGAGCCCACCATGCTTTCCTCACTCATTAGCTTATCTCCATCCTTTTTGCAGGCAATATTTGCCATCTACATTGCCTCAAAATATTGCCTGTTTCATGGTCTTTAAGCTTTTCTTATAATTCAGTATACCAGTTATAAATATACCTTATGTTATCACAGGGTCAGCAGCATGTATTAGGTTTTAACTCCTCAAGTATTAAGTCACTTAGAAATACACTGCTCAAAGAAATTAAGGGAACACTTAATCATTACAGTATAACCCAGCCCTCCTGTCCCGTCCGGTCCCAGCCCTCCTGTCCCGTCCGGTCCCAGGCCTCCTGTCCCGTCCGGTCCCAGCCCTCCTGTCCCGTCCGGTCCCAGCCCTCCTGTCCCGTCCGGTCCCAGCCCTCCTGTCCCGTCCGGTCCCAGCCCTCCTGTCCCGTCCGGTCCCAGCCCTCCTGTCCCGTCCGGTCCCAGCCCTCCTGTCCCGTCCGGTCCCAGCCCTCCTGTCCCTTCCGGTCCCAGCCCTCCTGTCCTGTCCGGTCCCAGGCCTCCTGTCTCGTCCCGTTCCAGGCCTCCTGTCGAGCTGCAGAGCCAGCTAACCTCCTGTCCTGAGCTGCAGAGCCAGCTACCTGCCTGTTCTGAGCTGCAGAGCCAGCTAACCTCCTGTCCTGAGCTGCAGAGCCAGCTAACCTCCTGTCCTGAGCTGCAGAGCCAGCTAACCTCCTGTCCTGAGCTGCCGGGCCAGCTAACCTCCTGTCCTGAGCTGCCGAGCCAGCTAACCTCCTGTCCTGAGCAGCCGAGCCAGCTAACCTCCTGTCCTGAGCTGCCGAGCCAGCTAACCTCCTGTCCTGAGCTGCCGAGCCAGCTAACCTCCTGTCCTGAGCTGCCGAGCCAGCTAACCTCCTGTCCTGAGCTGCAGAGCCAGCTAACCTCCTGTCCTGAGCTGCAGAGCCAGCTAACCTCCTGTCCTAAGCTGCAGAGCCAGCTAACCTCCCTAAACATTTTTTTCTCTAGTTTTGCATTTTACTAGTGCCCTTATTGATTGCAATTCCATGAGACTGTTTAATGTAGCTAGCACAAGCTAATAGCACTGGTCCATAACATTATTTAAACTATGTATTCAATCAAACGTTTAAAATGAAACTTTTTGATTATGTTCAGCGGCACCAAATATTTTGAGGCCACGCCCTCAAAAATGGTAAAAGTTCCAGTATAAGATCTAATTAAATCTTTAAAAGTTATATATTTTCTTAATCATCATTGATTTCACTTGGCCGCTGTCGATGAGGCGCAGTGATCTGAGTAGTTCCTATGTAAATTTCATCAGAGGTATTCTGCCTTGTTATTTGGTACGCTAGTCATCATCGAAATTAATATAGCCTGAAACCTTCAGAATCCATTTATTCCGAGACTTTTAATGTTATAAGGCGGGATTTATCCAGTGTCCAGACTCCAGCTAAATAAATATGCGGTCTGTTTCTAATTGATTTTACCTGGTGTTTTTTGCACGATTTCTCTTAGACTGCTTGAAAAAACATTTGGTCAGCCCGCCTAAGACATTTCAATGCAGGAAAAACCCTGGTTTTGAGACTAGGGCAGGCAGTAAATGAACCATGGTCCAAGGCCAGTAGTACCACCCTGGTCCCTCTTTATTCTGGTATAGGCTAACCCTGAATCTCCAAAACTGCTAAACTGTGTCTCCTTGGACAGCAGCACCATCAAATGTATCACTATTCCAACAATATAAACTCAAAGGTATCATTAACAGGAGTTTGTACATACCTTTGGAATACTGTTTCACTACCTGGTCATATGTAACACCAGCAGAACAGACACACTGCACTACCTGGTCATATGTAACACCAGCAGAACAGACACTGCACTACCTGGTCATATGTAACACCAGCAGAACAGACACACTGCACTACCTGGTCATATGTAACACCAGCGGAACAGACACTGCACTACCTGGTCATATGTAACACCAGCAGAACAGACACACTGCACTACCTGCTCATATGTAACACCAGCAGAACAGACACACTGCACTACCTGCTCATATGTAACACCAGCAGAACAGACACTGCACTACCTGGTCATATGTAACACCAGCGGAACAGACACTGCACTACCTGGTCATATGTAACACCAGCGGAACAGACACTGCACTACCTGGTCATATGTAACACCAGCAGAACAGACAAACTGCACTACCTGCTCATATGTAACACCAGCAGAACAGACACACTGCACTACCTGCTCATATGTAACACCAGCAGAACAGACACTGCACTACCTGGTCATATGTAACACCAGCAGAACAGACACACTGCACGACCTGCTCATATGTAACACCAGCAGAACAGACACACTGCACCACCTGCTCATATGTAACACCAGCAGAACAGATGCACTGCACTACTTGGTCATATGTAACACCAGCAGCACAGACACACTGCACTACCTGCTCATATGTAACACCAGCAGAACAGACACACTGCACCACCTGCTCATATGTAACACCAGCAGAACAGACGCACTGCACTACTTGGTCATATGTAACACCAGCAGCACAGACACACTGCACTACCTGCTCATATGTAACACCAGCAGAACAGACACACTGCATTACCTGCTCATATATAACTTATTTGCCTTCTTGTTTTTAGAGTGAATCAGCCTTTAGCTGTATTTGCTTGCGAAGTCTTGCAGTTGGAGAGTGTAGCACAGACATCTTACTTGGAACATTACAGACCTTGAAATCTCAATTGAAATCTTAATCACTGAACACTGTCAGTGTTACATTTCAAATATTGCATGTTTTATTTTACCTAATACTATTATACTATAATATATCAGCTCTTCTTTTGCAGACTGAACAGCTGTGACCTCACAGAGGAGTCCTGTGATATTGTGGCCTCAGCTCTCCAGTTATCAAACTCACCCCTGAGAGATCTGGACCTCAGTTACAATAACCTGGGAGATTCAGGAGTGGAGCTGCTCTGTGCTGGACTGATGAGTCCAAACTGTAAACTACAGAGACTGGGGTGAGTAGTGTTGCGTACTGTGTGACTTTAGGTCACTAGAACTAATGGTTATGAATGTGTAAGAGTTTCATTTTGTTGCAGGGAGGACAATAATTTTATAACTCCATTACTTTTCAAAACCTCTTACCTGAATGTTTATGGCCCTATTTCTGAACACCTGGGCGCAAGTGGAATTGCTCATTTCGTCTCACACAAACCCAATATTTTTCACCTACACCAATTTTGATAGTTTTGTGGTCTGCAGTAAACCCATTTGCATCAACATGGGTTGTGTGGTGCAATAGGGGGGTGTCAATAGATACATGCACGTTTGGTGTTGAATAATGCGTGTTTAAACCAACCCCGGCCAGGTTTTAACTCAAACAATGGCACATTGTGCTATTTTGGTGCCATTGTGAATGTGCCACACATAATGCATGAACACTTAACACAGGTGTGAGAAATATTTAGTTTATTTCAATTTGACTAATATAAATGCAATCTGTGTTCAATTATGCAGGCCAATGCCAACTATTTAGCCAATGCATCTGTATGGAGTTCATAGTGTAAGCTACTTGAATGAGAGACAAGGAAGGTGGAAGACCGGCTCTTACTTACTCCATACATTGAGCCCAGAACGCACAGGCAACTTACTTTTAATTACGTGTTTGGCAGGGCTAGTTCAATGATTGAACCAACCTTAGGCATATAAAAAATGCGTTTGGATGGGTCGGGTGGTACATGATAATCAGGGTGGGAAATTAACTTTCTGACCTAACAGCCACAGTGGCTGGTAGATGCTAAATTTGACTAGCCACCCCAAAATTTTACCAGACACCTTTTCTTTCTGTTTTTTGCTAGAATAATGTTTCAGATACCTTACAGAAAATGCATACTCATGTATAGTAGCTGTAATAAAATGGTAGGCTATTTATTAGGCTATATCATGTATTATGGGTCAAACAGTAAAACATTGTGTATACATTTATTAATTAGCCTACATTTAATATTATAGATCGATATAAATTATTTATTAGCCTACTTAATACTATAGGCTACGTCAGCTAACATTTGCTGTTTTTCTGAACGAATACAAATAACGTTAGAGCGAGCTGTCTGGAGCTGTCACTTTTACCTCATAGCGTAGGCTATTAGTCAGTTTGTTTTGTTTTACTGTGCAACACAGCAGGTCTTGCTAGAATAGTATTCAATATTTGAATATCAATATTCAATATTTTAGAAACATTTATGTTAATAACATCGAGCTTTTAAACAGGTATCAATCGCGACAGTATTATGATTATATAGAGCTAGTCAGTGATGCAATCACTTCATCAACCAACAAAAACAATGCAATGAGATCAAGGTCTTGCCAAATCTATGCTAGGCTAGGCTACTTGGCCACAGGTAAAATGCAGCAATGCAGCGCAGATGAACTTGGAATATCTCATTCATCTGTCATTAGAATATTACACCAAACAATAGATTCCCTCTGCAGACCCCGCACCATCCGACAATTCATACGGTTTGCTGGTGATGTTCACCAATTCCAAAAAAAGTAGTCTTCTTCCTTATTCTATAGCCTAAGTAAGCCTGTTCATGAAACACAACATCATCCATAGCGAGGTCAACCCCACCCTTTCTCTTAGCTTAAAAGTTATCCTCATTCCTTACTAAAAGTTGGTCTCAGCAGCTTTGTGAATAGATTTTAAGATGAAATAAATAGGAACTTGTTGTGCCACACAGGAGAACTCGTAATGGTAAGATAAAATGTGTTGTGAATACAGCCCCTGAAGTCTTTTTTTTGTATCCATATTGCTACACGCCACAGTGGCGGTAGGTTTGATACATTTACCCGACAATTCTGAAATCTACCTGCATTTGGCGGGTGGCGGGTGCTAATTTCCCACGCTGATTATAATACTGCCCTCAAAGTCAGTGCATTATTTGTGGTGTGCTGTGTTCTATACTACATAGCCATACACTTTGGATGTGACATAGACCTCTCAGAGGACACATTACAGGACTTGGATACGGAGAGAGACAGAGTAGCATGTGATGATTATGATGGAGATTACAGAGGCACAGAGTGCATGAGAGAGCAGGGACTGGTTGTGATGGAGATTACAGAGGCACAGAGTGCATGAGAGAGCAGGGACTGGTTGTGATGGAGATTACAGAGGCACAGAGTGCATGAGAGAGCAGGGACTGGCTGTGATGGAGATTACAGAGGCACAGAGTGCATGAGAGAGCAGGGACTGGTTGTGATGGAGATTACAGAGGCACAGAGTGCATGAGAGAGCAGGGACTGGTTGTGATGGAGATTACAGAGGCACAGAGTGCATGAGAGAGCAGGGACTGGTTGTGATGGAGATTACAGAGGCACAGAGTGCATGAGAGAGCAGGGACTGGTTGTGATGGAGATTACAGAGGCACAGAGTGCATGAGAGAGCAGGGACTGGTTGTGATGGAGATTACAGAGGCACAGAGTGCATGAGAGAGCAGGGACTGCTTGTGATGGAGATTACAGAGGCACAGAGTGCATGAGAGAGCAGGGACTGGTTGTGATGGAGATTACAGAGGCACAGAGTGCATGAGAGAGCAGGGACTGGTTGTGATGGAGATTACAGAGGCACAGAGTGCATGAGAGAGCAGGGACTGGTTGTGATGGAGATTACAGAGGCACAGAGTGCATGAAAGAGCAGGGACTGGTTGTGATGGAGATTACAGAGGCACAGAGTGCATGAAAGAGCAGGGACTGGTTGTGATGGAGAGTACAGAGGCACAGAGTGCATGAGAGAGCAGGGACTGGTTGTGATGGAGATTACAGAGGCACAGAGTGCATGAGAGAGCAGGGACTGGTTGTGATAGAGATTACAGAGGCACAGAGTGCATGAGAGAGCAGGGACTGGTTGTGATGGAGATTACAGAGGCACAGAGTGCATGAGAGAGCAGGGACTGGTTGGCTGCGGAGCAGTTTCCCTCTTGAGTGTACATTCATCTTATCAAGTGCATGTCTGAAAATGAATGAAACTTAGATAAAGTGGTGAATAGTGGTATTAAATACAAATAATAGACAGCAAAGAAACAAAAAGCTGGAGTAAATTCTAACTAAATGCAGGTGTCTCTGCCAGCTACCTCCTGCTCCTGGCCAACATTCCAAGTAGCAATTAATGCGAGTGTAATGGAGTGGCCATAACACACCGCAATATGTAATATTTTGTCACAAGTATTAATACGTGGAAAGGAAGATAGGGTTTTTTTTAAGGATAGATAGAAGGTAGATGTGGAAGAGGGAAATGGTAATCAGGGTGGAGAAGGGGAGGAGAGGTATTTCCTGAATAGATTGGTCTTCAGGTAATGCTGGAAGGAAGGGAGGGACTCTGTCCTGACTGAGATGTGCGGGTCATTTCAACATTGGGGGGCCAGCAGGGAGAAGAGTTGAGGCCTGGAGGAGTGATGACCAGGTCGTCACAAGGAGGGGAGAGCTAGGCGCCTGGTGGCAGCAGAGCGAAGAGCACAGGTTGGGGTGTAGGGCTGGCACAAGGCCTGAAGGTATGGGGGTGCAGCTCCTTTAGCAGCCCTGTACTCCAACATCAGGGGTTTGAATCTGATGCGGGCAGCCACCGGGAGCCAGTGGAGGGAACGCAGGAGGGGGGAGACATGGGTAAATATGGGGAGGTTGAAAGCCAGGCAGGCTGCGGCATTCTGGATGAGCTGAAGGGGCTGGAGAGAGTGCTGTGGAAGCCCGGCCAGGAGGGAGATGACAAGAGCCTGAACCAACAGCTGGGCAGCATCCCTGGTGAGGAAGGGTGTGTGTTATTCTCATCCAACCAGCCTCTATGATAACAACTTAGTCATTCACACATCAAAGACAAAAATAATATTTGTATTTGGTTCAAATCATTCAGTCTGGAACCACAGCTGAACTTTTTTATGAATTAAATGTCTATTCTACATGGAAAGGAAACCAAGCTTCTTGGTCTGTCATCAACATACAAACCCCAATTTCAAAAAAGTTGGGACATTATGTAAAATGCACATAAAAGCAGTGATTTGCAAATTCTCTTTTACATATATTTCATTGAAAACGGTACAAAGAAAATATATTGAATGTTTTACCTTATTAACTTTATAGATTTTTGTAATTATATGCTAATTCCGAATTTGATGCCTGCAACATGTTCCAAAAAAGTTGGGACAGGGGCAAAAAAAAAAAGACTGGGAAGTTCAAAAAACACCTGTTTGGAACATTCCACAGGTAAACAGGTGATGCTTTCATGACTGGGTATAAAAGGATATCAAAAGACTTGATATCTTATTTCCAGGTACTCTTACAAGCGATACTATAACCTATCTGCATTTGAATGGATCTCTATGGAAATTAGGGGGTGGGACTAGAAAATATGGCTGTAAATTACACGGGAATAGTATGGAACCCATGGTTAGCTAAATGGCTGTAAGTCATCAATGGTCTGCGGTATCAAACGAGCCTCAAACCATCACTCTGCTGCCAGATATGCAGTAGATATGGATGGATCACTGGAAGGGTTGTTTCTCCTGACTTTTCCATAGAGTTCAGTTGGAAATTGATTATCCTACACACATTGAAAACATTGTAAATAAATTGGATAAAGGACTATCTGTTTTAAGGCATTGTTGCAAATATCTAACACCTGAGTCCACTTGGCAGGTCTTGAGTGCTCTGGTTCTGTCTAAACTTGACTAATGCAGTGACTGCATGGAATTCCCTACCTTCCCATATTATCAAAATAACAAGAAAATGTTTATTTTAAAACAAATAAGGTTATACGTGTATGACATCATGTGGCGCTGTAATGACATTACATTACATTACAGGCATTTAGCAGACGCTCTTATCCAGAGCAACTTACACAACTTCTTATTACATTTATCCATTCATACAGCTGGATACATACGGAAGCAATTCAGGTTAAGTACCTTGCTCAAGGGTACAACGGCAGTGTCATACCTGGGAATCGAACCTGCAACCTTTCAGTTACAAGTCCAGTTCCTTAACCATTATACTACACTGCTGTGTCTGGCTTTTGTCTTTTGTTTTTTTCATGCGCTCTGTGTCTGTTGTGGTACGGGGAAGCGGATGGAGATTTTTCGGGGCACTCCTGCTGCTCGTTTTTGTAATATTGACAAATTGTCTAGCGGGCATGATTTTGTTTGTGGTTGTCACCATGGAGACGCATTCGCATTATGCTCGGGAATGTCCGTTGGATCTGCAGCCACAGAGTTTACCATCGCTCTTCACCGTAGTTGAAGATGTCAGGACTGATCCGGGAGTGCGGGCACTCTTCAGAAGGCCACCAGGGAAGGAGAATATAATGCGGTGGAGTGAGGCGGCGCGACTGGGAAGGCTGTGCTCCGTTTCGACAGTGAACAGAGACCGCAGCGCTGCATGTATGGAGGAAAGGCGGAGGCGGAGTTTGTGTGTTGGACTTATGACACTGGACATATCGGGACAGCGGGGGCTGTTTCTAATCATGGCTATTCCACTTTAATTCACTTTAATTCACTTAAGTCACTTAAGTCACTTGATTAATGCAATGATTATATTGTATGTTTTTATTTGATATGTTTGTTTGTGTGTTGTGGGTCTGCCCCACTGTCTATGTCTTTTTTGTTGTTGCTGGGGCTACAACTGGAGTTCCCGAAAGGGAAATAAAAGTTATTCTATTCTACTCTATTCTATTCTATTCTATACTGAGGAGCATGGCACCTTTTGAGCAATTAAACTCACATTGGAACAAAATTAAACGGTCAGCATGAAATGGTATCAGAGCTATTAAAATAGTTGAAAGTCTGTAATTGTCCTTAGCTATACTGTACAAAGCAGTACCATCTTTAATAATGCTCATGTGAAAAAAGCAAAGTCTGGTCCATAGACTTGCCTAACGCGGTAATAAAAAGCCGCCCATTTTGACAAGATGGCGCATTTGATTGACATGCAATATAACCAACCACAGACTGTCTACAGTCGATTCAGAAACATCGCTACAAGAAGAACAGATCCGCATGAAACAAATGTGATTTGCACAAATGGCACGGCGATCTCCAGTAAAACAGTCCATCAGTTTCCCACAGTCCAACCAGCTTATGCAAGCCTATGCATCACACGCACCAAAATAAACAAGTGTAATTATTATGTAATCATACCATGTCAGGAAAAAAGTGAGATTGCGAATACAAGCGGCCAAAATGGGGTTTCTCTGTAGGGTGGTAGGGCTTACTCTCCTGGATAGGGTGAAGAGCTCAGTCATCCGGGAGGATCTCGGAGTACAGCCGCTGCTCCTCCGCATTGAGAGGAGTCAGTTGAGGTGGTTCGGACATCTGGTAAGGATGTCCCCTGGGCGTCTCCCTATGGAGGTGTACCAGGCACGTCCAGCTGGGAGGAGACCCCGGGGTAGACCCAGAACTTGCTGGAGGGGTTATATCTCCCAGCTGGCCTGGGATCGCCTAGGGGTCCCCCTGGAGGAGTTGGAGGAAGTTGCTGGGGTGAGGGCTAGGGATCTCCCCCGGAGGAGGTGCAGGAAGTTGCTGGGGTGAGGGCTAGGGATCACCCCAGAGGAGTTGGAGGAAGTTGCTGGGGTGAGGGATAGGAGTCCCCCCGGAGGAGTTGGAGGAAGTTGCTGGGGTGAGGGCTAGGGATCTCCCCCGGAGGAGGTGCAGGAAGTTGCTGGGGTGAGGGCTAGGGATCCCCCGGAGGAGTTGGAGGAAGTTTCTGGGGTGATGGATGTCTGGGCCACTCTGGGCCATTATTATTATTTTAATATTTGGTCGCATATCCTTTGCATGCCATGACTGTGACCCAACAACATCAAAAGACTCTTGATATCTTATTTTCTGGTACTCTTACAAGCGATACTATAACGTCTTTGCATTTGAATGGATCTCTATGGGAATTACGGGGTGGGACTAGATTTAGCTGTAAATTACACTGGAACAGTATGGAACACATAGTTGGCTAAATGGCTCTAAGTCATCAAGGGTCTGATGTATTAAACAAGCCTTAAACCATCACACTGCTGCCAGAAATACACTAGATATGGATGGATAACTTGAAGGGTTTCTTCTCTTGACTTATTTTTTCATAGAGTTCAATAGGAAAATTATTATATAACACAAAGATATTCATGGAATACAGGGTCAAGCGTGGCCAGAGAATACCACATGGCTACATGGTTTCCTTTTCCATTTTAAATTTTGAATGCAAATCTGTTACATTCGATTGAAATCATCAATTGAAAGTCTTAAGGTTGATGGTTGTTCAGCCTGCCAGTTTGTGATTGATTTTTGGCCCCGTTTTAGATTCAAGCATAGGCCAGGGTGTTACCACTAGTCTTCTCACATGGAAGTAATATTTTGCCTAAATCTAATCGCACAACTGCAGAAATGTAATTATTGTACTAAGATTATTCAACTCTTGTTGTTAAAAGCAGGATCAAATGTATCTTTTCGAGGAAGTAGTCGATAGTTGAGTGGAATTAACTGCAAGAACATTCATTCAAGAGGCTGAAACTCTGAACATTTTAATAAAAGTATATTGGCGCTTGGCCCTGTTTTGAGCAATATAAGGTCACATTAATTAATAAGTGAATTCTCAGCAATTGGATAAGCCGTCCTGAAGGAGTCTGACCCCCTACTCCCCTCCTTCCAAACTTTACCTCACATCACCCAATCAAAGGTCCTCAATGCTTGGGGAGAAAGGTATTTATGGTGGAGCCGAAGGAGAAACATGGCTTTTTCTTACTTGGGTTTTTTATTGTTTTGTGGGCCAACTAAGTTGTGGAGCGTTAAAGCTCTGAGTGTCACGCTGCAGAGTGGAGTCTACAGACGGAGACAAAGATTTTTTTCATGGCCTTTGGAGTTTAGACAACTTGTTCCTTTTGCGCTGGAGGAGGGTAATACTGGCAATTTCTGGCTTATCGATCTCTCTATTTTCTGGTGATCTCAATTCAATTCGTATAATTAACGGAGTTTCAGATAGAAAAAAACTACACTACCCAGAATCCCCAGTCGTACAGAATAGCCAGCTCCTGCTTTTGCTAGCTAAACAAAGTAGCTACCGGCCGCTCTGCTAGCGAAAATGGCTATCACTCGGTCTGCTCTTGTAACTTATTATGGAAGTAGCTACTGACCGCTCTGCTAGCAAAAATAGTTATCACTTTGTCTTATTATGGAAGTGAAACTAAGAGCATCACCAAGAGCGAGAATCACTATCAGTTTGGCTATGTCGAAAGTGTCAGCTTTATGGCTTTCACTTCAGCCATGGTGGTGAGCAAGTGAGTAGCCCAGATTTGTAGTCAAGGAAACCATTTTTTTTAAAAAAAATTTTTTAAATGTGTTTGTTGTTTATTTGTTAGACATAATTTCAAATGACCAATTTTATAAATTATTTTGAAATGTCACAACTTCTCTCTTGGGTGTTTTGAACGTGTAGCTGCTTGAATATAAAAAAAACATTTTCAGTCCATTGACTCACATTGTATTTTTTCCGAAAAGTGGCACCAGACATTCGTCACCAAAGTGGGCGGAACTACGGAACTCTATAGGAACTGTAGAAGGTGGGAGGGGCCAGGCAGTGAAGCACCCGGAAGTATGCTTGCTGAGCGCAAAAGAGCTTTCTGCCCATTGAAATCAATGAAGAAAACCAAGCTGATTTGACAGCCAAAGAAAACCTAATCGGTCAATGTCTTGTGATCATTCATTATGTGCAGCAGTTTGCGAAACAATGATTGTTTTGGCCCAGAAGTGTTGTCGAAAAATATTTTCCGAAAAATGTAACATACTTTCATAGTCTGCTTTTCAGATGAAACGTGACGACCGTTAATCAAGTTTAAAAATATTCTCGGGGAAGTTTAATTTTGCTGTCAAAGGTCTGATATTTCCCATTCATTTTAATGGGAGCTCCAATCTTTTGCGGTCACAACACAGTGACACGTGCAGTACAGGCTTACTTCTGGGTTCTTCAAAACGACGGTTGGCTGAGGGCGTACTTTCCTGTCTAGTTAATATGTCTATGCTGCCTACAGGGATCGTATTCGGTCATGGTCTGAGCCTCAGCAATGCCTAGCCATTATGGCTGCTGCATTCTAAATTTTTAGATTGATCCTGTCAATGTGCAAACTTCGAATAGAACACAGTATTTTACCTATTGAACAGAATTATTTGTTATTGAGGATAGATGGCCTAGATGACACACCTGCTGGTTCTGTTCACTATTAGACCAACGTCAAACAATATTGATGGAAATATTAATTATTTATTTCCAGTGCTTTTCAGTTTGGTTAACAGGACTGTTACATTGGTGATGTGTAATAGTGAAAACGGTTTTCCATAAAAATCAGCTCTTGCATGTTAGATATGTAAAAATTAACAATAAACATAATCACTGGTAATTTATATAGAAACAGCAAAACAAAACATTGACCGAAAATTCCCACTCCCCGATGTTGGTATAGGTGGTCTGTTATTTTAGATTAATTTTAAAACATAGGCTAAATATAACTATATAAATATAGCCATCTAGACCCATGTAAAACCATGTATTTTTTATTTTTTATTCTCAGAATGAATTGTGTAATGTGCTGCAAATTAGTTTTTGTTTGTTGAAAATGTTTATTTTTCTTAGACTCTTTGTTCTTTTTAAAACTTTTTTGTTCAGCTATGGAATAACAGGTGAAATCGGTTGGGTTTTAATTGCTGAGAGTATGGAAACCTGGTCGCAGTCATTAAAAATATGAAGAACGAAGAATAGAGTTAAAAATTCAGTTAAAGGCCGCCGTGGAGGCGCAGTGGTAAAAGCGCAGACTTTCAGTCTGTGCAGTTGCACACTGAGGATCGGGGTTCGCGCCTCTGGTCCTGCTAGATCCGAGTATAGCCGGTGCCTTAAGGGAGTGGCAATTGGGCAGCTGCTCCCAGGTTGGGGGGAGGGACTCGGCGAGGGAAAATCGTCGCGCACAAGCGGCCCTGGGCCAGATGGAATCACGCTCAGGAGTTAGTCACGCCTTCCTACTACCAGCTGACGGGGCTGTGTAGCAGTGAATTCTCAAGCGGTTGCTACATGGGGAATTGAATAACATAGGGGTACAATTGCTTACGAAATTGGAAGAAAACAGGGAAAAATCTGAAATAAAATATAATTCAGTTAAAATGGAGAAGTTTAAATTAATCTCTATTTTTTTAACTGCATTGAAAAAACCTTATGCACGGCGAATCCCCAGGACTGTAGGCTATTTGGAAAACAATAAATGCAATATTCACTGGACAACTTTTAGAACTTTTTTCAGTCAAAACCATTCCATTCACTTAGTCTATAGATGAAGAGAGCTGTATTATAATGTTCCACCTGTCTTATGATCCAGACATCTGGAGCTCATTTTTAGTACTCCAAATGTCCGTCTGCAGTGCGTGTTTTTGGGAATTTTCCATTGAATGATAATTCACGCATTTAGGTTCCCTTTAGGTGTGAATGGCATTTTGCGCATTAGGCATGATAGGGATGCCTATCAGCAAAGTTTTTAATGGATAGCCATTGTCCCCTAGCAGAAGATTGCGCCCCCCCCCCCCCCCTCCCAAAAAAGATTACAGGAAATATTGGCCAATATAGAGTCATAGCTTGATCCAGGATAATTTGCGAGTACAAAATATACATTATATGTAGCATCGTAAGTCACCTGAATGTTGATGGAGTGGGCTCTCTGGACAGTAAAATGACAACTGCGTTAGTCTGAAACTTGCAAAGACACTAGTGTTTGGGTTACCGCCGCTTAGCGCCGAGTGTAAGATAGAGCCCTATATGTGCAGTGCCACAAAAAATGTCATTGATGGGTGTGCGAGAATTAAGAGAGAGAACTTCTCAAGTGTGGGATGCATGTTGTAAATGCACTTTCACACAATTATTCTTGTTTTCTGTCATTATAATTATGAAGTCATAGGCTACGCTTGTTTTGTGTGCCAATTTGATGCTTCAATGTGGTAACTGGTCTCAGGCAGTCTCTCCCTCAGTGAATAAAGCATTTTAGCCAACTTCCGTCTTTTTCGATGCGATCATCATCCGATTACGAGTATCAGGGTCCCCCATACAGATACAAGTACGATTACGAGTATAGCGAGGTCGGCACACCCCTAGGGCCGGATTTACTAAAGGATTGCGACTGCTTTTCCGACGCAAAAGCAGTCGCTGAAAAGTCACAACATCTACATCGGATTTACTAAACGGTTGCAATGGGCAAAAATTATTAGGATGTAATTTGCGAGGGTAACGTCACTGTGCAACTTTCCTTTTGACGCATAGTTAAATGTCTTCATGCATATGTATAACTGGAGTGAAAGCGCTAAAACAGGGCGATTATGTAAATTAGGCCAATTAAGTATTCCGTCTGATTTATTAAAGCAGGCATTAATAGCGACTCTCCACTTTGCGTGAGAAGTTTCTCCTGAAAGCAGGCGTAATTTGTCTGCACTGATATAGCCTAGAGCTCACACACAGGATGCAAGAGAAGGGTGTCAGGCTGTAGGATGAATGCATCCTCTAATGCATAGCACTTGAAAGGAGATTTAAAACATGTTTCTACTAATCACTTCTCATGTTCAGATATAGGCTAATATGACAGTATATTTGTTTTACTGAAAGGACGCGAGACTTATATTGCAGTCATCAGCTAGCAATTATTATAAAAACGCAGTTCTGAATTTAAACCATTGTTGTGCCTATATGCTTCAGTAGGGCTTACAGTATAATTAATTGTGAATGCAGTTACCTTCCGACGCTCTGTGGTTTACTTCCGTCACAAGTTCACCTTTGTCTATTCCTCCCACTCCCACGTCATTCTCATTTTGCATACATTCCATTTTTTTTCTATCTGTGTTAATAGGCCATTCTTTCTTTAGTTGGACCACCACCTGTGTCATTTTCCCGCATTATGTTGAAGGCCATCTTTTCTTTACATCCACTCGGCCTAATAAATAAATTTTGGATGTGATGTCATTCAGAAATTTTCTCATCTCAGTTAGTGTACATGCTGTAATTCAGCATTGTGAACCGTACCTACATTTTTTGTTTAGTTTTTCTTGTGGTTATATCGCGACTTGTGCCTGCATGGTTTCTCCGTATCCATTTATTAGCGCATTGTTATAGATATCTCCTACAGCATGTTTATATGTGTCTCCTACCGCAAAAATTGCGAATGGGGGCATTTAATTCCTTTGATTGCGTAATTAGGTGATGGTAAATCGGTCGTTAATGTGGCGGTATCTGCGACCGCAAAAAAGTCGCAATATAGGTTATAGTTTTACGCTGTGACTGTGTCCTTCGTAAATCCGGCCCCTAGTGTTTATGGCTGTTTTATAGTCACAAAGTGACTATACGTGCAGCCCTTCTGTGAATCCGCCCCCCAGACGTTAGACCAGCAGGGCATAACACAAGTTACAATATAAGAAAGGGGGCTATTTGAGTCAGAATTATATCTGTAGAACTGTAAGAATTCAGTCTGGCAGGACGTATAATTTTCAGGTCCAAAGTGCTGCAGTTGGCGAGTGTAGCAGACATCTTCATAGCATCGCAGACCTTGAAATCTCAATTTAAACTTCATCACTGAACTCTATCAGTGTTACATTTCAAATATTACATGTTTTATTTTACCTAATATTATTATACTATAATATATCAACGCTTCTTTGGACACTGAACACTATCACGTTATATTTCAATTATGACGTGTTATATTACACAATTTAATTTAACTATATCAACTCTTCTTTTGCAGATTGAACAGCTGTGACCTCACAAATAAGTCCTGTGACATTGTGGCCTCAGCTCTCCAGTCATCAAACTCACCCCTGAGAGATCTGGACCTCAGCTTCAATGACCTGGGAGATTCAGGAGTGAAGCTGCTCTGTAATGGACTGATGAGTCCATACTGTAAACTGCAGAGACTGGTGTGAGTAGTACTGCGTGGTCTTAACTAAGGGGGAACACAAGGGGACACCTCACTGCCATATAGTGCAAAGGCTCATTATATAGCAGGAACACAAGGGGACACCTCACTGCCATATAGTGCAAAGGCTCATTATATAGCAGGAACACAAGGGGACACCTCACTGCCATATAGTGCACAGGCTCATTATATAGCAGGAACACAAGGGGACACCTCACTGTCATATAGTGCACAGGCTCATTATATAGCAGGAACACAAGGAGACACCTCACTGTCATATAGTGCACAGACTCATTATATAGCAGGAATACAAGGGGACACCTAACTGCCATATAGTGCACAGGCTCAGTATCTAGCAGGAACACAAGGGGACACCTCACTGTCATATAGTGCACAGGCTCAGTATATAGCAAGAACACACGGAGAAACCTCACTGTTATATAGTGCACAGGCTCATTATATAGCAGGAACACAAGGTGACACCTCACTGTCATATAGTGCACAGGCTCATTATATAGCAGGAACACAAGGGGACACCTCACTGCCATATAGTGCACAGGCTCATTATATAGCAGGAACACAAGGGGACACCTCACTGTCATATAGTGCACAGGCTCATTATATAGCAGGAACACAAGGAGACACCTCACTGTCATATAGTGCACAGACTCATTATATAGCAGGAATACAAGGGGACACCTAACTGCCATATAGTGCACAGGCTCAGTATCTAGCAGGAACACAAGGGGACACCTCACTGTCATATAGTGCACAGGCTCAGTATATAGCAAGAACACACGGAGAAACCTCACTGTTATATAGTGCACAGGCTCATTATATAGCAGGAACACAAGGAGACGCCTCACTGCCATATAGTGCACAGGCTCATTATATAGCAGGAACACAAGGGGACACCTCACTGTCATATAGTGCACAGGCTCATTATATAGCAGGAACACAACGGGAAACCTCACTGTCATATAGTGCACAGGCTCATTATATAGCAGGAACACAACGGGAAACCTCACTGTCATATAGTGCACAGGCTCATTATATAGCAGGAACACAAGGTGACACCTCACTGTCATATAGTGCACAGGCTCATTATATAGCAGGAACACAAGGGGACACCTCACTGCCATATAGTGCACAGGCTCATTATATAGCAGGAACACAAAGAGAAACCTAACTGTCATATAGTGCAGAGGCTCATTATATAGCAGGAACACAAGGTGACACCTCACTGTCATATAGTGCACAGGCTCATTATATAGCAGGAACACAAGGTGACACCTCACTGTCATATAGTGCACAGGCTCATTATATAGCAGGAACACAAGGGGACACCTCACTGCCATATAGTGCACAGGCTCATTATATAGCAGGAACACAAGGAGAAACCGCACTGCCATATAGTGCACAGGCTCATTATATAGCAGGAACACAAGGTGACACCTCACTGTCATATAGTGCACAGGCTCATTATATAGCAGGAACACAAGGAGACACCTCACTGTCATATAGTGCACAGGCTCATTATATAGCAGGAACACAACGGGAAACCTCACTGTCATATAGTGCACAGGCTCATTATATAGCAGGAACACAACGGGAAACCTCACTGTCATATAGTGCACAGGCTCATTATATAGCAGGAACACAAGGTGACACCTCACTGTCATATAGTGCACAGGCTCATTATATAGCAGGAACACAAGGGGACACCTCACTGCCATATAGTGCACAGGCTCATTATATAGCAGGAACACAAAGAGAAACCTAACTGTCATATAGTGCAGAGGCTCATTATATAGCAGGAACACAAGGTGACACCTCACTGTCATATAGTGCACAGGCTCATTATATAGCAGGAACACAAGGTGACACCTCACTGTCATATAGTGCACAGGCTCATTATATAGCAGGAACACAAGGGGACACCTCACTGCCATATAGTGCACAGGCTCATTATATAGCAGGAACACAAGGAGAAACCGCACTGCCATATAGTGCACAGGCTCATTATATAGCAGGAACACAAGGTGACACCTCACTGTCATATAGTGCACAGGCTCATTATATAGCAGGAACACAAGGAGACACCTCACTGTCATATAGTGCACAGGCTCATTATATAGCAGGAACACAAGGAGACACCTCACTGTCATATAGTGCACAGGCTCATTATATAGCAGGAACACAATGGGAAACCTCACTGCCATATAGTGCACAGGCTCAGTATATAGCAGGAACACAAGGAGACACCTCACTGCCATTTTGTGCACAGGCTCATTATATAGCAGGAACACAAGAATCATCTCACTGTCATATTGTGCACAGGCTCATTATATAGCAGGAACAATATCAATACTCGTTTTAATTCAGGACTTAGACAGTCCTTTTTTGGCTATACGTGAGTAACTTTGCAACTTTTTCAACTTTACGTTGAAAACGTTTTTTGTTAAGATCATTTATTTTTGTAGTGTGTTTGCTAACAGATGATGATAATGCACAAAGATAATGGCATCAACAGAGAGACATGCATGCACAATAAATGCAGACAGACTATGCATTCTATGCAATTTATTTATCAATATAGTCTATACAATTTATTTAAATTTAGGTTTTGGTTCCCTCAAATGGGGGGATGATGTGTAAAAATGGTTACAATTGCTAATGTAGAAATGGAATGAAACAGAAATAGTAGTTTGTAACATTATCAATGTCTGGACTGTATTTTTTTATCAATTTAATGCAACCTTGGTGAATAAAAAAAATATATAATTTTTTTTCAAAAACATTTGTCAGTGATTCCAAACTTTTGAACGGTAGTGTAGGTGTGAATTTTGAATGAATGACGGTACATATTTTAAAGGGTTGTATATACCAGTGGTTCTCAATGTGAAATATCTAATTGTGTTTGTGGGTCTGCCCCACTGTCTGTCTTTTTTACTGTTGGAAACTACAACTGAAGTTCCCTAATGGGAAAATAAATTATTCTATGCTTTAAAAACAAGTCCACTTTCCCGGGATGACTGTGAAAAGTGCAATTTAAAGCAGCTGAAACAGACCTGGTCCTGTATGAAGTTAAAGCGCACATGCGGAGAATGGCATTAAAATTTATTGTGAATTAATTGCTCTCTTTAAAATCGTTTTCTTTCGTTATGGTATAACAGGTGAAATCAGCGGGGTTTTAATAAGCTGAGAGTATGGAAACCTGGTCACTGTAATTAAAAAAATAGCTATGATGGACAAAGAATAAGGTTCAGTTAACATGGTGACATTTATCTCTGTTTTTTAACCGTAGGCTATCGAAAACACCTTACGCACAGCGAATCCGCTGTAGCCAGTAGCCTCGGCTATTTGAAAAACAATACTTGCAATATTCACTGGACAAGGTTTTGAACTTTTTTCAGTCAAAACCATTCTATTTACTTCCAGGCTGTAGGCCTAGAGAGCTGTATTGTAATGACATCTGAAGCGCATTTTCAGAACTCAAATGTCCGTCTATTGCAGTGCGCGAGTTACCCATTGAATGACCATTGAGGTGTTATCAGCAAAGTTTTCAATAGATAGCCATTGTCCCGTAAGAGAAGATTGTCCCCCCGGAAGATTAGGCGACAGGAACATATTGACAAATATACCTTGATCCAGGGTAATTGCGAATAGTCTATACATGTAACCTCACACGTACCATCGCACATTGCCTGGATGTTGATGGAGTGGGCTGAAAGCAATTTAATGAGGCATTCCTCTTCGCTGAGGGACAGGTATGTGATCTTTGACCTATGGATCCTTTTATTATTATACATTTTTTGATATAGCCTACACAATAATAATATTTCACATTGTAATCTTGATATTTTTAGTCATGCTTGTGCACGCCCCTGTGTGTAACAGACAGGAGGGTGTACGCGCGCTGTGCACATGCCTATGTTGACGCACTTATGTGCGTCGTTAACCCCTTAGTGCAGATGGCATATTTGGTAAATCATGGGGGTACTCTGTTTAAGGCTTTATAACTCCAGGTGTGAGCATCACATAAACTTGGTAAATGGCTTAAATGAAACAAAACCGGTGTACCATTTTTTGTACAAACTTAGATTTGTTTATTTTCATAATTTAAGGTCAAAATAAAGTGCCGGAAATGCAAGCAAAACTTTGCTAAAAATGCTACAAAATATATATTTCTTCAAAATACTGAGAGGTACATAAGTGAAACAGGTAAAACTACACATTTCCTGGATCATAAACTCCTTGTCCACAAGCATTCAATAATCGCAGGGTGATATACAGAACTACTAAAGATCTATGACACGAAATGTAAGCAGTGTAGCCTGATGTACCCAGGGTCTCCAAACCTATCCAAATTGGCTAAAATGTGAATAGCTGTAAATCTTAAACTAATCATACATTTCAGTGCAAATCAACCGTTTTGACTCATTTAACTCACCTTTTTATCATTTTCATGTGGGAATTATTTTGGATCAGTACAGGGGGGTGGATATCTAGGTGTCCAATAACCTACCCAAAACCTCTCCGAGAAATTATTAAAAAGCCTTTTGTCCTTTATAAAGCATATACATTTTACCTTACGATCACTTAATGGATGAAAACATTGATATTGCACAGTTTCAGTTCAGTGTTTGATGCCAAGTGTGCCATTTTTTCACCATTATCCTTCATATACTGCTTCATCCTGTGCCGTGCCTTCGTGGCCAATATGCACTCATCAATGGCACGGTCTTCAGTTAGCTGTAAGGATCTGGTCCTGCAGTGGCTTCACTCTGAACAGTAGAGGGCACTGCTGGAGTGGCAGAGGTGGAGGGTCAAGCATGTTATAGGAACAAATTACATAATGCAGAAGCATTATAACACTGTGGTACACACAGCTAAATATGCAATCATTCACTCTTGTACTTCAGTAAACACTTTCTTCTGTATGCTACATTATGTTATATTTTGTTGCATGCTCTAGGATGGCATTACTCTGTAGTGTTTCACAACTGTTGCTTATTTATTTTATTTATTTATTTTACATTCATCTTGCACACATCTGGACACAGTACATTTGAATACATATTTTCCATTCCCTAAGTGAAAAGCATCACCCATGGATATACTAATACCCCATAGAGTACATTATGCACAAAGAAATTACAATACAATAAAATAATATCGGAAAACACTACCAATGTTCTAGCTTCACGGCAAATCGAGGCATAAAATAAACTCCTAAAAAAAGTTTGGAAACGTTATTTCGGTCGATTATTCCTCCCCTTTACTAATACCAATTGGTATTGTCTTTTATATCGTTGGAAAGCCTGATTAGTCACCTTTGCAACGAGGTACAACTTGTAAGGATCATGCATTCGTGGAATGAGCAACACAGCTAACCGTGTGGGTAGCGGCCCAAAAAAATGTGCCAAAATCCCCTGCAATATTCTTCTGTTGGTATTCACTCTCGTGTTGAGCTTCAAGTGCTGGCAGGTGTATGCCAGTCACAGGTGTGTGACCAGGCTGGTGACCAGCATGAGGAGGAGGTGCCAAGCTGTTGTGGCTGCGTATGGATCTTCCACACGCTACTGAGGTCCCTGACAGTGTAAAATGAATAAAGTGTAAAAATGGCCAATATGTGTTGTTATTTCCTTATTACTGTGGGAGAGTGCAATCATCCAGTCCACCAAGCAACTCAAAACGAGAGTGAATACCAACAGAAGAATATTGCAGGGGATTTTGGCACATTTTTTTGGGCCGCTACCCACACGGTTAGCTGTGTTGCTCATTCCACGAATGCATGATCCTTACAAGTTGTACCTCGTTGTAAAGGTGACTAATCAGGCTTTCCAACGATATAAAATACAATACCAATTGGTATTATTAAAGGGGAGGAATAATCGACCGAAATAAGGTTTCCGATCATTTTTTGAGGAGTTTATAACGTACGACTGAGCAACCAAACAGAACAGCGCTAAAATACTCTATGTCATTGTGAATGCTATGAATTCTAACAAAGCAGGCCACCACGAGCCACTACGGGAACGGCACGAACACAATATCAATACATTACAGTTATTTGGCAGACGCGTTTATCCAAAGCGACGTACAATAAGTGCATATTGAACGAAGCAAAGTCACAAAAGCGCTACTTTCTCACAACGTAGAAGCTACCGCTAGTAGTACTCAACACAATACAGTCAGCTATACATTCTAAGCGATCCGATAGCTAAACCAAATAGAAAATAACAAATAAACGGAAAGAACGTACTATATTATTTGCCTTATACATGTAGTTATTCAAGGTGGAGTCTGAAAAAGTGTGTTTTCAAATATGTTCAGCATTATTAGCAGGCTAACAGTGGTCTATTACGACCGATGCAAATACAAAAATAACGACTATATAGCACGCAGTGGAAAAACGAATGTATATAATCAAAATATTACAAGCAGTAATACTTACATGTCGAGGAGGATATCTTCCCCATATTGATAGGCACCTCTTCCACAGAATCTATGCTACAGGGATTAGAAGAATCTCTGTTGTTGTCCTCTTCTGACCGACTTCGGGGAAAACTACTAAAAAGTCACATCAAAGTTGCGCGCAGTTTTATAGCGTAATACCAAATGCGTCATAGTCAAACCAAATGCGTCATCTGCGCATGCCCGCGTAAAGTTGTCGTGATATAACAAGTATTGCAGTTACGCTCGCCCTTAAATAGTTAATCCAAGCTTTCAATTACACATGTAAATAACTTTTGGGAAGCTTGTCGTGCCTTCTATTGGATAAAACAATTGTCGATCAAACCAGAATAAAATTGAAAGCGTCACAGCAGTGCTATCAGGGAGGGGGGGTTACGCAGAGATAGTTTCGTTTGTCTAATAGTGTTCCAATGCGCTGTGTACTTTTCAAACGGATTGTCCAAGACAATAAATGACCACGGAATCTTGAAAGGGACATATCTACGCTTAAATCCACGGGAGGATTGCACACGAATTCCATATTTAATAGCAGATATTGATAGTAGAATGGCATTGTATGATTTCACTTGTTTATGTCGGTATTGATTGAGCAGCGATTTGCACCGCTGTATTTGCATACGGTCGGGCTATTGGTGGGTTTATCTGGTTGCTGGACGGAATTCTGATATTATATGATGAATACATATATTTATGAACTCCCAACATAGACGCTATTGCCCACTATGTCACGCATGGGTAGGTATAGGCTGGGTGGGGAGTGCTTGTTAAATGGACTTGCTACGGAAAGATAGTGACACTTAGAAACTACGCATTGGCCAGAAATCGTCGCGAATCGTCTACCAATAAAGTTAAAATACCGCGTTTGGGTTTTCCACTAATAGTTTGGCTGCAGGAGCAACGCGTGTCTCAGTTGCGTAAAACTGTCTCGCAGGCGAGAAAAAATAGACTATCTGCACTAAGTAGTTAAAATAACATGGAAACAACTTCGACATGACTTTAGACCAGGTTTGTGGTGGGGGTTTTTTTCTGCTGGCTCAAGATAGCAATACGCCAACAATTATCTTGGCCACTCCTCTTCTTAAGACCAACACGCCCAGTTCACTTGCAACGGGCGCAAGAATACATGGTATTTAAACAACGTGAGTGCTAGGCGTTATAATTAACTCTGCCCCGGGTGTAAGATAGCAAAGACACTTGCGTTTGGGTTAGCGCCAGGTGTAAGATAGCAAAAACACTTGTGTTTGGGTTAGCGCCACTTAGCGCCAGGCGTAAGATAGGGCCCCATGTGTGCGCATCACAGAAACTTGGAAAATGGCTGAAATGAAACAAGACGGTTGTACTTTTTACAATACTAACTTAGTTTAGTTTATTTTCATAAATTGGATCAAAATAAAGCGCCACATATGCAAAGAAAATCTTTGCAAAAATGGAGAAAAAAAAAAAATATATATATTTTGTGTGCAATGAAATACTGAGAGCTACATCTGTGAAACAGGTAAAACTATAGATTTCATGGATCATAAACTCCGTGTCCACAAGTCTGCAAAATCTGAAGGTGATATGCAGAACTACTACAGATCTATGATGCAAAATACAGGCAGTGTACCCTGCTGTCCTTTAGTGTCTCCAAATGTATCCAAAATGGCTAAATTGTGCACTGCTGTAAATTATAAAATAATTATATCTTTAACTATAAATTAACTGTTTTGGCTTCATAAAACTAACTTTTGCATCATTTCCAAGTGGGAATGACTATCTTTTCATCAGTATAGGGTGATAATTATATATGGGTCTAATCACCTATCCAAAACCTGTAATAAAATGAATAAAAACTTTTTTTGTTCATTATAAAGTATATACACATTTATACTCACTCCAAGAAAAATTTTACATTCATCTAGCACATATGCACTGTATATTTTAATGACTATTTTCCATTCCCTGGTATTGCCATACCATGTATCCAGTTTATATTATGTATGATAAGCTTACAATTAAATAATATTCCCCATCAGGAAAATGCTGGCAAATGTTCTAGCTTCAGGGCTAATCAAACATAAAACATGACTGAGCCACCTATGAACGCTTACACTACAGTATGTGAAATACACTCAAAATATGAAAATAACACTATCAAACAATGGTACACCACTGGTGGAGTGGAAAAAATAATGTACATATTTGAAATTTCACAAGCAGTAACATTAATACTTACGTTTCGAGGACGGAATGTTTCTTATGCCTATCCCTCAGGCATATTCTCCGACAGAGGCAATGATATGGTATTGATGCTTTCTTGGTAACTATGGTATTTTTTGACCAATCTCAAATCCATATAAGCAGGCAAGGATTTTTTCTTGCCTTGCTGCAGAGTTGGTAAATTTGTAAAAACTTGCGAAAATAACAGGAAACGACAATTACGCCTCGCCGAGCAAAAGTACATTCTAAGTAAAACTAAACTAATAACATCTACCAATGGTAGGATTGGATATTTATTTCATATTTAGTAGCAGATATTGGTAGTAGAATGATGTGGTTTAATTCCACAAGAATTTTGCATTTGAGTGAGCGGAGCTTTTCACAGTTTTTTTGGCATACGATTGTGCATTGTCGGGTTTATTTTGTTGCTACGACAGAATAAAAATTTGAGTGGTAAAAACATTTTTTTTTTAAATGAACTTACTCATAGTGTCCACTGTATCACGCATGGGTAAGTACAAACCCCAATTCCAAAAAAGTTGGGACAGTCTGTAAAATGCACATAAAAGCAGAAAGCAGTGATTTGTAAATTCTCTTTTACATATATTTCATTGAAAACAGTACAAAGATATTTAACGTTTTACCTTATCAACTTGATTTTTGTAAATATACGTTAATTCCAAATTTGATGCCTCCAACACCCCTTACAAAACTGGATAGTTTGCTGCAAATGTGCAGCTAATATGTAGCTCATTTTCCACAAACTAAATATTTTTCCACAAAATGTTGCCAGAGGTTTGTCAGAGTTTACCAGTAGTGGTGAACTAAAAACTTTACCAGAAGTGAATGGCGGTTTCCACAAAGCTCATTTGCATGTGAAAATAGGCCAAAGTTTTGCTAATATCAACAAGGTCACGAGGAAGAGGACATTCCTCACAAAGGAGCAGAGGACCTCACTGGTAGAATCGCTGACCCCAGTGCCTGTTGACCTAATAGAATCATGACAAAGTGCAGGGCGAAGTCCAGGTACGAAGTAGCCGTTGCACAAATGTCAGACAGAGAAACACCCTTGAATGCTGCCCATGATGTAGCAACGTGTCTGGTAGAGTGGCACTTCACCGCACCTGTAGGGGGGCGGTTAGCATGTGCGTAAGCCAGGGTGATAACCTCCACAATCCAGTGTGACAGCCTCTGCTTTGTCAGGGCTGCACTCCTGTTTTCCTGCCATGGCAGATAAAGAGCTGATCTGCCTGCCTCATAGCAACCGTTGCATCCATATAGCAACGAAGGGCCCGAACAGGGCAATGGAGGTTCCTCTGCTCATCCCCCTCATTCTGGAAGGGCGGTGGGTGGAAAGCCGCTAATGTAATAGACTGGTTGATGAACTTAGGTGACAAAACCTTGGGCAGAAACACCGGGTTAGGCCACAGGGTCCATCTGGGCCCCATCTGAGGCGCATCGGGCTCACCGAGAGAGCATGGAGTTCACTCACCCTCTTAGCTGTCATAATGGCCATGAGAACCGCAGTCTTCAATGACTGCCACTTAAACTCAGCTCCCATCAATGGTTCGTATGGAGGTGAGCAAAGAGCCTCAAGCACCAAGGGCAAAGCCCAAGGAGGGCTACGAGAGAGTTTGGAAGGGCACACACAAGTGACAGTGAACAGTTAATTCTGTTACATTTCTTAAACTTTGCAATAAAAAGACGTTCATTAATGTGAAAAGAACATTAAAAGAAGCATAACCTTTGCACAATAGTTTTGTCAAATTAATTTAGCCTTTGGTACCAAGCAGAGATCGAACCACTGACCTCACAACTTTCACGTCTTTTAAGTACAAGTGAAACAGTGAACAGTTAATATTGTGAAATTTCTTAGGCTTTGCAATAAAAAGACGTTTCTTTACGTGAAAACGATATTCTTAGCATAGTGTGCACATTATCATTGTTGAAAATAAATGTTGTGAACTGGTGGGGCTCAAACTACTGTACTGGACTGTGTCGGCTTACTGATCTCTGTCCTCTGCATAATTCAAAAAGTTAATATTGTGACATTTCTTAGCCTTTTAAATAAAAAAAGTTATTTTATATCAAAATAATATTCTTAGCATAACGCTCACATTGTGTGTGTCGAAAATAAATGTTAGGTGAGGATCAAACCGCCAACCTGCTACATGATAGCGGAACGTAACCAGTATTCAAATTGTCGTTGAACGCAGGGGAGCGCCGTTCCTCTTGTTATGGGAAATTGGGAAAATCGTCCCCCTTGTTAAGATATGCAATTCTGTTAAAGGAAACTCATTGGGTTCAGTCCAATCACTTTTTTTTCACTCCTTGCATCATTTCATTCTGTCCTTTCCTCAGTCCTTTGCTCCACCTTGGCCCGGACTGGCTATCTGGCAGTTCTGGCAAATACCAGAAGGGCCGGTCTGATTTTCTCCCGTTTTTGGCCGGTGTAGCGTAGGCTACAATTCTTCCCAGCGTATAATTTTTCCTGGATACTTTTGGGTCCGTCACTCGAACAGGACAAATAACCAATCACTGCTCAACTACGAGCGTGAAGTTGAGCAATGTCCAATCAGATTTTATTGTGCACGTTTATGAAAAGACAAGCAATTTTTTTGAACCCATCCGTGGTCAGTAGCTACCATTCGTGCTACGTAACACGAGTGTAGAACTCGCTAATGATGTTTATTTACAGGCCAATTGAACAAATACATTGAAAATGATCAGTTCAGTGCTAGTAGCTAGCGAGACGTACAGACAATGGACCTGGAAGTGGGAAAAATTATATGTTGGGAAGAATTGTACGCTACACTGGCCCGACTGTCTTGTTGCAAGAGAGAGATGGAGAGAGGTAGGAGTTATTATTCTCATATTCTATTCTATTAATTTGTGGCTTGGTCATATATTGATTGGTCATGTAAAGGCATGTAAAGTTTGCTGTGTGTGTGTTTTTCACAGGACAAATCATATGTCTGTTTGTAAAATTATGGCTGAAATGAAATGTAAATGTGTTAACGTTTTATTTTTGGTTTGGCAGGGGACAAATTACATAGGCCTACAGGTAAATAAACTGTGGTGGTCTGTAAACTGTAATTTTTTCCGCTACTGTTTCAGAACAAGGGCAACCTGCACCTAAAAAACTGAGGGGGCACAGAGGAATAATTGAGTTGATAACAATATCCTGTTTGGAGAATAGTTTTGAGGGAATATACAGTCATCTTACAATATTTTATAATAACATTTGTAAATAAAATAAAATTGACATATATATATATATATATATATATATATATATATATATATGATGAAATCTGGCCAAATCGGGGGCTCGTTGAATGGGCAGATCACCATCACTGTTTTAGAAGGAAGGCAGATTTGTTTTACTCTCATAATTAACATAAAAGATCGCTACTGCTTTGCAGCGTCGCTTGAGCTAAGCCATCGGTCCAGAACGCATTTTGACAACATCGTTTGCAGTAATTATGTATTTGCTAGCTACATTGATGTGAATGTGGTTACAATGGTTTAAAACATTATTTCCAGCATCAAGTTAGCAAAGCTGTATCTCGACTGAAGTTGAATGTGATCTGACGTAACATGCGGTGCCATATATTTGTATTGCAACCTTGGACTGTGATTCCAAACACTTTAAATAAACCAGTACAACAAATGTGACAGCTTTTATGTAATTTATTTGATGGCTCAAGTGTAGGATCAAGCGTCTGACAAGTTGATGGGTTTTTGGATTGTTTACAAGAGCGCACAATTCTTCACGGATCTAGCGTCTTAATTTTCACCAGATTGATGCATTTAACTGTTAAAATTTACAAAATATTTCCCGGGGTGGCATGCCACCGGACCCCCCTAGAGGGCGGGGGTTTACCACCTCATAGTAGAGCAGAGTAGATTTTTGCCGGATGCATTCAACTGTATGAACATAATTATAATTATAGTCTAAACGTGACATATTGCATAGGCTACATACGGCAAAATGAATAGGCATTGAAAGGACATGGGTTAACGTTAAGCGTTGAAGGTTGCGTTTCCTAGTAACAAACACACTGAATTATATGGGAAACAAAAACGTCAGTAGGCTAATATGGTTACGCGCATAACTGTAATGTGTTTTAGCCTTTTTTTTCATGAATAAACGTGGCGTTTGTTCGTCTAAAGAATGAGTGTTGTTATATGGATTAAAGCGCTTTATAATAAATTAAAAGGAACGGTAAGATTGGATTGTGTGTGCCTGCCTGCGGCAATTGTGTAGTGTATACTGTATAACTGCTTTCACAGTTTGTATGGAAGGGAGACAGTGGCTGCATTCCAATTGTCAAATTCAAGCAAGGAAGGATTCTTTAGATCGCATGAACCGGAAATATTTCCTGTGCAGCCATGCGAAGGACCGTTCAAATTTCTTATATTGAGAAGGAAAGGAGCTTCACGATTCCTTTTATCTGTCCTTTCACAAAGGATGCTCTGGACTATCCTTTTCAGAAGGAAGGTATTCGTGCCCCACAATGCAATGCCGCCAATGTTTTCATGAGCACCGGAGTTTTCTGGGATCTACCGAATTACCAAATTCAAATAACAAGGCGAACATATTCTGAGAAATGCCTAAATATGAATAGCTAGTATTGTTGGTTAGCATTGGATTATAATAGAAAGTAAACAAACAATGCACAATCAGACAATACACCAAATTTATTAAGAGGCAAAGTTTCGGACGGTTCAAGTGAAATACAGATGGCGATGATGCGCCTTTTGTTGTCATTTTTGTCATTGTAATTTTGTTACGTTCAACAGTCACATCAATATGACTGGACGTCGCACCATGACGCTAGGTAGAGAAGGACGGTCAAATTCCACAGTAGATGCTAGATTTCTTAAAAATCTCTCCTTCCATCCTTTCCTTGACCCCAGTGACATTTCCTGGCAAGGTCAAGGAAAAGTGGTAAGGAAAGAAAAAAGGACCTATTTTTTTGAAAATCGGAATGCAGCCAGTGTCTTTTGAGAGGAGGCAATTTTAGCCGATCTTCTGATTGGCGATTAAAGGCGGTTATCCAATGGGGTGAATTATTTTTGAGGGTATGGAGGCAGGAAATAGCAGAAGAAGAAAAGCAACGAAAAGGCGAAAATAACCCAAGTTTTGGGCTTTATTGTGTGGATGTGTGGCGTTGTACATGAATTCTGTGTGGTTATGTGAGGTCAGAATGTACAGAAGTTAATGTTTTGAAGGGCTGAGAGTTTGTGGTCATTGTGGAAACTTCTGTAGGAAACCCTGAAAAGTGCCAAACTTGATGCTGTATAGGTATGGGGCATGCCCCTCCATGCCGTATAACTTGCCATCCCAATATGACTTTATTAAAGTTTATGTAAATTTGTCAAATTACTTTTGGTTTGGGGGGGGATGACGCTGTATATCCCTGGAAGAAGGCCACTCTTGTGATATTATTAATGTGGGCCTGAAAGGAGAGATTTTAATCAATACGTAAACCAAGGTTTTCAACAATTGGCGGAGGCAGAGAAGCAATATAAATAAAATAAAAACGAAAAATGTATTTGGGACCAACAACTAATATCTTATCTGAATTCAGTAAATGTGGAGCCCCCCAAAGCACCCTAGGTGAAAAACAAAATTATCTCAACATGTAAATCCGTACTCTCGGTTTTTCAATCGGGTTTGCAATGTAAATAATATGGTTGGAAAATAGTAGGGGGGATATTTTTCACGGACTGCTAAACAGTGCACATTAAACAGCACACTTCTGCCAGTGCTCTGTACGCAGGAGACAGGGCGCAGTAGATAGGGCTCTGATTCGGACACTGCACTGTATGCAGGAGACAGGGCGCAGTAGATAGGGCTCTGATTTGGACACAGTGCACTGTACGCAGGAGACAGGGCGCAGTAGATTATAGGGCTCTGATTCGGACACTGCCCGAGTGTCCATCTACCTGCAGTAACAGTCAGTGGCAATGATCAGTTGTGGTGTTTTCATACAGCCAGTAGATGGCGCTGCAGTGTAATTCAGTTGGTTCCGGAGTTACATTAAGACATCGTGCCAGACTGACTGCCAGTTGAAGTGAAGTGCAGCTCAGTGATAAGAGCTTGCATATTTAAGACTTTAATTTGTTCTAGTTAAAACTGAATTTGGCTATTTGCTAGCTTGATGGTTACAAGATTAGGAAGAAAATAAATGTTTATCATGATAATACTTGTATTTAGTGGGTTTTCCTTGTAAATTATATGTAATCTATTCGTAGTGATGAAGATTGTATGTTTTTTACAATGTACTGATGTTTGTAGACCGAAAAACATGTCTGATGAGGTAAAGTTCACCACAGTGATCATAGTATAACTTCTGTTTGTTTTCAGATTAAATTAAATATGTTTGCAAATCAGAATGTGTCCTGTATGATACTAGCATCTTATGGAAAGGGTTCGGAAATTAAATTTTTGCAGTAGGCTCCCAACCTTGAGTTGAATTGCCCCCTTATTATTTAGTTATATTTGTTGGTTAATAGAGCCAAATAATTGCCTCAGTTTTTTTGTGGATTAGTCAGAATACATTATGAAACTAATTTACACAACCCGTCCCTGCTTTTGTGTACACATCCCATAATTGTGTGTGCGTGCGCGTGATCTCTCCACAGGCTGGGTTGGTGTAATCTCACAAAGGGCTGCTGTGATGTTCTGGTCTCAGTCCTGCGTTCTCCTCACTCAGAGCTCAGAGATTTGGAGCTCAGAGACAATGAGCTGCAGGATTCAGGAGTGAGAGCGCTCTCTGCTGGACTGGAGGACTCACACTGTAAACTGCAGAAACTGGGGTGAGGAGAAACACAAACCCCTTCAGTCAAAAAGGGCTCAAATGTCACTAAATACAACGCTAATGTTAATTATGTTTTGAATGTGAAAATAAACAATGGAGTTCTGTATACTTTACAGAACCGAAGCAATGTCTTCCTATCCTACCTCTTGGTAGAATAAGACTGTACACACATTTTAAAGTCTATTTAAATATTTTAATCTGACATCAATTGGAAAAAACATCTTCTTGAGAAACATCAAATCAAATCACATGAGTTTATACATTCTTCAAAATGAAAAACAATTAAGTTAACCTGTTCAAATTAAAGGAACCTGTTCATCCTCTGTAAGGTATGTAACACACTGCAATGTGTTTGATACACACAGCTCTGTTTGTTTATATTCATGTGCTGTAAGGTGTGTAACACACTGCTATGTGTTTGACACAGCCCTGTTAGTTTATATTAATGTGCTGTAAGTTGTGTAACACACTGCAATGTGTTTGATACACACAGCTCTGTTTGTTTATATTAATGTGCTGTAAGGTGTGTAGCACACTGCTATGTATTTGACGTACACAGCTCTGTTAGTTTATATTCATGTGCTGTAAGGTGTGTGTGTCCATCTCTCTGCAGGCTGTCAGGCTGTAGAGTCACACAGACAGGCTGTGATTCTCTGGCTTCAGCTCTCTGTTCAAACCCCTCACACCTGAGAGAGCTGGACCTGAGATACAATCACCCAGGAGACTCAGGAGTGAGAGCGCTGTCTGCGTCTAAACTGGACACACTCACACTGCTGTAAGTACAGAGAGTTCGTTCACTCACTCACTCACTCACTCACTCACTCACTCACTCACTCACTCATCCGCTGTTCCAACAGTGTGGACCATGGAGGAGAGAACAGGACCAAACCAGGACCCAGGAAATGTGAGTTTGTATTGATACAAAACACTCTCCCATGTGTGTGTGTGTGTGTGTGTGTGTGTGTGTTTGTGCGCGTGCATAAGAGACTTTACAAAAATGTCTCACACACCAAAACGACACAAAAACATATACACACATGTACACACACACACAGGTACTATCACAGCTCTTTCTCTGTCACACACATAATGAGGTGAATATTAATAATGATAATTAATCTCATTAATGTCTCTGGTGTGCAGACTGCTGTCAGCTCACACTGGATCCAAACACAGCGCACAGAGAGCTGTCTCTGTCTGAGGGGAACAGGAAGGTGACACACACACGGGGAAGAGAGGAGCCATATCCTGATCATCCAGAGAGATTTGACTACCAGCCCCAAGTTATGTGCAGAGAGAGTGTGTGTGAGCGCTGTTACTGGGAGGCTGAATTCAGTGTGTCTGAGGGGGGAGGTGTTTCTATAGCAGTGACATATAAAGGAATCAGCAGGAAAGGAGGGGGTTATGACTGTGTGTTTGGATGGAATAAAAACTCCTGGAGCCTGGAGTGTGATAATCACAGATACTCTGTCCGGCACTTCGACAAACAAATATTCATACCTGCCCCCTCCTTCTACCGCAGAGTATCAGTGCATGATGATGATGATGGTGGTAGAAGAGTGTGTGTGTACAGGGGAGGAGTGTGTGTGGACCGTCCGGCCGGCACATTTTCCTTCTACATCGTCTCTGACTCTGACACACTGACCCTCCTGCACACATTCCACACAAACTTCACTGAACACACACCCCTCTGTGCTGGATTTTATGTGAGTGACTCCTCAGTGTCCCTCTGCCAACTGGAGTAGAGTCTCACACACACTGTCTCTCTCTCACACACTGTCTTTCTCTCACACCCACATGTGCCCTCCCATACACAGATTCAAACACACACTCTCTCACACACTCTCTCACACACTCACTCTCATACCCACCATACCATGCACACATTCACATATAAATCTGACAAAGACACACACACTCTCACTTTCACATGCAGACACAAAAACATACACACACACTCTCACTGACACACGCACATACACTGTCATACCCAGCATACCACACACACACCTTCACTCTCACTCACATATAGAACCAATATACACCCACTCTCTGTCTCACACATGCAGACACACACACACTCGCGTACAGACAGACAAACATATGCACACATTCCCACTCTCCATACGCGCACACACACTCGCACACTCTCTCACACACACGTGCAAACTTTCACACCCAACCTCACACACGCATACACACTCACAAGTACAGACACACACTCACACAAAGTTTCCCTCATGTGAAACTATCTCTCACACATAGACCGTTTTAGACACACTTGTACACCCAACCTTACTAAACCAATACACAACCACGACCAAAACCTGACCCAACCTTACTAAACCAATACACAACCACGACCAAAACCTGACCCAACCTTACTAAACCAATACACAACCATGACCAAAACCTGACCCAGCCTTCCTAAACCAATACACAACCACGACCAAAACCTGACCCAACATTACTAAACCAATACACAACCACGACCAAAACCTGACCCAGCCTTTGTACAACCACAATTTCAGCTGTACCCAATATTAACCTCAGCACAGCTTAAACACTGTATATAGGAATATGATCTTTTAGCAGGTTCAGGTTAAGCGCTTGCTTTCTAATTATGATTAATTTTTTTACATTGAAAGAACTTATATTGTAAATGTTCAAGCTGTGTTTGTATACTTTTGAAGATTAAAACATCAAATGTAACATAATAAAGGCCGTTACACATTGGGGATGTAACGAATAAGCGGGGTGAAAATGCATAAAATTCATCGGCGAATATTTCGCGTGAAAACCTGTCACACCTGCAACGATGCGAAAAAACGCAGTTGAAAGCTGTTGAAAATCCCTGCGAATAAAAATGGATTACTCTTCGTCGAGCGTTGACGACCTGGTTATCCGTTCTCGTTCGTGATGTCATTCATTAAACACAACAACGTTCAAGAAAATAAAAAATTTGGTCCATCACGGAACGAAAGTGTATTTTTTTTGCCTCTACCAAAACGTTAAAAACAGAGCATGCTTAAATTACATTGCCAAAATATTGAACCGGGCTTATTATGTGTCCATTTTTACTTATGTAAAGTTTGTTTTGTCGACTACGTGCTCTCCTTCTCTTCCCTCCTTTTACGGACATACGTGTCCCTGAGATTTTTCCACTGCCTCTTCATCTCTTCCACTAATATAAAGGGTTAACCACAACACAACCACAACAGACGGCTGTGGCTCATGAGGTAGAGCGGGTCGTCCGCTGATCGCAGGGTTGGCGGATCGGTGTGTGAACGGGTGAGTGAGAGGCCATTGTAAAGCGCTTTGGATAAAGGTGCTATATAAGTGCAGTCCATTTACCATTTAACATAACAATACAGTAAGTCATTTCAGCAAACAAACATCTTTAAAATAAAATTGTCGTAGTCTATACAGTGTAGCAACTCATGAAGTCTGAAGAGTTCTCTCCAAAACGATCGCTACAGGCAGACCTCGTCTGTTTTCCTCGTCATTTATATAACTTGGCTATCAGTAATCAGGAAATCCACACAGGAGTCAGAATAAGATTTTTGGGGAACTTTATAGCCTTTATTTGCCAAGCACACAGACAACCGTGTGACAGCTAAAACATTTAATATAGGCTACTGTACCCTGCCCTTCTCCTCCCCCTTACTCTCCCTCCAGCACAGTGGCTGCCCCTGGCCAGACCCGGTAGCTAGCCTATGTGTCGTCTTTCTCCATCTGTTAGCCTATAGCCCACAATTACTACGGCAAATATCCACGAAACAATATGACATATAGCGGTTAGCTAGCTTTCATCCTTTGTTTTCACCAAGGCAAACAACCCAGCTGGTGACAGCGTAGCCTACATGAACTCGCCTAAAGTCAAAAGATAAATAGGCCTACGTATCGTGTAGCTATGTTTGTGTGTAATCGCCACTGGCTTGTTATCTTCCCTTC